>JARWLC010000005.1:45530000-45835000 GCA_033318265.1 Phyllotis vaccarum | reverse complement strand
GTTCTCAGCTTACACAGCTACTACCTTGTAGAGCCAGAGAATGCTGGTTCTGATAATGTTCCTGGGGCGGTGGGTAGTGTGGGGTGGGGTGCTGGTGCTTGACTTCATTTCAGAGTATGTTCCTCTGGGCTCTTTTCAAAGCTTTGAAAGGACCATTGAGATTGCTCCCTCCATGTCATAGTCAGGGAATTTGTCATCTTTTTTTCCTTAGAGAGAGGTAAAGAAAGATGAACTTGTCTCCCATGTTGGTTCAACAAATTAAGACAAATGTGCAAATGTATTTAAAAAGGAATGGAAGAATCAGAGCAGCAAGGATTCTGGGTAGAGTTCCCACCATCCTCGTCCTTCCTGGAGTCATGAAGTCTTCCTTGACACTTTTTTTTTTTTTGAGCCAGTCATCTGACAGACACAGAACAACTCTTGAACAACTCTTCACTCTATCTTCATCCCTAAAGTGCTCGTTTGTGCTCATTAAAGAGAAGAAACTTGTGTGCTCTGCATTTGCTTTATCAAACCCCAAACCTGCTATGCACAGCTGGCTATCAGCCATAATTCCAGGGCCTTTTTAGCACAAAGGAGACTATCTGGTAATAGTTCTCTGGGGCTCACTTCCTTCCCCCATCTCTCCACTTTCTTTTCCCTGTCACGGCTTTCTCCCTTTTCCCTAGAACCTATGGGAATTCCCTCTTTCCCTAAAGGCTTCTTAAAGCAGAGCTCTTGAGCTTTGAGGGACAGCTGTAGAAGGATCTAAAGAAGACCCCCACTTGGGACTCGAAGTCATGATGAGTTTATGTTCTAGAACTCCGTGACGTAGGAAGGCTTCATGTTCTCATCTATGGACTGTTAGCAATGCTTCCTCTGAAGGGTGGCCATGAGCAGAAGTGTAGAAAAAGCCAACTTCCATACAATCCACAACTGTATGTAGAATGCCTTTGAATTCTGGCTCAGCATTCTTTTGTTGACCATGCTTCGGAGACACTCCTCTGGTGCAGTGGACATGTGGACAACACCCACCTTACGGGCTTATTCAACAGCTAATAAGTGTGGGGACACAGAGTAAGCCACAAGTTAAATGGTGGCCCCAATGATTTAATCATAAATTACTATTACTACACTGGGCAGACAAATTCTATTTGTATCCATATATATATATATATATATACATATATATATATATATGTATGTACACACACATATACACACATACATGCATACACACATATATATTCATACATATATTTCATCTGCACAGTGTTTTCACTTAGACATCTTAGCATCACTTGTTGCTAGTCTAAAATGGAAAGTGCTATTGGAATCCAAATCTTCACAGCTCCTCAGCTCTACTGCTACTTGTAAATGACTGGGTCAGTTCTTACCCCGCCCACACCCCAGGTTAATATTTTCTTCGTCATCCTTGACTATTTCTCTTGTCATCTTTTCCATTCAAGTCATCAACAGGATGTGCTCTATCATGCTCTTGGGTTCAGGTGGGAGACAATGTCCTTTGCTATCGGAGAATCGCTGCGCTGCGAAAGCAAGGCAGCTGGGAACGCTAGATACAGTTTGAAGCCGCTGACCACCAGACTCAGCTGGAAACCCTAATTATTGTTTTCGCTGATTCCTTGGCGTGCTGGTTAATTTTATATCAATTTGACACAAACTAGAGTCACATGGGGAAGAAGGAACTTGGATTGCCTCCCTCAGTCTGGCTTCCGGGCAAGTCTGTAGGGGGGTATTTTCTTGATGGCTGTGGGAGGGCTCAGCCCATTGTGGGTAGTGTCATCCCTGGGCAAGCGGTCCCTGGTTGTATGAGAAAACAAACTGAGCAAGCCAGTAAGCAATGTTCCTCCACGCTCTCTCTGTCTGCTTCGTACTTGACCACTCTCAGCGACTGTGACTGGGATGTTTCAGCCAAATAAACCCTTTCCTCACCAAGTTGCTTTTTGTGGTGATGTTTATCCCAGCAACAGAAAGCAAGCATTAGTGTATTCAGTATACACTAAAGTTAAGAAGAAAGTGTTCCACGGACTACGAATCTTGAATTGACTGCAGCGACATCTTTACCTCTGAATATGTATTATGTGTCTCGTTTAGCAGTAAGTGTTGCAGAAGATGCTAAAATCAGTTTGACTTTTGTTTGTGTGACTGTTTAATGAGTGTTGGTGTTCCCTCTGAGCTGTGAGCTCCATGAGAGTGGACACTGTATTTGCTCTTGGTCACCAGGTCACCCCAGGGCTGAGCAGAATAAAGGAGGATGGTATTAGTGTACTGAATGTGTGTTGAGGTCACAAAAAAATAGGATCATTTCAGGGACTAGTCGGTATTCTATGTATTCCAGATTGCCAAGTCTTTAACTTCATCTTAAAAGATGGAAGTTCAGGTCAAATTAAACTCAGACTTGAGCAATCAAAAGCATAGATTTTAGTTCAAATCCTGAGTTTCTACTTACTGTGTGATCTAAATTAGTTAATTAAGTTCTCCATACCTCAATCTCAGTCACTTATAAAGCTAGTTTGGTAGGTTCTAAGTCTCCTTGAGTGGTGTATAAAACACTCGGTTGCACAATGGGCATCCAGTGAAAACCGGTAATTATTATTAATCAAATGCTTTGGCTAAAGGCTCCATGGAATACAAATTAATCTCCTGTCATTCTCTGCATGTAAAATAATAGATGTTTGATCTGAAAAAGAATCTGGTTAAATATCAAAGTCATCCCTTTATATTCAGAGTCCCGTGAATCTCACTTTCTTGGTTTTTTTACTTAAAAAAAAAAAAATCTATCATTGATGTTACATATCCTCATTCTATCTGAACTATATTTTTAAAAAGCTGCCACATGATCCACTTGACACGTGTTTATGACTACATATTCTAGAAGCAATTTCCATTCTCATGTGTTGTTTCACAGATTGTGTTACTAGTGAGTTAGGCAGAATGGAAAATAAGATATCAAATTGACATCTTGGCTGGATAAAAATACAGATTAATGGGGCAGGGGAATTCACTCAGGTCTGTGAGAACAGATACTGTAAGCTGAATAGTAATTTCATCAGAATCTGCCAGAAGATGCAGGCAAGTTGCCAGGCTAGGATAGAATGAATGTGAATACATTGGTTTGCTGTTACATGGATTGTCAAGTTTATTTTCCTCAAGAAATGGTCTTATGGGCTCATAGATTGGATTGGATGAAAAAGAAGAATTTAAGACCATCAGTTATGAAATAGGTTGGTCAGAAAGCCAGATGCCTGATGTGCAAATCTACCAGAACAGACCTAAGAACAAAACTGTAAGTGGGCTCACCTTGCTTACTTCCAGAGTGGATAGGAATGGGACATAAGTTAGGAATTTAAACATCTACACCCCATTCTGGTTTCCTCTTAAGCTATTGTGATCTTAACAAGTCGTTCATTTTGTATTTCATTTGTTGGGTGTGTAAAATGAGAATGTTTTCTTGATTTACAAAGTGGTGATAAAATTGAATAAAATAGAAGAATGATCTTCAGAAAGTATAAAACATATGTGTTCTTATTACACATGCTTCTTAGGACTTCGTCCTCGCTTTACTTCTTCCTCCTCCTCGTGTGTATGTCTGTATGAACATTGTGTGTGTGACATGGCACACACGTAGAGGTCAGAAGACAACTTGAAGATGTTGGTTTTTCTCCTTCTACCATGTAGGTTCCAGGGATCAAATTTAGATCATCAGACTTGGCATCACTGCTGTGGAATATCAGTTTAAGATGTGTTACATTCATTTATGCTGTGGAATATTTCTTTAATGATGCTAAGAAGTGTTGAATTCTTCTATGTTGCATTTGTTTAACTCTGCAAAGCTGTGTTACTTTGCCTGCTGAAAACACCTGATTGGTCTAATAAAGAGTGAACGGCCAATAGCAAGGCGGGAGAGAGAAATAGGTGGGGTTGGCAGGCAGAGAGGACAAATAGAAAAAACCTAGGAAGAAAAGGGAGGAACAAGAGAAGAAGAAGAAGGAGAGGAGGACACTGGGGGCCAACTAGACACAGCCACCCAGACACACAGCCACCCAGACACACAGCCACCCAGACACACAGCCAGCTATGGAGTGAGGAGGAAAGAAGATATACAGAATAAAGAAAGGTAAAACGCCCAGAGGCAAACTATAGTTAAAGAGAGGTGGGATAATTTAAGTTTAAAAAGTGGCTAGAAACAAGCCAAGCTAAGGCCAGGCATTTATAAGTAAGAATAACTCTCCATGTATTAACTTGAGAGTGGGGTTGCAGGCTCCCAAAGAGTTAAAAAAAAAAGCCCAACTACACGTCACACTAGTCTCCCCTTTACCCCTAGTGTAACGGTTCTCACCTGTGAGTCAATCCCTTTGGGGGTCAAATAACCCTTTTCACAGGTGTTGACCATCAGATATGCTATATATCAGATATTTACAGTATAATTCATAACACTATCAAAATTACAGTTATGAAATAGCAATGAAAATAAATTTTATGGTTGGGAGTCACCACCATGTGAGGAACTGTATTAAAGGACCTCGGCATTAAAAAGGTTGAGAATCACTGAGAGACTGTAAGAAGTTAATTCTCATGAACACTTTTCTTGGGCTGGCAATCTAAATTAGGGTAATAATAGCATTGCTGACTTACCTGCTTTGTGCATAGTTATTATTTGAAACAGAAAGATTGAGTTTCTTCAGCTATAAGGCAGGCTTGTGCTGTTCACCATAGGGAATACAGAAAAACCTATTAAAATTTTACAATATGTTGATGTGAGATGGTCCTGATTTCAAGTATTTTAAATACAGAATGTTTATCAGTATATCTTGTGCCTGAGAAATCAAAAACTACTCAGTTCATTCATCTAGTCTCTAGAACAGGATCTTTTTCCTATGTGATGGATAAGGGGTGTGAGATACAGATGAGTCCAAATGATTCAAAATTAAAAAGACTCTGGAATTTATGTCCAGATTTGTTTGAATCCAAAGGTGACTATGCCGCGTTGGCCTGTAAGGAAGTTTAAATCTGCCTCTCGCTAATGTGAAGTCAAAATTTGGGGTTGACAAGTTCTATACTCTGATAGGCTTCTCTTCATGTCCAATCATGAGTTACATTTGACTTGTACAGCAGAACTGGGCCTATTATTAGTCTGGACCAGAGCCCAGCCAAGACCACTCAACCAAAGTGAGGGTGAGACAGACAACCGTTCTGAGTGGGTGTTTGTTGTTTTAATTCACCGTTGGTGTTTTATTGTCAGCACCGGCTAGCCTCATCGGATGTAGGCTGTGCCAACATCACTGCTGGCCTTGGCCTTGTGGGAGTCACAATTGCCACCCACCCACCCTCCTCACCTCAGTGATCCAGGCAGGCAGTGGTGGTGGACAGGCCTGGGTGTGGCCCCCAGTGCGTGTGGGAGGTGTGTCATACTCTGTTGACTGTCTCTGTGCCCACATCCTGTTAGTCTTCAAGACTGTATGAACATAACAAATATTGACCCCAATTTTCCTAAGTGTAGGCTTCTCTGTGTTTATTGGCTGGGCACACTGGAAGCCATTCTTCCGGGTGAGCCTCCAGAAGCCCAAGTGCCTACAGCTAAAGGCAGTCAGTAGCTTTCAGACAGAAGCAACACTTTATGCATAGGGATCCATGCCAAGTACCCATGGTGATGAAAACTTTTGAGTGAACACCTTGATTTCTTATTTCGCAACAGAACTTGGGCTTCAATAACATTAGACCAGATGTCTATGTGTTGATAATCCTCTCTGAGGTCCTTTTTACGGAACATACAATCTAGCCCTACATACACACATCATATTCTCTGAGCCAGATGGGCATGCCTATAGTTCCAGCATTTGGGAAGTGGAAGCAGGAGAGTCAAGAGTTCAAGGTCATCCTCAGCTACAAAGGAAATTCAAAGTCAGCTTAGACCTCTGTGTCATGGTGTTGATAAATTCCTCTTTTGTGCCAGCTAGATGCTGCCTGGTGCTGAGGGGCCTGGGATCTGGAAAACACAGCTGATCTCAACTCAACGCTCTCCTCTGCGAGATAGCAATCATAATTACTAACACCCATGGTGTAGGCCTGGGGATTAGCGAAGTAATGCAGCCACTGTGCAAAAGAGCTCATTAAATGTCAGCTATCTGTGGTCATCAGTATCTGGCTTGTGTGTGGGCTTGCAGAGCATGGGAAATGACACAGGTGTCACAGGATCTGCACTCATTTTCAGGTCTAGCTTACCCTGCAATGCATGACACTGTTGGCACTTTTATTTTTACAGGGATTACAAATTGAAAAAAAAAATCACATTTATTTATTTAAATGTTCTCTCTCTCTCTCACATACACACACTCACACACACAAACACACACACACACACACACACACACACACACACACACACACACACACACACACAAAATTGAACTCATGACAAGGCTTCTAGGTAGACAACTTGTGGGAGCAGGTTCTTTCCTTTAACCATTGGGTCCAGGAACCAAAGGCAGGGCATCAGACTTGGCAGCAAGTGTCTTTATCCACTGGGCCATCTCATAAGCGTGATAATGTGATTTTGACTTGTAAAACATGTTTCACATGTTAATTTCACACAGCATTTAAAACTGGAAACTTTCAAATAAATGCCTTGATTTTCTGTATTTCCAAACAACGAAACAAAAACAAAAACAAAAACTCCTTAGCTTTCAGTAACATTGGGCCATGTGCTCTGTATCTAATCCCTAGAGGTCCCTCTCTATGGCGTGTTCTCTTGTTCCATTTCTCCAATGCACACACACCCAGTGTATCTAATAATGTCATTTGAACCAGTGGGCATACCTGTAAGTCTAACACTTCGGAGGTGGAGGCAGGAGACTCTGGAGTTCAAGATTATCCTTTGCTACCTAGTATACTCAATGCCAACTGAGGCTATATGAAATCCTGTCTAAAGCATATACACACACTGACAATTAAAAACAAAATATATTCTCACCTTTGGTCTTGCAGGAATCTGGATTTGCACGTGCTACTCCTGGTGGCTCCTTCAGGATGGTTAAGCTGTCTTACTCTGTATTAATACAGTCCCTCATGATGTGGTGACCTCCAACTATAACATTTCGTTTGCTGCTACTTCATAACTGTAATTTTGCTGCTGCTTTGAATTATAATGCAAATATCTGATCTGCGACCTCCAAATGGGTCTTCATGCACAGGCTGAGAACCACTGGTCTTTAGAGTTCAGGGGCAGAGGTAGAAAAAAGGATGAAAGCTAATATTTGGGTTTGTACGAGACAGCTGTGCTCTGTGCTGTAACACAGTCTTGTTTTGGGTGCACCATGTTTTAATCCCTCTCATTACGAACAACACATGCTTGTTGAGTAACTTGCCCAAGGTTCCCCTGCTACAAAGAGACAGAGCAAGGACTTAAACACAGCCATTTAGAACGCCAAGCCCATTTTCTGCTCATTATGCAGTACCAATGGATAGAAAATTAGCTTATCAGAGATTTTGATGGCATAAGTGGTCCTCTGTTGTTGGCCTGCAGTTCTCCTGGAGAGCAGAGGGTATAGAGAGGACGCATACAGGTGTTAGCCTGGAGGCACTGGTTAGTCTACCAAGGCTGGAGCCACCTCCTATCTTGGTAGCCAGGTTCCTCCATCTCCAAGTGAGGGTGTGACTAATTCCTGGGGTACTTTAAGTTGCATTATGCTCCAAGAAAGATGTTGAGCTAGACATCTCAACCCACTCTGGAAAGCCAAGGGGGCATGTCAGAGAGTTTGAGCAAGTAGAAACAGGATGTGTTCCATCCTGAAGGGAGCTAGATGGCCACTGTAATAAATGGTAATGAGGTGGATGATGTCTCACCACAGAAAGGCTTCTGATTGGCTGAATGATAGTTGTCTTACCTAGATAAATATTTTGCAAGTTACCTGGGTGAAAACCAGCTTCCTGTAAAAGCGTTGATTAAAAAAATCAAAACAAAGCAGAGACTCTTGTGGGTTGAGTGCCCTGTACTATGTAATTATTTCCCAACTAATGACACTGACTCAACTTTATGCAAAGGGAAGATTCAGAAGCAACTCTCATTGGCTAAGGCATACTCCAAGGTACATGGCTACTGCTTAATAGCTTCCTTTTTATTATTCACTTTTATTATTCAAACAGAATTTATAGCTGATGAAACTTTTTTTTTTTTTTTAAAAAAAAAGTCATTTAATTTAATGCTCACAGTATTGTAGAAAGTCTGTGTGCCCCAGGAGCCAGGATAGGATGGGCCTAGAAACTTCTTATGTGACTTTGTTTTCAGGTCCATAAGTGAGACAATACATTGATTTCTGATTGGTATTGAAAAGATCAGGTAAGGTTCTGTCCAATTCAGGCAACACACAGTTTTGAGTGCCAACCCTGTTCCTGGCTCAATGACACATGCTAGGAACAAAAGATGAAACTGCCCACAAGTCCCAAAGTGGTCCTGTGATGAGTCTTTCTTCATAGTCTCCTTCATCATCATCATCATTGAGAGAAGACATGTTGTTTTCTGAGTCTAGCTTCTTTGGCTTAGCATGATGACCTCTAGTCCCATTTATATTTTTGTGCTAATAATTTTATTCTCTGTGTAGATCTGATGCAAGACACAATTCTATTCTTCTTAATAACCAAACAAAAGTCTATTTGCATATATTTGTCACATTTTCTCTATCCATTCATCTGTTGGTTGGATTCATATCTTGGCTATTGTGACTCATTTTGTAGTGAACATGAATATGCATTTCTGTATTATGTTGACAGAGATTCCTCAGGATTGGAACAGCTAGATCATAGAGTAGTTACTTTTAGTTTTATGAGGAACCTACATACGATTTTCATAGTTAGTGGTGTAGAAGGGGGCCTCTTTTCCTGAACCTGACTCCGTGTCCCTTGCTTTTTTTTGGTGATCTATTCTGGGTCTTGAAGCTTTGTGTTGTCCTATCAGAGACAGGAAGGGGTGGGGGGTTGCAGGCAGAAGGTTCAGTGTGTACCTATGTATCGGCACAAGAACTCCTGTGTAACTCAAGTAAATGGACAGTGGGGATGGGTAGGGCTCTGCAGAGGAAGCTGGAAAGGAAGGAATGCAGGACCGAGCAGGACAGGGCTAGAAGAACCCTGGCTGCAGGGTGAGGTACCTAGCTTCCTGTAGATTAGAGGCAAAGGGCACCAGGAAGGAAGATATATTGCCAAATACTCCAGCTGGGACTGACAACTGACAGTCTCTTAATGCTGTTCTCTAGTGATGCAGAGCCAGGCAACAGCTAGTCAACTATGTGAAGCAAACATTTGGCCTTTAGTCCTCCGGAGTCTGCTCATATGGGTGATGCTGGGTCTGGTTTTAGTGACTTCTTGCCATTTTCCACGTGTAGTTTCAGTTGCATTCCCTGGCAGGGCCTCTGGCTCAGTCTCAGCCATGAGTCATATGTATGTCTGACCTCATGGCCATCATTTGCACTGTAACCAGCCTATATGTGCCCCTAACTCCATCCCTGAGAAGATACAGGCCAATGAGTAGGGAAGGCTTCCCTTGCTGTGTACCTGAGGTCTTGGTTGGCTCTGTTCCCTCTTACTCTGCCTATAACTCCAATTCCAGGGGATCTGACACCCTGCTCCGTACTCTGTGGGCACCTGCACACATGTTGTGCTGTCTTCACCCCCCACCTTGACATTGCTTCTTCAGCAAGGCCATGAGAGGCAGGCTTTCTTGAAATCAGCATAAGGAACCCACTCATGGCAGCTACCTTCTCCCTCCCTTCGTGGATGCAGAGAACCATGGTTGCTCTCTTTCCTAGCCTGGGTTATTCAGAAGAACAAGTGTGACATTTAATCCAGATCAGTAGAGACACACAGCCCAGAGTCTAGAACTGGAGAGTAAAATGTGTTACAACTGCCCATCAGGCAGAACGGTCACAAGCAGAAAAATACATAAAAAGGAAGAGTTTTCCCTGAGCTGATAAATGGCAAAATAGCATACCTGACTGAATTTATTATTGTCCATGTCTATGTGATTTCCGATGTACTGGAAATGTGTAGAGTAATAATAGAAACCCAAATAACCATCAAATATTATGTGCCTTGTTTATATCCATTTGTTTTGCCTGTTTCAGCTTAATCAATAATTACGTTATTATAGATAAAATTTTATACTATAATATTATATATAATTTAATTAATAATAGTACAAAAGACTGAAAATATATTACCAGAATATTGATGGATTTCTTTGCTACACTTATTATTTGTTTTATTTATGTTTAGAATATGCAGGGTTTGCTAAAAACAAACGTAAACAAAAGACAGTTCAGGCAGTTAAACTTTAATTATTTATATTCAGTATAACTATATTCCATGTGATATTTATAGTAATATTTTAATATAAGTATGTCCCAAATATTGTCTGGAATATACGTATACTAAAAATAGTTCTTTGTTTACTCAAAATTCAAATTAATTGGGCATTTAATAATTTTTTTGTTGGTCAAATGATTTCTTTATCAGAAGACTAAAGTACTAAGCTGTGAGAATATTAAATGGAACCCAAGAAAGAGAAAAGCTGATCCCTAAGTTCTAGAATCTTAACCAGGACTCCTGAGTATGAGATGCCAAATATCCTATCTTTTGCTGGAGGTAGGCTGAATCTAGATTTCTTATCACAGATGCCTATGGGAAATTAGAGATGAACTCTTAGCTCTCATAGCCTCAGAGTATCATTACTTCATTCCCTGATTTAGTTTAATTACCAACTCTTCCCTGTATTTATTTACTCCCTCATAAATTGTTAGGCAAACCTGTTAACATCCCTGGCACATCACAGTTGGTAGTTGCACAACACTGTAGGTCAGATGCTATCTCCTGCTTTGGTCAGTACAGAGATGAAGTTCATTGAGGTCAGTAATTTGCCTGAGATCATACATTTGGTTAGTGATAGACACAGGATTCGCATCTCTGTTGTTCTGATTTAAATTCTAGTGGAAATGCAACCTGGGGTGTGGAAGGGAAGAAGAGTGTAGCCCTTTCATACTCTCTGTACCTCAAGGTCAACTTTCTATACTTGAGACTATTGAAAGCCCTTTTTGCTCAAATTAGATTGAATTCTGACCTCTCAGGGAAAAAAAAAATAGAAGAAATACCAAATTGCTTCTAAAGATAAAGTCTATAGTGAAGAACTATAGACTTATTTTCCTATTTTCATCCTACTATGCAAAACTGAAGTAGTTTTTTTTTTTTTTGCCAAATAGTGTTAAAAAATTACAACAAAGTTAAAGGACGTACACTATTCAATTTCAACACTTTATAATGATCAAATATTTGTGGTTTTGGCAAAAGGATTGAAATATAAATAAAACTGGCATCTAGAAATAACTGCTATATTTATTTGTGGTCAATTTTGAGATAGTACATGGAGGAAAATATTCTGGGAAAATCGGATGTCTACTTTTATACTAAGAAAGATATACTTGATATTAGGTCTCAAGCCCTGGACAAATGGCTGAGGTGTCTATTTAACATAACAAAGACCTGGATGCCAGGTTCTCCTGGCACCCTTTAGTCTCTTCCTGTTACAGGGTATGGCTGGCATACCCCAACCCCTACCCTAAAATTTTTCAGCCCAGGGGTGGGGCGACTCTCTCCCCAGTTGCCCCCCACCATTTTGGTTACCTGGTCCTTTTTGTCTCCCTTTACTTTCCTGGTCTCTTGGCTTTCCCCTCTCCATAACCCCCCACCCCCACATGGCCTGGCTCAGGGTCATGTTCACGTTGGATTCTCCCAGATGTCTCTGCCTCTGGGTATACTCTCCCTCTACCCACAATAAACCCTTTCCTGTAGCATACCTAGGAGCAGCCATGTCTTTACCTTTTTATTTCTTTTTTTCCCCCACTCACTTAGATTCATCATGTGTGCTACACACACAAATGAACCTACACTACATCACAGATCTGACTATGAGATCAAACCATAAAGCTATGATGCTTAGTCAACTTGACACAGACTAGACACACCTGGGAAAACAGGGCCTTATTTGAGGATTGCCTCCTTCAAATTAGACTGTAGGCACATCTGTGGAGAATTTTCTTAATTGCTAACTGATAAAGAAGGGCCCATCCTACTGTGGGTGTGCAACTCCACACAGGTGGTCCAGGGTTGTACAAGAAAAGTTGTTGGAATCAAGAAGCCCTCACACAGCTGGTGTGAATTTAAAACTAGTCCAATCTCTTTAGAAAGCTACTAAAACTTTAAAGCTGGGAGAGGTAGTACACAACCATAATCCTAGCACTTGAGAGCACACTGATTTCTCTGAGTTTGGTGCCCACCTGGTCTATATAGAAAGTTCTAGTCAATTCAAGGCTGCATATAGTAAGACACTGTCTCAAAAAAAAAAAAGAAGTATATATTTATTATACAGCCCTCTAATTCTCCTTCTATATGTAAATTCAACAGAAATTAAAAATTCATATCGAACCAAGAGTTGTGTATGAATGTTCATACCAGCATTATTCATCTATGCTCCAGATGTCAATCAACAGATGAGTGGGCAGAGAAAGTGATATAGTCATGCCGTGTCATTGTACTCAGCAGTAACAAGGATGGATTATAAAAACACATCAACATGAGACTCACAAGCACTGTACAAAATGAAGCAAGCCCCCCCCCCCAGGTTAATATTGTACCTTTCAGTTATGTGATGTTCCTGAAAAAGGCAAAACTGGAGCTTGAGACTGCAGAGAGATTGAGAACCTCAACAGACCTAAGTGAGGATGCTGGCTACATCAGGACCAACCCCATGGTTCCCCAGCTCTGTGAGTTAACTGAAATCCATCAAATCATACACAAAGTGGGTAAATTTTACGGTGTTCGAATTATACATCCCTAAAGCCTTTCTAAAATCCGTGTCCATATAATCAGTCTCTTGCTGTTTTACCTTTCCCCCGTGCTTAACATGTCAGGTTTTTTTAAAATTTGGTAATTTCCAGTAGAAACCCATTTGCGAAGTCCATTGGTCTGCTGTTTGTGTATTCTAGTTGTTGGTCTTAGAGGAATGTTCTAGACTACTGAATAATGTGTTATACAGAGCTATCCCAGAGCTCCATCATTGTTCACACTTGGATAAGTGGAGGAGAATTGACTGGGGGAGGCAGTAAACTCTAAAATATATACACAATGGAAGGCCCAAATATCAAAGATATATAATTTTGTTGTTATTCTTTGTTGGTTTGAGACAGAGCTTCACTATGTAGCCCTGGCTGGCCTAGAACTTCACAGATCAGACTGGCTTTGAACTCACTGAGGTTTTTCTGCCGGACTCTGGGATTAAAGATATGTGTCACCATGCCCAACTTACCTAGGATTTTTTTTTTCATTTGTATTCATAGAGTTGATAGACACATCTGCCTGAGTGAGTCAGGGCAATGGCTATAGAGACAGCTCATCCAACAGGAAGGCAGGAACACCGCGCTCTAGGAAGATTATAACACGAATGTTCTTGAAGAACAGAAACAATGATAACAATAACAAATGACCAAGCATCTCGGAGATGGGGACGGGCTGGTCTCTCTACCAGGGTTCCCGCCACATTGCTTCTACTCTAGAGGATGAAGTAGCTTGCTGGGAAGGACTTTCTTCTCTGGGCAAAATGATGACCCCAATGACTGATTCTGATCCTGGCACTACGTTCTTTCAACCTTCCCATTTACCTCCTTTGATAGTGTCAACTGCCCCAAACTTTAATCACAATAGAATTTTTTTTCCTGCTCTAGTCATGGCTATATCCTTGCTACTCAAGGGGGTGGTCTATAGACCATCTTCAGGAGCATCACCCAGGACTTCTAGGGAAATGGAGCCCACACTTTACCCTAGACCTTCATTTAATCAAGCTTCTCAAGGGATTCTTATGATATTAGGCTGTGGGAAGCTCTTCTATACTTTTCACATTTTTTCCTGAAAATGTTAAAAAAAAAAAAAAGCTGAAAGATAATCAGTAATTTTCTATACATAAAAGTATTCTCTGCAAAATTAAATACAGTGACATTAAACAACTTTTCCAGAACAAATTATGAAAGATATTGAGATAGACAAAACAATGACTTCGTATCTTGTTCTCTGGGCTATTTGTGGGGTTTTTTTCCTCCTTGAGCTGTTTTGGGTTTTTTGTTTATTTTTTCTGTTTTGTTGTTTCCCTGAGACAACAGGAAAGGGCATCTCTGTCCTTTAACTTGCTTTGTAGACCAGCTGGCTTTGAACTCACAGAGATCCATTCCCCTGTCTCTATCCCCAAGTGCTGGGATTGAAAGTATGTACCGCCACCTTGAGCTGCTTGTAATACTATAAGGTATAGGAAAGCTACCTGTTATAAACATGTATTGTATAAATAATTCTTGTTACTTAGATAGTGGAAGTGAATTGATTATTTCTCTGCTGATTTTGGCGTCTGTCTCAGCATCACCTATGTGCCCCTTGATTTGCATGCCTTCTGAGCTGACTTCGCACTATCCACAGGCTCTTACTAGCTCACTGCTGTAGCCCGCTGTTCATTGCTGCAGTGATACCCAACAGGAACCAGCTTTAAGAAGGGGGGGTTCGTTTTGATTCCCACTTTTGGAGGTTTTGGCCCATGGTTGGTTGCTTCTGTCTTTGGAGTCTGCCACATCATGGCAGGAGCAAAGATTACAGGATTCATCTCATGGTGGCCAGGAAGCCGACGTGGAGGAGGAGGTGGGAGTGTCCCAAATTCCACTCAAGAACACACTGCCAGTGACCTAACTTCCTCCTACCAGGGCCTGATTCTTAATCAAAAGTTTCACAACCCCTTAAAAGTACCACAAGCTTTTCACTATGTTGAAAACATACCATCACCGGGACAGCCTGGGTAGGTGATAATAGGTAGCAGGTATCTGTCTCCTGAGCTAATTCTGGTTTCTCACATTGGTAGACAGGATTCTATCACAGGAATACCTCCTCTCTCTCATTCTTGGAGCATCAGAGTGGGAGAGTGAGGCCTTGAACCCTGGTCCTTATTGACAGTGTGGCTATGGTTCCCCTGGGCCTGCTCAGTCTGTGTAGTTAGGAGTAAACACATGGAAGGCTGGAGGAGTCAGTTTGTGGGTTGTATTCATTATCCTGCCCAATGGGATGATGCAGATATCTGGCTTTGGGTAGAAGAGGAAAGGAGCCTCTTAGGTACCTCAGGCATCTATTGGTTTCAGAGAAGGTGGGAACTATAATTCTGGTCTTTCAGCAGGAGGCTGGAAAGAGAAGAGCTCAGACTAGCTGGGCAGTGGTGGTGCATTCTTTTAATCCCAGCACTCAGGGAGGCAGAGGCAGGCAGATCTCTGAGATCTGAGTTCGAGGACAACCTGGTCTACAGAGTGAGTTTCAGGACAGCTAGATCTACACAGAGAGGCCTTGTCTGGAAAAACAAAACAGAAAAACAACCAACCAACAAACAAAAGTTCTTGCTTAATAAGCTTAAACAGTAACACAGCTATAAAGATACTAAATACAAGGGAATTTTAAAGTATATACCATATTATCTGGTCTTAGGGCTTGCTGAGAACAGTAAACCAGGGAAGAGGCAGTGATTTTATACAGCTGGTGTTGGGGAAATCATTACTGCAAAGGTGCATGTGGATGAAGACTTGGAGGAAGACTTGTCATTCAGGTACCTAGACTGGAGCATTCTGGGTAGAGACAATGACAAGCACAAATGTCTGTGGTTGGCGTGTCTGGCTGAAAGACCAGCAAGGAAGCACATGAAGTTTTGCACGGTGTGTTAGGGAAGGGGATGGAAAGAGCTGAGCTCTGACACTGGAAGCCAGGTTGTTGCAGGGCCATAGGGGTCATTGAGAGCAGATAACCTTATTACTCCAATGGGATGAAGACCATGTGTTAGTCATAGTTAACCAGGGAAACAGAACTAATGGGATGGGTGGGTGATGGATAAATGGCACTGTGGGAATTCAGTCCCTAGTGAATGAAGCCCTGAGTGAATATGTGCTAGATCAGAGGGATGGCAAAGCCTTCCTCAGGGTCTGAGTGTGAATGTTGATACTGTGTGCAGAAAATTCTCCTCCCACCCTCCAGATATTTACATCCTGAAAGCTGTTTCCTTTCAGAGGCTGCTCCTACTGAGATTAGCAAAACGGGCCCCTTGATCCAACTGTATACTACAAACCCCGCCTCCAAACCCCTGTTCAGCTGTATGCAATAAACCGCTTCTCTGTTCAGCTCTATATGCTAAACTTGATAAACTTCAGGGTGCTGAAGTTTCTCCATCAGAAAGCCTAGAACACTTGATTTTAGCTTTTCTGCAAGTCTGTGTTTCTGTCCATGTGTCTGTCTTTTCTCTACCTCAGTCAGGTCCAAACCTAAAGTTGTGCACTGGAAGATGATAGATACATTTATTGTAAAGATTAGCTTTTGTAGTTATAGAAGCCAAGAAGTCCCATGGTCGGCCCGCTGACTGGAGAATGAGGAAGGTCAGTGGTATGAGTCAATCTGAGCGTGGGGGGCTGAGAATCAGCAGAGTCCATAAATAGTGTAAATCTTAGCCTCACTGAAAGCATTGAGAGGCACAGTGTAGCAGGGCTGCTGGTGCAAAGCCTGGCAGCTAAAGAAACAAGAGCTAGCACAGCCATTATTCAAGGGCAGAAGAATAAACAAGAACACAATGGATAAATATGCACCATAGGTCTCCAGCCATTTTTTTCAGCTATAACAGAACATCGAGACTGGATAAATTATGAACAGTAGAAGTTTAGTGTGTGGTTCAGTATGCTGGGAAGTCCAAGAGCCTCTGGCTGGTGAGGAGGGCCTTTCAGGATTGTAACAGGGCAGTGAGTCAAGGCAATGTGTGTGAGACATGGAGATGCTTTGGCTGAACCCTTTCCCTCTATAAATAACGTATTTTTGTGATAATAGCCTTAATCTATCATAAGGGCGTTGTCTACATGATCTAATATTTTTTTTTCTGCAATGCTGGAAATTGAATCCAGGACCTCATGCATGCTATGCTAGTACTTCACCATTGATCTGTGGCCCATTCTAATCCTTCTAATCACGTATTAAATATCCAAATCTCTCAATGCTGTTCCAAAGACAATGAAATGTAATCCTGAGTTTTGGAGCGGACATCCAAACCATAACACCAGGGACAGCACAAAGAGGGGGCTCATGGAAGCAGCATGTTCCTTTATTTTGACTTTTAAACCTTTTTTTTAATGAAAAGCAGACAAAATGTTTCTACTTGCATTAGGATGGCCAGCTGCATCTCTCACAGCCCGGCTGGGTCAAATCATTAGGGATGTTTCTCTTACTTGGCTAGGTCAAATTATGCGGTTTATGATTAACACATACATTAATATATATGTATATGTGTGTATTATGTATATGGGAATAGAGCAGAAGAACAATGGTTTCTCAGCACTTTAAGGTGTCCTTCCAAAAGTATAAAATTTTTGCTTAGACTCACTCTCTAGGGACTCCGTGGAGTTATAGGCATTACCTAATGCAGTCTGGGCTAGGAGAAGATATGGGAGGTGCAATACCATTAATTGTATGGGATAAAAACCAAAAATGGGTCAGAGGTTTGCATAAGCACACTCAGGGGGGCAAATCAACCTTGATTTCAAGCCCTTAGTTCACATCTCTCTGCTTTCATCTAGTGTGTTTAACAAACACATTATGACAGCGAATATTCTTATTTGCTGTAAGAATTTTATTTTTGTTGTAAGGTGAATATTCTACCTTCAATGCCCTTTTTGTTGTTTTCAAGAGTTTGGAATCAGAAGAATTAGTATGGTGGGAATTTTACTAACATAAAGAACAATACTGTTTGGAAGCCAAGGTTTGTGCTGGGGTTGGGTGTGGAAGATCGGAGAAGATTATCACATGATCCCAAGGCCTTATCCTGTCCTAAGATTCATGATTGGGTCTGAGAAATCACAGCATCTATTTCATTCAACCCAAGGTGTTTATCTGGTGCACTAAATGCGCTTTGGACAGTTGGCAAGCTGTCTTACTGTCTCTTCCTTAGGGGGAAAAGTGGTTCAGAGGAAAGAAAATAAAACACCACATAAAATTGTATGTTGCTCATTTCTCAGATGCCTTTTCTCTTTAATTCTACTTTCTGGCTATTCATATATTCGTTTCTTCATCCATTTTTCAGTCATTATTAAATAAGATGTAGGAAAGACCCCCAGTCACTGCCCTCCTAAGATTTTACCATCCTATGGGTCTGGAAATAAATACAATCCTAAGGAAGGAAAATGTACACAGAATATTTAAGAACCCTAAGAAAGGCCTTTATACAGCCATGGGGAGGTCAAGGGTGGCTTCCTGTAGGAGGAGGTGATAGCTTAGTTTAGAGCTTAGGTGCCTTATCTTTATCAAGGAGAATAGATGTGGGAAGAGAATGGAAAGAGGCAGGCTCCTGGCGGCACTGAGGATGCTCTTGGGACTAGTCACATTTTAAGTGGAGTCAGGCAGAGAGTATTTCTTGGGTTGAGTACAGAGTGAGGGTGGGAGTGGTGGATTTTTCCCAGGGTCTGGTTTCTTTTCCATGTGAGTATGAGGTAAATGTGGAAAAGGAAGCCTTCATAGCCAATAATGACTTAGCTGGGGCATGTACAAGGGAAGGTCTTTTGGGGTCTGGAAGTCGGACAGAAGGAGACACAGTGGAAATGTCTGAGAGGGGGAGATTGAAGGTGAGGTCACAGGAGGGTTAGGTAGCAATGAGGCCAAGGAGGCGTGGCCTGAGGTCAATGGCAGGCCAAGACCTTTAGAAGAGAATCAGTAAGCTGAGAGAATTTAGAAATTAGGAAGCTTGTCTATTCTGTGTGGATATTAACTCACAAGGGCATGTGCCAAGAGGTATTAATTTCATATTGCTGGTGTAATATATATATATACACATATATAGTGTGTGTGGTGCATGTTTGTAAGTGTATACTTTCATATGTGTACACATGGACAGATGTCCACCGTAATTTTTAATTATCAGTAAACTCAGAGTGTTACCAATTAGCTTTTGTGGCCATTGAGGTCCTGGGGTCCGCCCCCCCATCTCCCCTTCCTTCTTCCAGTGCTGCAGTTAGATGCACTTCAATGTGCTCAGCGTTTACATGGGTGTTGGGGATCCAAACTTAAGTCTTCAGCCTTGCATGGCGGGCACCGTAGCATCCAGTCACCACCCTTCCTCCACATTCTACCTCCTTTAAAGCCAGTTCACTGGTATCTTCATCTGCCTGCAGTCTTAACTGCCCTGTAACACGGATTCTAGTTGTTATTAAATGAAAACTCAGAGCCAGATGTCAGGGAAAAGCTGGAAGATCAGAGAGAGGAAACAGACCACAGTCAATTCCCACCCAGCCATCTTCTCAGGGTAAAAGCTTTCTTCCAGCTTCCTCAGCCTGGCTCCTTGTCCCTTCTACAGAATAATTCTGTCTTCCTATTCCTGCCTTAAATGCCTTCTTTGCCCAGCTGTTTCACTTCTGGGTTCAACTCTGATTCATAATTCTAGAGTCAAGATTAAAGGTGTGAGTTACTACTGTTTGGTAGTTAGATCTTGAATTCACAGAAACACAGAAAGATCTCTGTATCTGGATTTATGATTTATGGGATTAAAGGCGTAGGTCACCACTCCCAGTGTCCCCCCCCCCCCCCCCCCCGCTGGGATTAAAGGAGTGACCACTTTCTGACCCTCCTGTCTCACAGCCCTGGATGTTAGATGTTGGAAGATACAATTCAGTCCAATAACACTGTGTAACATAGTCACACATCATAGAGCTTTGGACTTGGGCATTCTTGGAGCTATTTTTCTATCACTGGAGTAATGTTGAAGATGGTGTCAGTCTTTGCCAGTGCTGAAGTCTTCAAGGTCTGAGGACAGGTACAGGATATGCAGAGGTGATTACACAGGGAGGTCTGGAATGATGATGTTGGGGACTAGGCTAGGCTAGTGACTACTGGTCATGTATACATGGGGGCACTACTTGAGAAGTATGCAGGGGTCCCCTAGGAAGTAGTGATGCATAGCCAGGGCAAGGGGCTGACAAGGATTTGAAGGGACAGGATTTACGCCATCATGAGACCAGGGGAAGGTTTGATATTTGATATATATGAGGCGAGAGATAACAATAGAGAGAAGCGCATAAAGGTATTAACATATTGTCATTACAAAAAGCCTCATCTGGATCAGCCACATCAAAGAGTTTTTACCAAACTTTTGATAATGTCATTCCCCTAATTCCTTCTGTACCAGAGATATCCTTTAAGTTTTCCTTCTGTAAACATGCAGTTAGATAATTGTATGCTTTGTTCATGCAGCTGGACTGTGGATTCTAGGGAACGTTCCCAGTGACAACATGGTAGTGCCAAGGACAGTCTGTAGTTCTGAAGCTCAACAAATTGATTCAGCTCCCCAGGGCCCTTGTTTTTGTGGAGAAACCATGTAAGAAACACCCACAACCTCAATGCCTCCATTTTCTTTCTTGCAATTACCAACTTGAGACTTTTGTCTAAATTGTAGAGTGGCCTTGCTTGCTTACAGACTCCAGGGGCCACTGAACCTTAGTGAACACTCTTTGGGCTGCTCCAGATGCATCTGTTTATTGACCTTAATCTCCCAGAGATTTGAGGAGGGTGATGCTGTCAAGTTGAGATGAGGAAGTGGTAGGATTTTTTACAGGTAAAATAGCTATTCCTAGGACCACATGGGCAAAGGACAGTGACATCTAGTTTGAAGCCAAAGCTTGTTCCTTCCATGGGCCAGCCTTCCTTTCTCTTCTAGTGTGAAACAGCAAACAAAATTGTGATGGAGCACGGCTAATGCTCTAAAGTGCTGTTCCTGAGTAAAACTGAAGTCCCTGTCACCCTGGGTCTTGCTACCATCTCATTGTGGGTTAATGGCCCAGGGGCTGCCAAATGTGTGAAATGGAGTCTGCCATAGATATTTTCTAGACAGACTTGCAAGGAATTCTGTCACCCCCTGCCCGACGCTATCCCCACCCCACCCCCATCTCCTGTGAAGATGAAAGAGACAAATTTCTGCCCAAGAGAAAAGTTATGTGGTAAGGAACTGGTGCACAGATTTTTTTTCCCCCAACTGAAGGAAGGGCAAGTTTATCAAGCACTTTACTTAAAACCATATTTTTGTATATATTTTCTTTGGGAAGCAAAGAAGAAGGTAACTTGTATGGGTTTTGTGTGTTGGCGCAGTAGCGTGCATGCTATGTGAATGCGTATGAACGCTTGTGCACACGTGTGAGTATGCTTTCGGAGGACAGCGATGGACCCCAGTGTTGCTCTTCAGTAGCTGTGTGTCTTGTTTTGTTGAGACAGAGTCTCCCTAAGACATGGAGCTTGCTCATTAGGCTAGGTTTTCCACCACTGAGCCCCAGGGATCTGTTTTTCTCTGCCTCTCCACTGCTAGGGATTATGGGTGCATGCTACCACACGCAGCTGTTTATCTGGGTGTGGATGATTGAACTCAGGTGTTCTGACTTATGAAGAAAGCACTTTATTGGCTGAGACATCACTCTAGCCCCCTCAGCTTATATTTTATACTGAGGGAAGAGAGTCCTTCCTATCTGACTCAGTGTTTTAGAAAAGAGGAGAATGTTCTGAACTGTTCTAAGAAACAGTACAATCTATTCTGTGGTCATAAAACTTTAATCTAGACGTAATCAGCCAGATCTGCTCTTTACTCCAGAGACAGGATTCCATGAACTACCAAACTGTCAGAATAGCTTTGAAAAACAACTTGGGCATCTTATGGACCCAGGTTGGTGTGTCAGTTTTGCTGAGGATCTGAATTTGCCAGCTTCAGAGAAATGGGATGTAAGGTCCCGCTTCCCCTTTGGCAGGGTTTATATTCTTCTCTTTACTGTTAATCTTCCTGTGGAATCTGTTTCCTGGGAGGTACAACCCAAATATTCTTCCCACCAGAACCCATCTGCATGCTCAGCACATAGCTGACACAGGCTGGCTGGAAGCTTGTTTGAGGCTGGGTCCATGATTGCGATCAAGCACTGGAAACTCTCCCAGCACTGCTTGTAAGAGGCCAGGCATCAATTTGGTTTCGATTGGCACTTGAAGGTAGACACCTGCGAACTCTTGGGCTCTGTTTATCCCATAGTGCATGGTCCAGGGCTTGCTATTGTTGATGTATTAGAAAGAATATAGCACCTCCAGCTGTCTCAAATGGGAGAGGGTCTGGACTCTTAAAATCCCAAACGTTCTGATGCATACTAAGGTTTGTCTTAAGTCCAAGAAATTATACATCCTGTAGTCTAGTTGGCTTCTTACCAGCTGTTGTGCTTACAGATGAAGGTGTATTTGTCCTGGACGGCGTTTTATAAGACGGTTTCTTATGTCAATTACAAGGGAAGGGATGGAAGGTGCTCAAAGCACTATTTTCTTAAACTGCAATCAGGAGATTGAGGATTGGTAAGGAGGTTGGGGAGCCACTTTGAGGGGTCTAGGATGATAAACAAAAACAGCTTTCAGGGCCCCTTAAAGAATTGTTCACTTTGTCTTGCTCCTGTTACTTCTGGTAAACAAGCCCAAAGACGGCAGCTTAAGTGGATACAATTTTAAACTGTACTTAAGACGAAGTGAAATCGTTTGTTATGGGAGTTGAAAACAGAAGAGGGAAGTTCAGATTCTCTAGTGGGTAACTGAGTAAACGAATTGCGTGTGCAATTTTACTGTGAGCCCGCTGATACAGGTCTGAGCATCATTCATTAAAATGGTACTGGATAGCACAGAGGGGCATCTTTAGGTAGAGGGCATGTCTCTCCAGTGACTCCAGGCTATGGGGAGGAACTGAGTGGTTGTCAGTCATGCTGGGATTTGAACGTTTGAACTTTGGTTTTGCAGAGCCCGGAAGGCTTTGCACGCTGTTACTTGGCTCATATACATCCTCACTCCCTTCCTTATTCCCTTGCCAGGACACAGCAGGACACAGCAGTCTACTTTTGGGAGAGAGGGGGAGGGAGAGGGAGAGAGAACCAAGATGTTTCCAGAGGCCCGGAGCAAACACTGGCATTCTCTCTCATAAATGGACTATGTTTTTAAGAAAGCCTTGGAGCTCATGAAAGTGGCATCCTTACAGTTAAGCAGTTAGCCACAGAGCCTCCAAAGGGCACTCTGTGGCTCTCCATAAGGCTCTTTTACAAGGCCACCAACTAAAACCTGAGACTGACAGGCCTTCCAAACACAGCTGGCATATTATACATGCAAAGCTATAACCTATAACCGGGGCAAATATTTGCTCATGGGGCGACTGTGCCGAGTATGTGAGGCCGAGGTTGTTGTCCCAAGCTGCTCCTGTCTAAACATCTTGCTAGCTACCAACTGCCATTTTTCAGCTGCGAGGCAACTAGTGAGGACAGTACTTCTGGGCTTGACCTGCAAACATGCTTGCTCTACCTGGGGGCCCGCAAGGAGGTTGTGTTTAGACTTGAATTCACTGAGAGTCAAGGGAACCTATTTCCTACTTCTTTCTTTTGGAAAACAACTGGTTGGTTTTTGTTGCTTTCTGGATGAGAAAATCTGTAACTGTGTGTTTGGTCTAAATAGTTATGGATGAACACGAGCCTGAAAACTCACTTGCCCTTCCTTGCTCTTTTTCTGTTCCCACGTGCAGCTTCCAGTGCTGAAAGCCCAGGAGGTGAGTGCATTATCCCAAAGTAGGCTCCGCTGTAAAACTCTGAGGCTACGAGGGTCCGGCTCAAACTGCGCTGTAGGGCACACTTGATTCTTTTTATGCCACCATTATAGTATTTTTGAGTTTTGTATTTTAAGAGCTGATAGTTTAGTGAAAAGGAAGAGATTACCCAGGTCTTCCCACCCTGGTTGCCCCACTCATAACCTATGGTTCCATGTGTCTCAAGGAGCCTGCTGGTCTTTATTGCTCAAGTTCTTTACTCTGAATGATAGGCGGTTAGTTTCTCTTTCTGCCTGACATTGCTGCTTAAGTCCCATGTATTCCACCCCTTTTCCTGTTGCTAGAAACGGCAGCCCTAGTAAGTCCCCTCCATGACTGCCTAGCAACAGGAAGTCACTCCAAACCTTCCAGGATACCTTCCTTCTGGACCCACTGTCTTTTAAAAGATATTCCCATTTCTCCCACTCCAGGACTTTGCATAGGAACCTGGATCATGAGCAGCTCCGGAATGTTTTCTACGCCTCCTCCTCTGTCTGAGATGCTCACCTTGTCTTTATGTTTCCCACTTGTTTCTGAAGGTTGATCACCTTGTCCATATTTCAGTGCCCGGTCCACCACCATCAGTGCCGGAAGGCTTTCCTAGCCAGCTACAGGGCTCCCTCTCGGCTCAGTCTCTAGCTCCACTGACAGAGAATCTGTTGTAGAATCTTATTTTAAGATGTGTTATATTTGCTTCTGCAGTGGGACGGTGCTTTAACGATACAAGGGTGTGTTACTCTTGTTCATGGTGCATTTGTTTGACTCTGTGAAGCTGTGTCATTGAACCTGTTTAAAACGCCTCGTGGTCTAACAAAACGCTAAATGTCAGTAGCAAAGTGAAAGGGATAGGCAGGAGAGGGAATAAGTAGGAGAAGAAATCTGGGAGAGAGGTCGAAGAGCAAGAAAAGAAGGGAAAGAGGGCCTCGGGGCTACCCAGCCAGTCACCTGGCCACTAGCCTCACCCAGCCACCCAGCAACCCAGCAACCCTCACACAGCCACCCAGCCATCCACAAAGTAAGAATGAAAAATATATAGAAGAAAAGAGAAAGCCCAGAGGCAAAGGGTAGATGGGATAATTTAAGGAAAACTAAAAAAATAAAAATTAAATTAAAAAAAAAAAGCCAAGCCAAGCTAAGTCTGGACATTTATAATTAAGAATAAGCCTCCCTGTGTGATTTATTTGGGAGCTGGCTGGCCCCGCACCAACAGAGTAAACATGTAAAACGGAGCTGAACAGAATATTCCAAAAAGTTATACAAATGGTGAATAAATATACTAAAAAGGATTCAACATCCTTAATCATTGGGGAAATAAAAATTAAAATTGCGTCTCATCCTAATCAGAATGGCTCTCATCAAGGAAACAAATGACAAACACAAGTACGTGGGTGGGGGAAGAGGAGCCTTATCTACTCCACTGTTGGTAGGTGTGGAATTGTGGTGCAGACACTATGAAAATCAATGTGGAGGTGTATTAAGAATCCAAAAACAGAACTATCAGGACCCAGCTCTGCCACTCCTGGGTGAATACCCAGACAGCTCATATCCTACCTCAGAATGCTTGCAGATTGCTGTCTATTGCTCCTTTGTCCATAATACCAAAGACCTGGAATGGCCTAGATGCCCATCAGTGGGAATGCGAGTTAGAGGGACACAGATGAGAAGAGTGAAAGCCGCCTCTCTGATAGGATGTCTGCTTGTTTTTGGAAGAGTTTACAAGGAGGAAAATTACCAGGAAGGCAGGGGTGGGTGTGGGAGGTGTTGGAGATGGGCAGTATCTAAGCAGCATCAATGAGGGAAAGGGGAAGATCCGGGGGCTCTTTAATAAGAACATCCAAGTCAGACTTTGTTTCCATCCCTCCACACACCCACCAAGAGCATGGTGGGGGGCTCCTATTCAGCATCTATCTCCCTGCGAACAAGAAGGGCAGTGGATCCTGGTTCTTCCCAGACCCCCAGGAAACACTTAACTTCCCAGGAAGGAAGGGAACAGGGAGGGGGCAGCTTGCCCACCATGTAGGCCTGGGAAATGTCCATAGGGAAGGTCACTGGGTTCCACTCCAGCGCTGCAATAGTCAATTTATAGAGAGAATGGAGAGGCCCATCAGCCTCTGCCTCATAGTTTCACATATTTACTGATTTCTGAAGGAGACAAGAGTTTTCCCAGCCCTGGGTCTTTAGCCTCAAGGGGCCAGATCTGGGAGGCTCCTGAGAGTTTCCAGCTGCTCAGGGCCAGGTGCTATACAAGCTGCCGCTGGTCAGAGCTAGAGGCAAAGGATCACTTAGGGTTAGAGGCTGGAGATCAGGGCTCTGCTGGGTCTTAATGCCCCCCTCTCTTTCTGCCTGTTTTGCCCTGTTCTTTCCTCCTCACTGTATTCAAGGCAGGCACAATCAAGAAGCTGCAGGAATGACCTCTCCATGACATGGTTAAGGTTTCTATTGGGGGGGGGGGGGCTAGGGGAGCCAGGAGAGCAAAGTGGAGATAGCAAGATAGACAGATAGAGCAGAGGAAGGGAAAGAGATTAACATACTGAAGTGGGAACAAAATAACCAGAGCAGGGGATGGTGAGGATAGCTGGGTTATAGGGAGGAGGAGAGCGGGGGTGGGGGGTGGGGGGGGAGAGCATGAGCTGGGGGAGTTTAGGGTACAGGAGGATCAGGATGCCAGTGTGGACTCTGAAATGTGTAACAGGTACTTGTGATACTGAGAAACCTTGAAGACCAGCATGGGCTTTGAGAACACCGATAGGGCCACAGGTAGTCAAAAGGGGAATGTCTGCTTCCGCAGATGGAAACTGCTTTCACAAGCTCCTGAGCACTGCTGGCGTTTATCCCCCAGAAATCCTATGGTCCAGCTTCAGCTTATACAGATGTCCTTTCTGGCTGTGTGGAGCTTCCTTTGGATCTGTAACTCACTGCCGATTTTGTTTCCACTTTCCAGTTGCTATGACATCAACTGGCTGAGGAAAAAAGAGAGTCATTCTATATTCTTTACATTGTGAGTAAATTACACACTTGCTTACAAATTATAAAGTGGAAGCAGAAGGGAACGTTTATTCTAGAAGTTCTTTGCATGGGAAACCCTCCACACGCAAGATAAGATTAGGAATTCTTTAAGGTTACGGGATATTAAAGCATCTCACCAGTCAGAGAAAACATTGTGAGCAGACAACCCTTCTTAATGGTCACTAATTAAGAAGATAACGGATCCATTCCTATGTCTGTACAAAAAAATCTCTAGAGGACTCTCTCTCTCTCCTCTCTCTCTCTCTCTCTCTCTCTGTGTGTGTGTGTGTGTGTGTGTGTGTGTGTGTGTGTGGTTGGGGGATCTGGAAGTTTCCAATTTATCTTTGGTCTCAATGAGTGTTATCAACAAAGACTGCCTGCACAGGTGCCTGGCCTAAACAGATGCCTGAAGTATTTAAAAAAAAAAAAAAAAAAGTGGCCTGTAGTAGGAATATCAATCAGAATACTTAGTGAGTAAGCCAGCAGGGCAGAAAGGCTCCACAGCTGTGAGCAGGTGCTGGCTGAGACAGATGCCCTGATTTCCTGCTGGAGTGAATCATAAGAGGTTGTTGTGGGTCCCTGTGTTTCTGAGCACCTCACAATTTCTTCTAAGTGTTCTCAATGAAGACAGCACTTTTAGGGCAGCCCCTTGGAGCAAAGGTGGGGTGAATTAGAAGTAGCAGAAATCACCCCTAGCTGCGAATTCAGAACATGAAAGGTTGAACACCGGGGCTCTGAGATCAGAATGGGTATTCTGAACCCCCAGGGTGATTCTCATTGAAGGTTCTCATGGGTAAGAGCTGGTGTGACATTTAATTCAACACTGTCCTGTTCCTGATGCTTTTCTACCTCAGAGAGCACCCCTTTGGCCTTACCCTGGCTTGGTGCCTGTGACCAGGGGATCTCTTGAGGGCAGAGGATGTTGTTATCCTAGTGGTGACCAAGAGTATATCCTCAAAGATGCTCACTGGTTTCACTGTGGATCCTTCTGCTTTGACTACTTACAATCACTTTCCCTTCTAATTGGGTACCCTCTCCTGCACTGGGATAGTTTTAGGCCTCTCTGTGTTGAGGAATCACCCTCTCTGTGACTACTTTGTGCCTTAAAACTCTGGCCTTGTGGCTGGATAGTGAGATACAATAGGGTAGGTATATATAACTAGCCAGTTGCTACTGAAATGTGAGCAGAGTCAGGGGCAAAGAGCAGTGACCTGTGTGCAGGCCCAGAACAAACCTGAAACCTTGCTGGCTGAGTCTGAAAGGACCAATAAGGTACATGTAACCTGTTTCAACTGGGTAAAGCTTATATAACCAGGAGTCATTTCCTTAATAGGCATTGGGCACACTCATCTGGGGACCAGATAGGAATGTGATGGGCACTAGAGGCAAACCTGTGAGGGAGAGCCAACCCTGCCTATCAGCTGTAGCTTATCAGGGATAGGAATTCTAATTGTTTCTCTGGGATTTTTGCAAAGGACAATAGAAGAATTTCTGCATGAGTAGATAGATGTAAGGGCCCCAACAGAGGCAGAATCTGAATTCTAGACTTTATATAGAGAAGCTACTCATGATGTATATTAGTATGTATATAAGCTATCCATGATGTATAATGGCTTCCCAGCTCTCCTTAGTAGGCCCGTGGACATTTGTACAGTGGGCTAATGGCTAAAGCCTACTTGCCTCCTACATCTGCCTCCACTAGATATGTCTTAACCTTGGAGTTTTGGGTCATGTGAGGGTGCAGCAGAGCAGCACCCATCATATAGTATATGCTCAGTGAACTCAGTGTTCATTTGGCTTAAATATCACAGGAGACATAGAAAGTGAGTCTGTGACAAGACAAGCATCAGATATCTTAGATACAAACAGAGCTACAAGTGACCTGAGTCCAAGTCCCTGTGGGAAGGACAGGGTGGCCCTAAGAATGCATAAAGGAGCAAACTGAGGCAGATATGGAAAGTCCGTTACTTAGGTCTTCAGCCTCTTCCTGGGATGGACTAGACAGCACCCGCCAGCTGTTAGGCTAGAGAATGCCTGCTGGACCAGGGA
This sequence comes from Phyllotis vaccarum, assembly GCA_033318265.1. NCBI lineage: Eukaryota > Metazoa > Chordata > Mammalia > Rodentia > Cricetidae > Phyllotis > Phyllotis vaccarum. The sequence continues at coordinate 45,806,238 of JARWLC010000005.1, read as the reverse complement.
TGAGGGAAGAGAAGAAGAAACCCTCCTTAGTACCTATCTATTCTTCTCCATCATGTGGTATATGGGGCAAACCAGGTCCGAGATCCCTCCAGAGTTGTCACTCAGCTCCCTCCTCAAAGCATATTAAGTTTTTTAGGTTGTCTCTATTTGCAGGCACATGCAGCAGATTATGGACACAGGCTGTCAGGAAGTTGGTCACTAGCAGTCTATCCTAGGGTCTTAGGTTAGATGTCGGTAGATAGATACTTCTGCCAACTTTATCCTCCTTCATTATATATGTCCCTTATAAAGCTAAAACATTCTAAAAGGAAACTTCTGCTTCTTGTCAATCACTGTTTCCAATGCACAACTCAATGGATGGTAAGAGTCATCTGGACACATCTGTATTGGTTATAAGGACAGCTGCTTCAGGGCCAGCCATTGTTACTGGATCCAGCAGCAAGTCTCCCAATCTGTGTAAACATTAGGTTCAGTTTGACAGAAGATAAATGCTACGTGTAAACTTTCCTGTGATATCTGAGCTCACTGAGAAACTGGCTCTGGAGATCAGATTTGGCCCAAAATTTAGACCCAAACATGTTTGTCTCAGTGTCCCCCAGAGGCCCTGTCTTGAGTCCAGCTGGCCTACTGACTGACAATGAGAAACTGGAACAAGGCAGCTGAAGAGTGAAGTCATTGTGACTTATTTCTTATGATATAAGGCTCCAGTTACGTTCGTTCAAACGCAAAGCACAGCTATGGCAGATCATCTTATGTACTATATAAAGAATGCCTTGTGTTTTCTTCTTAAGGTTTACTTGGGAACTTGCCAAGTCTCATAGCTTAACAGTCTATACAAAGGTACTATTCTGTATGTGTAGATCTCCTGGGGTGTGTGTGGGGGGTGTAAAGACTGAAGGAGAGTTGGAGGGTCATAGGAGACAGGGAAAGACAGGCCAGGCTCTTTGAGATGGCAGCTTATGGTCCCCAGAAGACACTGTGAAAGAGATGGCCAGAAGGCATGGGGGTGGGCATCTAAATAGGACTAAGAGGTCAGCTGCTTGACCCTCATCTTCAGGTTGAATTTTTTGACCCAGGGAGCAAACTGGGTGATTCCCCCAGATGACCACTACCAGCACCCCAGTTACAAACCGATGAACAGACAATGAAAACATGGTACGAAGACACAATGGAATTTCACAAGGTAAAGTGAAGTTAGGAAATTTGTAGGAAAGTGGATGAAACAGGAAAATATCAAGTTTAGAAAAGCATATGCTGCTTATTGTAGCCACTTTTATATACATACACAAGTACGTGCAGAGTCCAGTAACTAGAAAGGGGGCCATGGAAGGGAGGAAAGAATGTTCCTTAAGGGGTGTGTGTGTGTGAGAGTGTGTGTGTGAGTTTGTATGTATGTGAGTGTGTATGTGTGTGAGTGTGTGTGAGTGTGTATGTGTGTGTGAGTGTGTATGAGTTTGTATGTATGTGAGTGTGTATGTGTGTGATTGTGTGTGTGTGAGTGTGTGTATGTGTGTGTGTGAGTGTGTGTATGTGTGTGTGTGAGTTTGTGTATGTGTGTGTGTGAGTGTGTGTGAGTTTGTATGTGTGTATTGTGTGTGAGTGTGTGTGAGTTTGCGTGTGTGAGTGTGTGCGAGTTTGTATGTATGTGAGTGTGTATTGTATGTCTATGTGTGTGTGTGTGTGTGCACGTGTCATACAAAAGTATAAGTGGAAAGGTTCAGGTTGGGATGGGGTCAGGGAGCTGAGGGAGAGAAAAGGGGAATGCTGAATGAAAAGGGACATGGAAAAACCGTAAGGCAATCTGATACTTGGCAATTTAGTCAAATAAAAATTGGCAAGAGTTTGATGGGATGTGTCCTCTGTGGGTGCATAAAGTTGCTCCCGAAAGGTCTAAAGACTACTAAATAATAATTCCAGTGCCAGCACAGCCTGTTTCCTGAGTTGTTGGTCATGGAAGCTGCTGAGGTCCCCAAGACAGGCCGGGCACTGTCACAGCTTGTTATTCATTGGCCACCAGAATTACAGGGTAAGAACCTGTTGTTCTGAAGACACATGCCTGGTCATTGCAAATAGGAAACTCAAGCTGGGACGGAAACTTCCTGCATTCTGGCCTTGTAGGCCTGGAGGGTGGTATGCAGGCTGCTGGGAGAGCTGTCCTTACTTCTTACTATACATCCTCCTTGACTGTACGCAATGATACCGCCCAGTCAAGGTGAGCCTATTGGTCCAATGGCATAGGTATGTTATGAGGAGGTAACTAACAGTTTTCTGATTGGATGTGACACCCACACCACAGGAGGGATTCACTTCTGCTATTGTACCTTTGACTCAAGTCAAAAGCCTGTGGCTAGGTGTAGTAAGTGGTTTCTGGCCCTGACTTTTGGGTCTAGCCTCTAGGTTTAGGCCCGCAGACCCACAGACCGGCAGTCCCACAGTCCCACAGAGACACACAGATGCTTTCAATAATTTTAGGCTGATCAGCCTAAGGCCCAGGCATATCACTTGCTAGCTTTTTACCCTTAATCTAACCCATGACTCTTATCTTGTTCAGCCATGCGGCTCGGTACCTTTTCTCACAGCAGCGTGGTTGTCCTCTGCTTCTTCCGGCTTCTCTCTGGCATTCTGCTCTATGCTTCCTGTTCTCAGAGTTTTCTTAGTCTGGTAGCCCCGTCCACACTTCCTGCCTGCCTTTGGCCAGTCAGTGCTTTTTATTAAACCAGTGGGTGGGACAATTATTTACAATGAAACAATACAATCTTCCACAGCTAGGCAGGTCATGGTTTCTTGCTGGGAAACCTTGCTATTGTTTTGCTAAAGAAACAGAATTTACCCATTAAGTTGCCCTCTGTATGCCTGTAGATTAGTGCTGCCGTCCACTTTGGTTCTTTTGGCAGCGGTCAGTGGTGACCACAGAGACTTCTGACTGGCTCAAGCACTAAGAATAAATGGCTGTGAAGTGCCCAGCTCTAAGTTGGCCAGCTATATCACATACCACCCCAACACTCAAGGACGGCTTAGAAAAGCAGAATGTGAGATTCAAAGGAAGTAAGGAAATAGGTGTGGAATGCTGACCTCTCAGCATGTTAGAGCTGGGACATTCCTGAATACTGAAACTGGGGTTACCTGTATAAGACTGGGTTCATCAACACCCTGTCACAGAGGGGAGAGTGGATTCTGTGCTCCCACTTTCCCTTCAAGATTTGAATCTAGTTAGTGATTGATGTGGGAGAAAAAAACTTTTTCTTTGGTGTAGCCATTGGAAAGACTACAGCCTTCATCCACATCCCTTTGGGCAACCGTGAAGTCACTGCAACAGACACATATGACATGAAAGTAGAGGAGGGTTAGTTGGGAGAAGAAAGAGTATCAGAGGTGACATGAAGGACAAGGAAGAGGGAATATATATATACTCCCTCTTATATACATGTATATGTTATATACATGTATAGAAATGCCATAACGTACAACGTATATTAATAAAAGGAACAGCATCTCACATTCTAGCCAGAGCTACAGAATGGGAATGTATTTATTTTTAAGGTACTAGGGATTGGGTTTAGGTTTTGTACATACAAGCATTTTAGTACTGGGATGTTCTTATTTTTAATGTTTTTATTTTGAGTCACTCTCACTAACACTGTGGCCCAGGCCAGCCTTGAACTTGTGATCCTTATATCTCAGCTCTTGAGTGGCTGGACTACAGGTCTGTACCACCAGGCTTGGCCTCGAGGGTGTCTTATAACACTGTCTCAAATGGTTCCTGAGTCTTGACTAAGTGAGCAGCACTCCCCGCCCATTGGCAGGTGCTTGAGCTTTCTGTGCTGGCTCATCTCAGATCTTAGGTTCATCAGCTTCCGTTACTGGAACAAATAAGGCAGGGCCATTGGCTTATAAAAGATTTGAGGTTTTAGTCTAGAGTGAGCCTGTTACTTTCAGGCCTGAGGCAAGGTCTGATGTGGGAATGTCTTTCTGTATTCTGTATGCTGTGAACAAAGGACTGTTTTGGCCCATGCCAGACACTGTAGCAGTAGGCGGGGAAATTGGAGCATAAGTAGGAGAAGGAGGACCGAGTCAGAGAGACACAAGCCAGCTGCCTAAGAGTCAGCAGGTAAGGAGCATAGGTGAGTCACGGGCCACGTGGCAGACAGATGAATGGAAATGGGTTAAGATGAGATGAAGGAGCTAGCTAGCAATGTGTCTAAGCCATAGGCCAAACAGCATGAAAGTAATATAAGCATCTCTGTGTTTCTTTGGGACTTTGGGATTGCTGGTCCAGATAAGTGGAGGCAGGCAGATCCGGACCGTGGGGCTAGGCAGGCCAGAAACCTCTTGTTACAAAGGCCTCATTATGTCAGGGAATGGGTGAAGGAGAGAAGTCTTTCATCTCGTGGTAAGGACACAGAAATAGCAAGAGAAGGACTGGGGATTCCATAATCCCCTTCTAGAGAATACCCCCCTGTGCCCTGAGGCTATCTACACTACTTCCCAATAGTTCTTTGCCTGGGGCACAAAAAGCCTTTTAAGATGGGCTTGGAGGACATCCTTCTAAACTAGCACTCTGCAAAGATAGAGCTCCTATATTGTAGCTTTGTCTTCCCAGAGCACAGAACACAGTATCTTATGGACAGCAGTGAATACAATCCTCTTGGTTGGTGGTTATTATCTACTTTTAAGAGGGAAAGACCTTCAAATACATGGAAAGGAAATACACTGATGCATGCATGCATGCATACATGCATGCACTCGAGGGAACAGCCAGGCAGCAGCTGATAGTATTATAGCATGTGTCATGGACCTTCAGCTGAGTATTTAGCAATTGACTCAGCACCACTGCTGGTGCCTACCAGGGGTTATCTGAACACATCCTCACATTGCTCTACTTGGCTTTCTCCCTCCCTTGGCTTTCTCTATGCTTTGTTTGAAAGTCGCGTGCCTCTCCAGTCCTGTTTTAGGATGATCATAATTCTTAGGGATTCTTCCTTTGCAGGCCACAGACACTTTGCAGACCAGGATGTCAGCCCTCATTCCTGCCTTGAGATCTTGTACAGAGGGGAGTTCTGCAATGCCTTGGAGAATACTGATCCAGACAAAAGGTCCAGATAGGGAAGTGACTGCATGACCTAGTAGTACTCAGCCCCAAATGTATTCAGTTTAAAAAGTAATTTCAGTTTCTTTTAACTTCATTGGCTCACATCTTATGGGCTTCCACACCTTAAGAAACTTCCCCAACATTGTTACAGGGTCAGTTTGGCACGGGGATGACAACTGGAAAATGATGGCACCTGAGTCTTCTCACTGTGGGTAGCCAGGAAAGGTGTCAGGGTCCCGGGGAGGTGCTCATAATGGCAATGACTTCTGCTTGTTTTCCTGGCCATCGCTTCACAGGCAAGGACCATGGCTTGAGGTTAGGAGATAGCCACATTCTAGGCTGTGCTGAATGAGATGTGTAGTGGGATTCAGGTGACAGCTGATAAGATCCTAAGACGCTTATCCAGGGTCCCGAGCTTCTGGAGGGGTGTGGCCAACCCCATTGATAAGGGGCTTCTGGGACACGAGGAGCTCTCTTCCTGGTTCCTGGTTGTTGGAGAGACAGGATCGGAATCCATCGTCCGTCTATTGCTCGTCCATCGCTCGGATACTCCAATCCCTGTTCAGGCGTGACTATAAGCTGTTACTAGTATCGTGAGTGTTGATTTATATTCTAATAAATATTTATCTTGGACTGGTGCCTTGTAAGTAAAACTCCACCTACAGAGATGAATGGAAAAAATAGTAGTTATGAAAATTGGTAACTTTGAAAAAAAACACTTAATGCTGTATATCAGTGGTAGCTATGTCCAGTAATGGTCAAAAATTCTACATCGGTGTGAAATTCAAAGCTTCTCAGAGATCACAAAAACTTATCAGCAAAGAAAATGTCATGATGCAAATAGACCTTCAGAACCAGCATCTTCTGGACACCCTTGAGGTGTGAGTCCGTGTGTCTTAAGTAAAGAATCGCAAACCTACCATTAGAGATCAAAATCTGAATCCTGCAACTGTGAGGCTGTGCTTATCCAAGCTTTCTTATAGTGAGGAGAGTACCATGTTCTTGCTTTAGTATATACCAGGGACATTGCTCTCCCTGCTGTCCACGCTTTGTGCTTGGATGAAACCTACCATTGCAGGGTCTGCAGGTGGCCCCATCCCTGACCTCAGATTGGGTTTCCCTGTTTTAGGATGTGCACACACCATTTGGGCCCGTTGATGCTGTAGAAAACCTCACCCACCCGCCTCCCTCAAAGCTTTCCAGCTTAGGCCTCGAGATGCATTCTGTCATTAGCTGTTTGCAAGCAGTTCTGAAAAGTTTCGCTTTCACACATTAGCAGCTGTATTTGTCACGGGCTGGGTTTTGTTTCAAATAGCTGTGAGAAGGCCAGAGTAAACCTGTGTCTGTTCACAGTGATGCAATCAGGCAGTTCACATTCTGCTGCATATACAGGAATCCCTAAGGAACACAGGCTGTGAGTCATCTCTTTACTAGTAAATAAAGTGCTGTCAGAGCAGTGTCTTGGCCTGGAGGTTGGTGCAGAGCACATGTTTTGTTTTTAAATTACGTGTGTTTTATGGTAAATACTGTTTTACCTCCTTGATTTTATGTAACACTTTATGTTTTCCAGACCTCTTTCAACTGTTACCTCATTTCATCTTCTAAATAGCCCTGCAAAATAAACAGTTATCATCACCATCTGATAATGTAAAGAAATAAACTTCAAGTTCATTTAATGTGATGCTTGGCAAACGTTAGTAATGAATACCTTTGGAAAATTCTGACAGAGCCTGGACTTTAAATTATTTTTTATTACAGTGCTTATATGCAAGTGTACACATAGGGAAGGGAGCTTTACACTCCAGACACTCATATTCATTACACCATCAGGAAGATATTTACCAGATAAATGCAAACTAGAAAGCATTTAACTTGACAACATCCATTTTCATGTGTGTGGTGATGTTTTGTGAAAACCAAATTGTTTGTATTGAGCTTAATTGTACAGTGAGGCATTTACTTTTTACGTCTCTTGCCAGCGTGGCTCCTGGGCACGCTGAAGTCACTGTACCTGCCATAGCCACCTTTCCTCCATTTTAATTTAACCTGTTTTTAAACCACAGGAGGACCAACAAAATGAGAGGTATAAACCAAGCACTATCTTGAAAGTCATAAGAAAATCAAATGACAAACCCATCATTTCAGAACTGCCACATTGATTTCTGTGATGAATCACTGGAGACTGGTACAAATTTAGAAAGGATCCAATTAATGTATCTACTTGCAAGGTTCAATTGCTCTGAACTATGGCTCTTTTTGACAGTTCCAAGCTCTTAATGTGATGGTTAGTTTTATTGTCAATTTGACTGGGACAATGAATATTTAGAGAGTCATTAAAAATACCCAAATTATTTGGCTGTGTCCCTGATGGCATTTCTGGAGGAGATCACCATTTGAGTCAATGGAGAGAACAGGGAGCAGATGGCCCTCTTCTAGATGGGTGGGCATCATTCAGTTTGTCTAAGCCCTGGAAAGGACAAAACAGTAGAGGAAGAAGCAGTTTTTCTTGCTGCTTGAGTGGAGACATTGACCCTTGAGACCCAGGATGGCGGACTTCATCCCCATCTAATCCCCCACCCCCAGCTTTCTACCCCTGCTCACCTGCTCACTTCTCCAACCCTCTATTGAATTTTCTGATTCTTCAGCTTCCACCAGCAGATTTTGGGGCTTCTTGGCCTCTGAAACTCTGTTAGGATTTGTATGAGTAATTTATCATAGTAATTTCCTATCTATCTATCTATCTATCTATCTATCTATCTATCTATCTATCCATCCATCTATCTACCTACCTACCTACCTATTTTATCTATATCTATCTTTCTTATCTCTATCATATATGTATGTATATATGCATGTACGTATCTATTATATATGCATGTATCTATCTATCTGTCTGTCTATCTTCCTGTTTTGTATTGGTTGGTTTGACCCACACAACTACCATATTTCTCCATTTGAACTAGTTTTATTAGCAAGTACTTCTAATACCCTTCCATGTTTCTAGAAATCTGTTTATCCCTTTGGATTCAAATGCTTCCCCTTCTGGTCAGAATAGTACCCCCCTCCCTCACACCCAGAGTCAGACTAGTACCCCCCCCTCCCCTCACGCTGGAGTCAGAATGGTACCCCTCTCCCCTCATACCGGAGTCAGAATGGTACCCTGCTGATGTGGGAATCCCTTTCTGTATGCTGTGAATATCAATCTTTAAATAAAGGAGCTGTTTTGGGCCATGACAGGCACCATAGAAGAAGTAGGAGGAGGAATAAGAATAGGCAGGAAAGGAAGGGAGGAGTCAGAGACAGACCGAGCTGAAGCCGCCAAAGGAGAAACATGTAAGGAGCACAGGTGAGCCACGGGCCACGTGGCAGACAGATTAATAGAAATGGGTTGATTTAAGATGTAAGAGCTAGCTAGCAAAGTGCCTGAGCCATAGGCCAAACAGCATGAAGTTAATATAAGCGTCTGAGTCATTTCTGGGGGCCTGAGCGGCGGGTGGCTGGGTGGCTAAGGGGTCTGGCACGGCAGGGTCTGGGCCTCTGGCCACCCGAGACCAAGAAACCTCACTGCTACACCCCGCTCCCCTCACACCCAAAGCTTATTCTTCTCTTTGGCTCTGTCCAGGATTGTATCAGTTAGTAGTAGTTGTCTGTTTTCAGCACCAAATAAACAGGGAATTTTCACAATAATTGTGACTAAGATAGATGAATTGTCTTTGTACTAGGAGAATGCAAAGTGGGAGAGCATCATAGAATGTGTTTGGACGCACCAGAGACCAGACTCTGGGAAAGTTCTTGCTCTCTGACGTGTTGGAAGGCTTTTCAGCATAAATGGTTGACACAATATTTTTAAATGTTGAAAGCACCTGGAGCTTTAGAACTTGCCTGATGCGATTCATTTAATGCAAATCTCTTCCCTTTATAGTAAAAAAAAAAAAAAAAATGAATCTCAGAGAAATTAAACAACTTGCCCAATCCAAGTTTTGCAGCATCAGTTTATTTTAATATCAAAATATTGGCAGCATCAATAATCAGTTCCCTAAATACCTTCTGCTGGTCTTTCCAGGTCTTATCCTCACTTCTCTGACATGAAGCAGAGCCACTCAAAGAAGGGTCTCACATCCTCAGAGAACCTGTATTCAATTGTTTTTCCTAGGTTTGCAAGACTAGTCTGTGTCTCCTGCTATGCTCCTATGTTTATTTTCTTAACAAACTCTACATGACCAAAAACTGTGATCTTGGGTCATATTTAACAGATGCTCAGTGGCTCAAGGACCAAAATCCTCTTAAGTGTCTGAACACTTAAGTGACTGAACTCAAAATTGAATTTTGAAAGAATTCCTATTCTCCTCATAAATCTGCAGCCCGAGACAGACAGTGATGGTGTGAACCAGCTAGGAAGGTAGGAGCCAATAGGAGGTCAGCCTCCCATTATAACTTCCCACACCAGAGCAGGGGCTGACAAAGTGTACGGTTTGGGGATCAAATATAATGTCTGTTTTTGTCAATTAAACACCTAAAACTGCCTATTTACCTGCTGCGTGTGGCTGTCTTTATGCTAATAGAGTTGCTCAGTTGGAGTAAAGATCATATTTTCCTTAATGTCTGTCATATTTACTACCTAGACTTTCATTTCAAACATCTCTAGACTCTTGATCTTGGCATTTCTTAACTGGGTTTGCAATGATCTCTAGAAAGACTTTTGGGATTCTCTTGGGATGCTTTGATGTTGTATTATCACATTTGTAATAATCAGGATTTAAAAAAAATGAACAGAGTGTGCTCTGTGTTAAGTAGTTGATTAGCTACTCAACATTGGGTATAATAGTGCCTTGTGTTAACTGTCTCTACCTGAATCTGGGTAATGGTCATGTTAGGGATGTGAGATGGGAAAAGATAGAAACATTTCACATGAAGGTAAGCCAAGACCCTTCGAGAGCATCAAAGTTCACTACCTTACCTGTGACTTGAAGGCAGGCAGGGACTTTTCTACTCCTAAGAGATTCATCTTGGCAGAGCTAAACCACTTTTCCCTACACTAAGGCAAAAGGGGGCAGATATTTTGCTGGATAAGAGACTGGCTCAGACCATGAACTCCTAGTCGGTAAGAGTTTTCTTAGTTATTCACCAACTCATGCCTGAGTTTTCCATGAAGCAGTCAGCAGGCTTTTCTATCCAGAAGAAGATTTCTCCACTTCACTCCCAAACTTCAGTGTTCCTCTCAAAGAGTGTAAGATGCTGAGCTTCACCGTCCATTTAAGAGAGCATCCTGGGACCATCTATGCACTCTTGCGGTGAGGGTGGCGAGTCCACAGAGATGCAACCTAATTCATGAAGGGAGAAGGGAAGATAAGACAGACAGGCATAGCAAAGTCCAGGCTTCTGAGGAATAAAAGTGACTTCCTTTAAAGAGGAAGCCTCAGAAAGAAGAACTGGATTATAAAACTTGAAACCCATGGCAAGGTAATCGAAACACCCACATCCCCATAGTACAGAGGGTCACGTGATATTTCTGCCATCTTTAAGATAAAAAAATAAGATACTCATGTATATTAAAAATATCAGTCCTTAGCCTGATGTATGGTGATTCATTTCATTAATCTCATCACTCCACTCGAGAGGCAGAGACAGAGGGATACCCGGGATTTTGAAGATAGCCTGGCCTACATATCAAGGTCTAGGCTAGCCTGGGCTACATAGTGAGACCCTAGTTTAAAAAAATTCTAGGACAGTGATTAGTAAATTATGATTTTCTAGTCTTATAAAACTATTAAAGCAAATAATTATAAAGAACACATACACAATTTAAATGTTTAAATTATGTTTTAAAATGAGCAAAAGAACATGTTTGTTCAGATATTGCACAGTAGTGTTGGGTGGGAAGGAAGAAATAGTTTAATAGGAAGTATGTGTTAGATGGCTTTCTGTCACTTACAAATACCTGAGGAAAATCCACTCAGGAATGGTTTGTTGGGGCCTGTGTTTTCAATTCACAGTCACCTGGTTTTTTTGCTTTGGGCCTGTGGTAGCGCAGTACTTGTGGGAGGGGTTCATGGTGGCTGCTGTAGGAGAGGAGAGTTCTAACAATACTCCTTTTGGTGTGGTGTGATATATTTTATATTTCATAAAATCAGTCTGGAATGTCAGAGAACAGAATCATCCACAGTCAAGCCAGGGTCAGTGAGTGGTAACTCATGCCTTTGACCCCAGCACAGGAATGACAGTTGGTAACTCACGCCTTTAATCCCAGCCTGGGAATGACTAAGTGGTGATCTTTTGTGGGATTTTTAATCCCATACTCAGGAAACAGAGATCTTTCTGTGTTTCTGTGAGTTCAAGGCCTAACTACTAAACAGTAGTAACTCACATCTTTCATCTTAACTCTAGGATTATGATGCAGAGTTGAATCCAGAAGTGAAACAACTGGGCAAAGAAGATATTTAAGGAGGCGTTATTATTCTGTAGAAGCGACAAGTCAGGGTGAGGAAGCTGGAGATAGCTTTTACCCCGAGAAGATGGCTGGGTGAGAACTGACTGTGGTCTGTTTCCTCTCTCTGATATTCCAGCTTTTCCCCAATATCTGGCTCTAAGTTTTCATTAAATACCATCTAGAATTCGTGTTTCATTTTAGTGACACCCCAATAGCCTAACTTCTTTCCACCATGTCCCAGCTCCTAAAGGTTCCATTATTTCCCAATAGCCCCATTGTCTACGACTAAGCCTTTGGCAGATGGACCTTTGGGAAAGGCTTCTAAAAATAGCAGAGACATTGTGAGTAACATTTAAATGCCTCCTCTAATGTTTTCTTAGAAATGAACGAGGAGAGAGAAAAATGGGGGGGGGCATAAATAAATGAAACTCAGGGATAGATCTCTGGGAAAGTGGGAGATAATAGAGAGAGTGAACACCACAGTCAGATCTTACCCAGCTGTCTTCCAGCTTCCTTAGCCTGGCTTCTCTTGGCCTCTTCTAGCTCTCTGTCTTTCTACACTTGCCTTAAATACTCTCTTTGCTCAGTTAAGGCATGGTCCCAACACTGCCTGCCTGGGAGCCTGGAACTCCTTCTGTAAACTAAGATGACCTCAACTCAGTTTGGATTAAGGACGTAGGTCACCACTGCTGGGATATTCCCTGTGCTGGGATTAAAGGTGTGAGTTACCACTCTCTGATCCTCCTAGATTGACTGTGGTTAGATCCCTCTTATCTTTGAAACTTTGGAGCTTTTATTAAATCCCCACAAGAGAGGGCTCATTGGTAAAATCCTTGCCTAGCAAATGATTCCTAATACTGCCAAACCAAAACAGCCAAATAAACAAAGACACAAGACAAAATTTCAGACAGGAGTAAAAAAATCAAGCAAAAACTAGCATATGCGCGCAGGATCATTTGTCTGTGAACTCAGAGTCACCAAGTATCTCTACATCTACTTGTCTTGAAGTCCTTTATGGTTCTCATTGGCCCTGTTGCTCAGATGAAGCAGAAAGAAGAGAAGAAACCTGCCCATGACCACGCAGCTAACTAATGGCAGAGCCAGGAATGAATCCAAAGCTGTGGCTGAGGCCCACTGAGGCTGTTGCTTGGCAACCAGGGTGAATAGTATGCCCCATAGAGACATCCTCTCTCATCAGAGGACTCTGGGGCTGTGTAGGTGTTTGGTAATCACACAGACTTGAGTTTGGATTCCGCCTTTTTATTTTATAACCCACAATGTTTTTGATAAAAGGAAACTAGAACCTGACTCATGGTGTAATAGACTTAGGACATCCACTTTCCCATACACATTTCATAGCACATAAAGTCCAGAAGTTGGACTGGTATGGCTGGAGCATAGACGCCTCAGTGATGTCTTTTAAGGCCATGACTAGCCATGTATCTTCTCTCTGTCCCTTCTACTTTTTTTTTTGCCATCCTTGGCTATCCATCCATCCATCCATCTATCCATCTATCCATCTATCCATCTATCCATCCATCCATCCATACACCCACCCACCCACCCACCCATGTTTCTATCAATATATCTATTTATCCATCCATCCATACTCCCATCCACTCTCCTTCCTATGCACCTACCCACCCATCCATCTCTCATGTGTGTGTGCATACATACATGTATGTATATGGGTATGTACATGTGTGGAGGCCAGAGGTTAACATTGAATGTCTACTCCATCACCCTGTACATGCTCTTTTCAGACAGTCTTTCACTGAACCTGGAAATTATGTGTTTGGCTAGGGTGGCTAGCCAAGGAGCAACTTAGATCCACACCTGTTTCTACCCGCCTGACACTGCCACACCTGGTTTTTATGTTGGTACACCAAACTCCAGGCCTTATGCTTATACAACAGGCACTTTACTGCCTGAACTGTCTTCCCCAACCTTGGCACTGTCATTGTAGGGGCAGGATCATCCAATGTATCATTGCTAGAGGATGAAGAAGGGTCTCTTCCTGGGATGCTCCAGCAGAGCGACACTTTTAAGAGCTTTCTAGAGCGGATGTGTCCTAGCAACATTACTGAGCATGTTTCTCCTGGGACCACAACAGTCTGATTACTTCACCTAAGCCTCATGTTTATGGACATTAGAGAGGACACCACCATGCTTTCCTTGTGGTACCTAATTTTCTTGCATTTCTGTCTTCATCCGTGGAATGGTGCATCTGGTGACTCAGTGATGAGATAGATGTGCCTGAGCAATGCAGGATGCCTAGGTTTTATTAGTTGTGTGGGTTCCTAGTGGGTGAAGAATATTGACAGTGCAGGTCTTTGTTCTCAGAGGTGCAAGCTAAGTCTTCTCAGTTCGGCTTCTCCCCCATCCTTCCCCATCACAGATGATGCTGATACAGCACAAATTTCAAATGTTCCGTCCCCGTGTTCCTGTCTCAGATCTTTCTCCCATTTCCCTGTTGAATGTTACTTGTTGAAAAGAAGAATACAACATTTGTAATGTTTTTAAAAAGAAATAAGACTAAAAATTCTTTTACTCAAATAGGACTGTCCTTATTTCTTGCCTCTTGAAGCAACTTCTATATTTTCAAATCATTGTAGCCGAAACACACATGCACTTAGGGATGGTAATAGGCTCTGGACATTCCTGAATTTAATGTTCTCTATTTCAATTGTTTGTTTTTAGATTTCTAAGATGGTAGTGTTCTGTTGTTTTTTTGTTTAATTAAAAGTTTAGGAGTTTTATTTGGACATTCCAAGATTTCAAAGTTATTATGCTAGAGGATGGAGCTCAGACAGCCCATGAACTAGTCTTGGCCACTGTTGCTAGGGTCAGCATAGCTTTGTGCTTTGCTCTGGGACTCTGAGAAAATGAGGATGGCCCTTTGCAGATTTAGGCAATCTTAGGTATACACTCTATTAATAATGAGGCAATGAAACCTAGGATTTATTGGCAGGATTTAGTCACACTGATTTTAAAGAAAATCCCAAGTTCATAGGCTCATTTTGAGTCTTACAGGGAAGCCTAGCACTTCTGATCACTGTGTGGCAAGGGGGGGAAGGTTGATTAAAGGTTGAATTTACAAACTGGGGATCTGTGGGGTGGTTGGGCCGCTGTTCTCATGAAGGCCAGTGATGCCCTGCTTACCACCTCTTCTTCAGCTCACTGCTTAGAAATATTTTACCCATAGTGCCATGTGATCCTTACAAAGACCATGTCCAATAACTACATCATTTCCCATTGATTTGCTATAAAACAATCACCAAACCATTGCCCTGGCATTTAGGCTGCTCTCAGTTTAGGTAAAAGGACATGCTTATTTTTAGGATTCCTGACCTATAGCATCTCACCATTTCCACAGTTAAGTATGCAGATCTATGCTATGATCTATGCATATGCGTTTTAGTGGAGTGATGTGAGGTAAATGTTGTGCATGGTAATAAACATTTCCGTTACTTATGTCTATGACATGCTTTAGTATTACTGACTTAAATGACAGAACCTTGGTTGTGCCTTTGTTGAACACTGCACATTAACTTAGATTTCAAAATGGTTTTCCAAATGCTGTCAACTGCTCACATCATTTTCTGGGTTTCCCGAAGCTTGGGAATCAGGAGTTTGAATCCCAACTGTATCACTTACTACTGTGTGACTTTGACTAGGTTTCTAAGCCTCTCTGGTCTCTGATTCTCTTTTGTGAAGTGTCTCTCTGACGTATTGGGTACACACTGTAAAAAGATCCCATTAGCTTTTAATTCCCTGCCTTTGGTTTATTTGTTATTTTTCACTGAAGCCGTATCCTTTCCCCAGTGATTGCCCACTGTTCTCAAGTGTTCAGTAGCACCATGACCTTCTTCATCGCCATCATTAGTACGAGCCACCATTTAATACAGAGTCTTCAATGAGGCCTCAACATTCTGTCTATGTCTTAGGACTTCATCCCCTTACCTCCTTGAAAACTTTCATTTAGCAAACTCCTAATTATTCTTCAAAACAGAGCTCCCAAGAGTTTCTTTACCTTTCAAATATCCTATCCTCCAGTTTCTCTGGGTTTGTCTGTATGGTGACATTTATAGTACTATTTTATTTTATCTATTTCCAGATAATTTTCGTCTAATAGAATCTGGGTCCCATGTGAGTAAAACATGATTTTGTTTGGTTTTTATAGATTTACTGTAGAGTGTTGCTGGGTATGTGGAAAGTTCTTGATAAATATTTGTGAAAGGAATGAATATACCTGCATTATTCATCAGGCAAGGATCCAAATGGCTTGAAAAGTCACTTTTACAGAGCAAATATTTGCCACCACTGGGCTGGACTAGGTTTAGAGCAGCGTTGTGGGGGGAGGAGTCTCGTAGCCAGAGACAACTTTGGAGGTGTACTCTGTGGAATTCCCAGATACACGTGGACAATCACCAGTCATAGTTCTGAATGACTCCCTAACCTCAAAGGGCAGAGTTGCTAGAGGCTACCATGCTCAAGAGTGTGTGGAAAGCATTCTTCAGACAAGCCTCAAAGACAAATCCCTAAATTATATGGGCAGTGGCTACACTGGAGGAAGTGATTAATCTCCCAAGATGAGCATTTTGAAAGTGATTACATTGACTCTGATGATTAAATTGTGATGTCATTGTCTGAAAAAAATGAAAAATAGTACATGTTTTGGCATATCACTAGGCACAGGTTAGAGAGTGTCTAATGTGGGTGGGGCATGGGATAACTAAAAGCTGAATTTCATGATAGACAGGAATCAGCATGAGAGAAGGGAGGGGCTTATTGCCCTGGGTCTCTTCCTTGCTAATCTATTAGGGTCTGTCTTCTTAAACATGTTTCTAGAACACATATTGCCCAAACAATACCACTAGCTGGGGAATAAAGGCCCTAACACGAACCTGGGAAGAATGTTTCATATTCAAACCATAGCAATTTCCATATGAGGTACTATGGCCAGCAAAGGGAAACTTCCAGAGACAAAGAACAGCTATGAACTCCCCAAAATCTCAGCTGCCAGAAAAGGGGATTACCACATGGTGAAGAAGGGTCTGGAAGAACACCTCTACATGTGTATGACTGGAGTAGATATGCTCTCTTCCGCCTACTTATGCATGCCTGTATCCTTTGGAAGACTTGGTTCCTTCTCGGTGAGCTGTCTTTAGCCTCATCAATGGGGGAAGGTGATGGTGTAGACACATCATCTTTTTCCTACCTGATGGGAGTCAGGTTTAGTCTATCTTTGTTTTCTATTACACTTAGTGTGGTGACTAGTACATAAGGGGTTACAGCAAATGTACACTGAATGTCCAAAGATGCTTTAGCCCAAAGACAAAGGCTTTAGCTACAAATCTATTTGTTTTTTGTATTGTCTGCCAAGCTCTCTTGATTATCAGACTCAAGCTCCCAATGTCCTTTGTGCTTTTTTTTTTTTCCTCCAAGAATGAAGATAACCTTTTCTGCCTCCCTTTGTGTACTGCACAGGTTCCCATAGTAAAGCAATTGTAGCAACTTCAACGTCCAACTTCCCAGATCAGTGTTGGGCCTATGAATTTAGAAACAGAGAGATGTATTTGACGTGCTTATGAATACACGCATCTGCCGCATTGTGGCCTGAAGCCAGTCTGCAATTCTGAGCCTGCCTTCTGGACTGTGTTTTTGAGAAGCCCCTTGAAGGAAAGACTGCCAATTGCTTACAGCAGAGCAGAGTAGCAAGATGCCATAGAAGTTGCTTTGTGGAGCCTTTTGTCCTTAAAAGTGTTCTGATATTGTCTCTGTTCACATACTGAAGGGAAGGCTCAGCCCAGGCTGTGGAGGGCTTGGAAAAGCAGCATGGCACTGTGCACTATGATCTGTAAGCCTTGCCTTGTGGGTGTTTGGTCCACCGTGAGGAGTGGTGGGGTCAGAAAAGGGTTTATCTTCTGGTCAAGGACAGCATATCTGTGTTCTTTTGAAAGAACATCTAGGACAGTACATGCTGTGTCACGCTCAGCCTCCTGATACATCCTGCACAGGTTGGATTCACGCCTGACCCTCTGTGTTTTAATCAGAGCTCATCTCCTTGAAAATGTTAGAGGTGAATTGAAAGGGCAGGCATCTTGTAAGCCCCTGTTGCTGATGCAGCAACAGTGGCCCTTTATAGTCACCATCTGAGATAGGCAGAGGGTCCCACAGTGCAACTTAGCAAAATGAATCAAGTTTTGAAAACAATAGTTAATTCTGCCATTTGTTTGTGTACAATCGGGTGTTTTCTTTGCGCTAAGCTACTTGCTGGCCCGAGACAACAGATACTAAGCATAGGTAGGCAGGGTGTCCATCTGCGGCCAGTGCTGTTCGTGATGCTGAGAAGGTCATGGTTAAAGCCCTTTCTGAATAGTTAGTGCCAGGTTCTTCCCTGACTCTTAGTTCTGGTTCATACAGGATGAAACGGGCCAACAGCCAGAGCTTGCAGATGGCACCTATGCTTCTCTCTCCTTTGCCCTTGGAAGGTGACAGCTTCTAGTTATCTTCAGGTGTCACCAACCCTCTGTCTACAGTCTGAGTAAAATTAAGGCAACATGAGATTACTCCATTTTCTGAAAATTCCCATTTTGGCTCTATCTGCGTTTCTTGATTTATTCTTGTTAATCTCATCTGACTTGGCTAGCTTCGATTCCCTTGGACATATGATCTTTATGAATAAAACATTCAAGGGCCAAATGTTTTCCTGTGACAACTCCATGTGACACCACTGAAGGCTGACATAAAGCACAGAGCAGGGTAGGTGCCTCTCGGCCTGAAGATCTGGAAACAGCTGTGGTGTAGTGAGAGAAAACCTCAGATCTGGAGCCTGTAGGCTTGCTTCAAAGACTTAGTATTTTCTCCCATTAAGTGGATCCTCGACCAAGTACATGGCTTTCTCTTCCTTTGTTTGTAAGATGACATACTGTATATTCTTTGCACTCATAATTTCACTGTTTCTATCTGATAGAAGATTATGCAGCCCTGTCCCACAGTGCCAGGCATGGCCCTGTGAGTTTTGGCATTCTTCACTCTTGTGGAAAGATTGCATCCCTGCCCTATTAACGTCAGGCTTGGCTTTGAGATTTGATTTGGCTGCAAAAATGAGTACAGGGAACTGTGCCACCATTGTTGAGGTACTTTAGAAGTCATAATGTGCTCCTGCTTGTAGTCCCTTCCTCTCTTTATTGTTGGGTCTTAGAAGAGTTTTTAGAAGGGCAGGGTTGAGCCATTAGTATTACTAAGATGTACACTTTTATTGAGGTAAACCTTGAAATGTTCAGGTTGTCTGTTATTACAGCAGCATTTGGCTCAAGCAGACCAATACAATTGACAGTGATATGGTCTACCCGATGGGCTTTTTCTGTGAGAGGTATGTAAGGGGTAAACTCAAAAAAATACATTGTGTATCTACAACATGTCAGATACCGTGTCCTATACAGGCCATATACTTGTGTAAGTCATGGAGTCTCGTCCTCCAAATAGCTAATGTAGAAGAGACAGACATTTCTAAAAGCCGATGTCAGTAAGATTCAAACGGAAAGAGCAGTCAAAAGGTTAAACCTGGGTAGTGATGTGGGTGCTGGGCAGCTGGAGCTGTCTGGGAGACCCCCTTTTTGCATCTAAGCCTTACAGCTCAAAATGTATTACTCAGGGCTGGGGATACTGCTCAGTCGGTGGATGGCTTGCTTATGCTTGGTCTCCAGAATCTTAAGACCCTGCCACAAAACAAAACTGAAATCATTTTCAAGCTCTTGTCCTCACATTTTATTTCAATTGTCCCCATTGTTGGCAAGCATGCAAGTAGTGAAAGCCGTCACAGCAAGTCACCTAAGAACAGGGGTGTGTGCTGTGTGGCAGGATAGTACCGCACAGGCTGTGATGCCCGGCTGAACTAAACTTGGAGAAAGGAGTCACCTGACAATGTGTGGAGATTCACGATGTCCTTACTCTAATTCAGGGTAGCTCAGTCAGAAAACTGCCTCATCCACAGACCTTAGGGACAGGGAGGGAGGAGGCAAGGCATCTTGGGGACCTGGAAAGACTCCAGACTGCATCTCCCACATTCCCTTCTCTGTCTCTCACCAGGATCCTCTGCTGGAGTTGAATTTGTCTGCGTCTTCTGATCCCGGCTTGCTCCTGTGCTGACCTGGCTCTTCTCTATACGATTGTTATGGTTCATTTTATTTGTCAACTTTACTGAACCACGGATGCCCAAACTGACAGGCAAATGCTATTCTGGGTGTTTCTACAGGATGCTTTTTGTTTGCTTATTTCTGAGACAGGGTTTCTTTGTTTTACAGCCCTGGGTTTTCTGGAACTCAATTTATAGACCAGGATGGCCTTGAACTCACTGAGATACACCTACCTCTGCCTCCCCACCACTGCTCAGGTCTCTGCAGGATGTTTTGCATGTGTGCTATAGTTTAGAATGTCTCCCAAGTTAAGTCACTGGGAGAATATCTTTGGGAAAGGATATGAGGACTCTCCTAGCCTCTTTCTTTGCTTTTCAGTTGCCAGAAGTTGAGCAGGCTTGCTTTGCTAGGTGCTTCTGCTACCATAGGCTCCAAACAGCAGGGCTAAGTGACTACAGACTAACCCTTGACACACAATACACCTGCTCTTTTCAGTTAATTGTCTCAGCTTGTCTTAGTAATGGAAAGCCGATACACAGATGCAGTGGACCTATGGCTTCAGGCTTGTGGTACTTTTTAGCTTTGAACACCTGACCTGTGCGAGAACAACTCTGGCTTGCCCTGGCCAGTCTACTCTGGTTGAATCAGTGCTGGGTGGAGGGCCTCTGGCCCCTAGCATCAGAGCCCTACTCAAAGCAGGGTGGGAGCTCCACGTTGAGGGGGGGAGCAGATGAGCAGTATTCCATCTTCCCTTCTTATCTTAAAGTTCCTATTGCTCTACTGAAACACGTGGCCAAAAGCGTCCAAGAGGAAAGGATTTATTTAGCTTACATTTCTACAGCCCTGTTCCTCACTGAAGGAAGTCAGACCAGGATCTCAAACACAGCAGGAACCTGGAGGCAGGAGCTGATGGAGAATCCATGGAGGGATGCTGCTTACTGGCTTGTCAGGATTTGCTCAGCCTGCTTTCTTATAGAACCCAGGATCAACAGCCCAGGCACGGCCCCATCCACTATGGGGGTTCTCCTACATCAATCACTAATTAAGAAAATGTGTGTAGTCCTCCCTTATGGAGGCATTTCTCAATTGAGGCTCTCCTCTCAGAGGATCCTAGCTAGTGTCCAGTTGACATAGAGCTATGCATTCCTCTTCTCCTAGCTGCTGCAACTCACCCATTAGGAAGAAGGCTTTGAACTTTTGAGAATACCATGGAGTTTGCTTCTCCTGTGCCGTGTCTTGACCTATAAACTGAATAGGGTCTCTCCAACCTTTCCATGTTTTGATTTGGAAAGGCCAGAGATGGTACCATGGTGAGCTTACTTTTGCAAATATTTTAAAGCGTGTGGATAAGAAACATGGTATTTGTGTCACCAACACCCTCCCTGGGGCCAGAGGTGACTAAACTGAGGCTTCACTGCGAGACGCTGGGCCTCACTTTCTCTTCTGTAAAATGGGTCCATGTCCCATGCGTTCTATGAGCTAGCTAGAGATATAGGGAGGTAGTGTAGAAAAGCTCTAGAAAAGCTCTAGACCATTTAGATGAACGGAAATGTCAAGGTTGTTTATGCATCCCAGGCTGGCAATGACAATTAGCCTACCCCATCATTGCAGAGATAAGAGGTTATTATCGCTGTATGCACAAATAATGATTCTCACAGCCTTGTGGTGTGCTCTGTCTGACCTTCCATCCTGGGCAAGGCTGTTTGTTTTCCTAGCTGGGAAGGTCAGGATCCTCAGGCTGCCTCACCTCCCTCTCCTTTTAAGACTGTACTTTGTTTCTTCTAGGGCCCCTGGCTAGACCCCGTGTTCTTCTTTCCTTATACGGAAGTGACCAGCCAGCTGCTCCTCTGGGGGACAGATTTACCAAGGGCAGGCATTAAAACCTCTATGACTAACAGTTAAAAGTTATTGATCTGATTGAGGATTAAGCCCTACAACAGGAGAAATGCTCAGCACACGGGCATGCAACCCCGTTGCCTGAAGTTTTTAGGGGGTGTGTAGTTTGGCAGAGCCCAGCCTGGGGTGCCCAGCAAACAGCTTTTGATCTAACGCCATACTGATTTTTGAACTCAGGCTGCAATGCCTTTAATCACTGTTGGCTCTGATTTCCCAGGTTAATTTCCTGACATCTAAGGAGCTTTGTGTAGCATGTGTAACTTCCTGCCTTTTATGTCAGAGCCTGTGAACTGACAGAATCGGGGACCCAGCCAAGATAGCTGCCGTCGGGGGGGGGGGGGGGGGGGGGGGGGCAAGCCTCAGAGGCTCCATCCTACTGCGCTTTCCCTTGGCCACACAATTATCATCCCTCACTTACTTTGGGTCCTGATAAAAACACAATAGAACGCAGTGAAGGGAGAGAGGGATTGTCCTGTATGTGGGTGAGAAATTCTCAGAGACATTTTCTGCTGGTTTTGTGACTTTAGGAATGTCTGAGTAAGGGACTTTTATCCCAGCTCCTTCTGCTAACTGCCTCCAAAGCACCCCGGGTTCAAGCAAAGGCCTCTACTGCTTTTCACCCTCCATTTCTTTTTCTTTCTCTCTTTCTTTCTTTTTTAAAAATTATTTATTTATTACGTACACAGTATGCAGAAGAGGGCACCAGATCTCATTATAGATGGTTGTGAGCCATCATGTGGTTGCTGGGAATTGAACTTAGGACCTCTGGAAGAAAAATAAGTGCTCCTCACCTCTGAGCTATCTCTCCAGCCCTAACCCCTGTTTCTTCGGGCTTTCATTTATATTCTGTTTCTTTGGCTGACAACTCCATTTTATCAGTGTTTACCCAGCTGTTTACTCTTTATGTGGGCAAGAGGTTCTAGAAGCTTCTAGACAGCTGGGCTGTGCCTCTTTGCCTTAGTGGCCAAAGCAGACCAGCACCTTAAATGTTTTCTGTGGTGACAGATGTTGTGACACACTTCTTTGCAGGGTGGCAGATAGACTCCCTTAACACAGCATCATAAGCAAAGGAGAGAGGAGGTCCACTGATCTCTTTTACTGAGTAAGAGCTAAATTCCTTACTTCTAGAGGGGTTAAGGAGGTCCTCTGGGTGCATGGGAAGATTTAGGGAATGCCTCTTGAAAAGGAGACTTGGGGAACCCATCTTCTGTAAACCCTTGAGTGCCTGGGTCCCTCAGCAACTTTGCTTCTGTCTATCCAGCCAAAGAATGTCCAGTGCTCAGGGCATGTGAACAGATGTTCAAGCTGGAACCCCCAGTGAGTGAATTCTGGAACTGGTGCCCTGACACCCTCTATATAAGCTGGGGTAGAATTAGGGAGAGAAAGCCTGTTTCTGGTCTACTTTCCGCCCAAACATGGTGGTGTTTCCCACCCTCTCATATGTGTGTGTGTACCTTTGTGAAGTGGCTCGTGAGCTCCTGGGGGGTCATCCTGTCTTCATCTCAAGTACCGGAGTTACAAACGTGCTGCTTTATGTGTATTTTGGGATTTGAATTCAGGTTCTCACATTTGCCAAGTACCCACAGTGCCATCCTCCTGCTCTGGTCTTGACAATTGACTTATTTCTTTTGCATGTTCACAGAGCCATTCTACCCTAGGACTTCCCATCTGAATGAGAAGCTCACACCAGACAGCCTGGAGGGGTGCTTGGGCAACCTTGTTGGGTTCTGAGGCATCTCCTCTAGACATAGGTGGGTCCCCCCAGCCCAACATCCACTAGTGTTCCTCTCAATAGTAGGCTTTTGAGCATGTCACCCCTGCCCATCCCAGTTATTCCCAGAGAAAGTAGTTCAGGGCACACACACAGTCTGGTTTGGGTGGAACCCAGGATTAACTCTCAGGAAATTTTGCTTGGGAAAAATAAAATCAAAACAAAACCAAAAACCTATTCTCCCAGCAACTGAAAACAAACAAATTCAACACATTCTTGCAATTCTTAGAAACAAAACCCCAGACAAAACAACCTCTTTGTTTAGGAACCCCTACAGGCTTTACAGTCCTTCCTTCTGCTTCCTACCGGTTTGTTTCTGTCTGCACCACTCTCATTCCCTTTACCTGGCCAGTAATCACTCACAGTCACTCAAGCTGCTGCAACCTTGACCCCCTCTTATCTGTGACCTTGTGCCTTCTGCTTGGCAGGCAGCACTGAAGAGTCCTGGGGAGAAGGGAAGGAACGAAGTATAAATTGACTAGTTTGGGAAGGCTAAGAAGCTACATGGGACCTTGGTGGGACAATGTAGCAGGTAGGAGGTGTGTTGGTGACAAAATAGTCAGGCAAAAAGACCCCTGGCCCTGCCTCACTAGGTGAGCTTTCTGAGGCCGAGACTGCAGACTCCAGCCCTGTCCTAGGTTAGAGGAGAAACAGGGAACCCAGGGAATGAGGAAAAAAGAAAGAAATGTGAAATTGCCTTTGTCTGAGAAATGCCGACGACAAGGGACTAGTTCCAGAACCTTCTTAAGACAGTTTATAGACCTGTAGCAGAGGTTTCCCAGGATGGGAAGAAAGGTTTTTTTTTTTTTTTTTTTTTTTTTTTTTTTTTTTTTTTTTTTTTTTTTTTTTCCTTAATAGCAGTGAGGGTAGGCAATAATGCTATGATTTCTAATTTAACACCCTTTTTATTCTTTACCATTTCCTCGGCCATGGTGCTACCTCTCCAGTGTGTTCACAGGACTAATCACACGAGAAGCCGTGTGATTGCCTTAAAGGGAAAATGCTTTCTACTCAGGGTGATTCTATATGTTCATACAAGCTCCGTCTTTTCTGGCTGGATCAGCCTTATTCACAGAGCTAAATAAAACATTTATTTGAAGTAGTAGCAATTTCAAAGGGCCAGAGCAATATAAAAAACTTCTGTTGGGAATACGTCCGGCAGGGGAAGCCAATTTTAGTGTCAGTTTCTTTTTAACTCCTGGAGCTTTACTTCCTGCCTTGTACGCCTTGTCTTACCGTACTGAGGTTCTACAAGCATACTCAGATGCCGTTACATATGCCGGTACAGCTGCTGGCAGAGGTGTCCAAGTGAATCATTAACAATGGCCTTTTGGGGTCAGGGCCTATGAGAAGCCCTAATCTGTAGCAGAAACCAGTCTTCATGATACAAATATTCCTTACCATGGCTATCTGCAATAGAGGATGGTGAGTTCAGGAAGACACCCAGTGGTCCTCATTGGTCTGCCTTTGTTCAGACAAGGCAGACATAACCAATACTTGTATTACTTTATTACTATCACCCAATAATAATAATGTTCAGTAAAATAATTATAAAGTGATGAGTTCTGGAGAAATGCAAAGTGCTTAAGAGCAGAGAACTCAAGCTTGTCTTCTATGTTGGGTCCTCACAACAATCTATAACTCTGGCTCCTGGGGGCCCAGTATCTTACATGCATTTGTGTGCACACATGTGCACACATACAGACACACAAACACACACAGACACACTCACATACATAATTAAGATAAATTTTAAATGAATTCTGAGAATTTATTTTTAGAAATGTAATTTCGGTAACTGTGAAAGTTTATTACTTAATAATGGCCGAGTTTTAACAAGTAACTTGCAAATTTCCTGAAAATGAGTTGCCTGTTCCTGTTCAGCTATACTAACTGACCTTATCAGACTGTGCCATTGTTGGGGTGCTGACC
The DNA here is from genome assembly GCA_033318265.1 of Phyllotis vaccarum. Lineage (NCBI taxonomy): Eukaryota > Metazoa > Chordata > Mammalia > Rodentia > Cricetidae > Phyllotis > Phyllotis vaccarum. The sequence continues at coordinate 45,780,982 of JARWLC010000005.1, read as the reverse complement.
TTGGTGTGGCTTTGATTCTTTGGAAGCTTCTAGCTCAATTTGTCAAGCACAGATGGGGCACTTCTGTCTGAGTGCTACACTGAGATGATATGTAAACAATGGCAGCAGTAATTTCCTCCTTTCCCCAACCAGCATCCCTTTCTGTCTTTATCTAAGTTAGAAAATTGACACTGCCTTTGCACGTGATTCCTCGGGCTTCAGATTTTCCCAGCAACTGTTGTCAGGCAAATCTTCCTTTGCAACATGGATTACAATTTGTTCCCAAACTTGGCTGTGTTGGGCAGTGGAACAACTTGGAGAGTTTTTAAACAAATACCAGCCTGTGGAGTCTGTTGTTGGGCATCCCAATTTCTGTCCTGAGTGTAGTACCTATACCTGGGCATTATGATTCTATTTCTCTGGGGGAACATTTGTGTATGGGTGTACAAGTATACGTGTACAGACGTGTGTGTGTGTGTGTGTGTGTGTGTGTGTGTGTGTGTGTGTGTGTAGGGCAAATGACAAAATGACAACTTTGGATGTCATTCCTTAGGCTTCATCTACTTTTTTTTTTTTTTTTTGACAGAATCTCTAACTATCCTGGAGCTTTCCCAGTAGGCTAGACTGTCTGCCCAGCAATCCCTAGGAATATGCCTGACACTGATTCCTAAGTGTTTGAGACCACAAGTGTGAGCCATCGCACTGTGTGTGTTATTTGTTGATCTATTTATTTTTAATGTGGATTTTAAGGATTGAACTCAGTTCGCCATGTTTGCACAGCAAGTAGCTGGCACACTATGCCAGTTAAGCTGTCCTTCCAGCCTTGGGTATCATGATTATCCATCCGTCCATCCATCCATCCATCCATCCATCCATCCATCCATCCATCCATCCATCCATCCATCCATCCAGGGCCTCAGCATGTACCTCTGGCTGGCCTGGCACTCACTGTTCAGGCTAGACTGGCCTGGAACTCATGCTTGCCCCTGCCTCCCAAGTGCTGGGATTAGAGGTGATACCACACTTGGACCTGGGCACCACAGCTTTGAAAAGCTTCCCAGAGATATTTAATGTGCAGTCTGGACTGACCATCATTCTGTTTATCTCATTAGCCCTGTCCACTAGTGCAGCAGAGTGAAATGTGGGCTTAGAAAGCTGACAGAATGGGGTGCGAATCGTGGTTGCCCCATGTAGGAGTGTTCTTAAAGTCACGGAGGTTCTCCTTGACTAACAATAAGTTCTTTCATATGTGGTTGTGTCAAAATGCCTTAGCCCTGCATATAACTTCATAAAGTCATTGATTTCCCACTTTATATATCGATGACCACCTCGCTGATCTTGCTTGTCATTTCTCCTTGTATATATATCTCCAGTGTTGCTGCTAAACGGACCTCTATCCAGAGTCAGATCTATGTTCCAATACCTTGGCTGGCTTCCAGCTAGCTAAATGAAAACCCAGTCTGCTCTGGCCCTTACGTGCAGTCTCAAGGGTCTCATTTTCCATCAGTGAGAACTCTCTGTCTACCACCAGGCTGGGGTTTGCATCTCAGCTGTCAGTCCGTCTGAGGCTTTGGCTCTCTTGCCTGTCCCACCGTTTGGTACCCTTTCAGAATACCCTCCCTATTCCTCTCAGGCTGTGTGGTAAACCACAGTGCAATGTTCATTCATCTCCTCTCACAACCCTCAGGAAGTCTTTTTTCTACTCTAGTCAGGGCCATCTCTTTTGCCCAGGTGATCTGTAGTTTGATGTATTTTACCCCCTCAATGCCTTTAGACATTTACATTTCAGATTTTCAGACAGAAGCCTTTCAGATGACAGGGGCTTCACTGTTCTCACAGCCAAGGCTGTGTCTGGGATGTGGCCAGTGAGTGACTAATTATGCAAAGTGACAATCAGCCCTACAGCTTGAAGCTGCTCAGATTGTAGGACAGGACAGGAACTGAGTGACTGAGGTCTCTGCAAACTCTTTCAGGTGAGACAGGGCTTTCTTAGAGCAACCTCTACTTCTTAAATCTGCCAAGGTGTCAACCACACTCAGTGTCACCTCAGCTTCCCCAGGCATTCATGTGAGGATCCTTGGCCCTGAGTGTTTGCTCTTCACTGTAGCTGTTCTTTCCATGACCTTGTCTGACCCGGGAACTCAGGAGGTCTGGAAAATAGTTAGGGCCTAAAGGTTCCTGCTGCTTGGTCTGTGGTCCTCACTACCACTGATCCTTGAGAACCAAATAGGGTGGCAAAAGGCCCTGAACCAACATTGGCATTGTCTGGTCTTCATTAGAGAACAGTACCTAAGACTAGCCTCAGTGACAGCAGCATCTTAAGCTTACAGAGATTGATTAAAAGATGGTGTCTAAATGAAGCCGCCTTTCATTAGACTATTTAAGATCCTGCTACCGATCAAGAACAGTTTAGAAAAACAAGGTTTGATGTCTCAGTCTCCCGCCTTTTGTCTACGTGGGTCCTTTACTCCTTAGCTTAGTTATCACTACCACCATTACCTCCGTTAGGAATCTTAGGATCACCCTTGACTACCTCCCCGTTCTTCAGCTCTACTTAGCCATTCAATGTTAATGACACCATTTTCTGAAGACCTGTACCTGGTTCCTTATTAGTGTCTGGTCCTGCAAAGGCCCAGATGCCTTAGACTTGGTCTCTAGATGGTGATGCTTTGGGGATGTGGTGAAATATCAGGAGGTGGTCCTGCTGAGAGAGAGGAGGTTATTGAAGATGATGTCCTAGTATATTGGGAACCTGGTTCTTACATCATTCCTTTGCTTCCTGGCTGCCATGAGATGGACAGCTTTGCTCCATAGCATGGATGCCACTATGATTATTACTATTGTTATTATTGTTATTGTTATTGTTGTTATTATTATTATTATTATTATTATTATTATTATTATTATTATTATTTTAACTCTACCATTGGCACAACCAGATCTAGCCAGTGATCATGGACAAAGGATTTTGAAACTGTAAGCCAAAATAAAATTTATTCCTTTAAGAAGGTTTTCTTGGATCATTTGTCACAAGAATAAGCCTTTATTTATTTCAGGCTTTCATTGTCTTTTTTTTTTTCCATTGATACAAACTTTTGACCTTCTGTCCACATGCCAAATTCTGCCTGTAGCCTGATGTGCCTTTCTAAATCTGTCCAATTATAGTCATGCTTGATACCTTTTCCATTTCCCAAAGAATTTACTACAGAGCCCATAGTGTGCTTTCACATCGGACCCCAGCCTGGAGTAACAGATTCATATTGGCTCTCTTCCCACTTAACCTGTACCTCAGACACCACAGATGTCTCAGGGGACTTCCTGCCTCTGTGTCTTTGATTACATCTTTCCCCTTTCTTTTCTACGTGAGCATTCTAGCTCACCTGCTAAGATGCAACTCAGAAGTTGTCCTCTGCAAAACTTAGCCGACTCCCTCTGGTAAAATGAATTATCTCCTCTCTGTTCCCTCAGGCATCAATACAAACCTTATTCAGCATTTGGCTGAGTTATTTTAATTATCTGTGTTCACATCTGCCCTATTCAACCATGCTTTAGTCATCTGGTATTCCCCCATTGCATCATCCAGAGAGTAGAGCTCCTCCTTAGATGTTGGTGGAATGAACACTTCGTTTTGTGTGGCACATTCCTCTCTTGTTCTGTGTAAGAGTTATGTCAATAGACTAAATGAAACAAGTGTAGGTTAGACAATAACATCTATGAACATCTTAAGAGTGCCATTGTCTACCCAACAAAACACACCTCTCAGCTCCGGGGAGGTGGGGCATACTGAAGTAAGGTGTTGAGCAGCCTGCCCTCTCCAGAGGCTTGTGTTTGGAAAACCCTGCTGATTTTAACTCGAATGTTAGTCACCCTAAAAATGTTTCCAGAAAGCTCTCTGGGGCTGGCTCAAGTCACAGAACGTGTGCATATGGCTTCCTAAGCCACGCTTTGTTAAAATAACAGTTCCCATTTTGCCTCAGGTGTACAGCTTGGGCTCCGGGTTCACTGGATATTTTAGGAAAAGCCGAGCAAGCATTCCAAGGCCCTTTCCCCCACTCAAGCTTGCTTGTACTCACGCCTCAGACTCTGCGGAGGCGGATCAATTGCTGAGAGTGGCCTTTCCATCTCCTGGCTCTCTCCCCAAAGAACCATTTTTTTTTTTTTTTAAAGCTCCCCATGGATCTGAGTGCCTACAAAGCACCAGTCTTCAGGGTAAATAGGAGTTGGTGTCAAGGGACTTGGAGGCCCTGATAGAGCTGGAGTCCTGGAGAGAAGTCCAGCCGGCAATTTCCCAGGAGGCCATAGGTCTATCCAGATTGCAAGAACAAAGAAGTAAACAAAGGAATTTTTTCCTCACAATGTAGGAGGGAAAAGGAACTTGAAATTCAGTTCCAAGTTTTACATTGTTTTAGCCTCTTGTCCGTTTTCCTCAGACCCACTGTAGAAATCCCACCACTTGCCCCTGAGTATGACTTCAAGGTTTCTCACTGTGGTTAGACTTTAACAGGTAGACATCCAGGTGCCAGACAAGTCCGCTGCATCAAACACTGGATGTGTCTATCGCGGGCCTCAGCTACCAGAGAAGAAACACTTAAAGGCAGGTGAAGAGCGTGGATGATGTGATGGAAAATGTTTTCCTTTCTAAGAGGGACATGTAGGTGAGTTGCCATTCTCTGCCCAGGGGACATGGCGGCTGGAGGTGGTGTGGACAAGGCAGAAAGAGGGACTGGAAAGACACATTGGTAAAGTGATAAGGTGGTGACAAGAGGGAAGGTTTCTTCTGAGAGTTCCAGCGAGAGTGAGGAGAGAAGCCTCTGTGAAGGCAGAGCTACCTTGTGTCTGCCTGGGCAAATGTTTCCTCGTCAGAATCAAGAGACAAGAGTGCATTCTAAGAAAACAGGTGTGCTTAGAAACAAAGATGCAGTTGGGTAGTTGGGTTCCATCATTCAATTAATGACTTATTTAATGATGAAGGGTGCTCTAGGGATGGTAGAGCGCAGAGGAAGGGCGGCGGCTGTAAATCTTCCTTCAGCACAGGTTTCACTGGATCCAGCCTCTCTTGATTGCCTTTGTGCACATCATCTTGGAAGCTTTGTTTCTGGATCCAAGGTGAGGACTGGAAAAGCTCTGTGGGCTGCACCCTGAGATGGAGGCGGAAGTTCACAGAGGGCATAAGGCTTGGCTAGGCAACCATCTCATGGAGCCAAATTAAATGTTCTCAAAACAGAGAGTCCTACATCTAGTTCCTCAAAGAATTTTTCTCAGATATCTCACTTGATCTTCTCACCTACTCACTCAGAGATTAAAATGCCTACTGAGCAGCATTTACCAAGCCCTGTGATAAGAATTAAGAACCACTAAGGCAGGCTATGGCTTTAGAGATGCTCCCAGCCAAGTAAGGAGAATCGACAAGCATATTCACATGGATACCACGATGTGAAAACACCTGAGTGAAGATATATACAAGATGTGATGACTACTAGATTTGACCTTGAAGAAAAGCCAGACAGGTTTCCTTTGGTATTGCAGAATAGATGGGAGTGATTCAAATTGCTAGGAGGCGATAGTGGGGCTCAGATTCTAGGAAGTGAGACCCAGTCTCAACAAGAAGAAGCTATATGAGGATCCCAGTGCACATCTATTAGCATGATTAAGATGGGAAAGATTTACCTTTAGTAAGTGCTAGAAGGGTAGAAGGCAGGCTCACACATGCTACTGGCAGGAAAGTTCAGTGCCACTTCCGTTTTGGAGACTGGCTAAGCTTGGATGTGAATCTACTTAACCATGTGATCCAGAAATCCTACTATTGAATCCAATGGGAACAGATCTGGGTTTTAGAAGTCAGTGAGGGTGATGTAGGGTCTGTGTGTTCAGTCCTCACACACATTCATTTTTATTGGTGAGAATAGCCTATCATGACTATGATATACGTGTCATCATTTCCCACTGCAGGAGTTAGGTGTTTTGTCAGTGGGTGGAGTTCTCAATGAACCTCATGTAGCCAACAGTTTCATTTCTGCTGCATGAGTTCCTAAGATCAGGATCACTGAGTTCTTAAGTGCCTTTGTGCTTCTCCTGCCAAGTGCTGCTCTGTAAGCCCGATGCTTGTTGTTTTATTCAGCAGTATGTATATTATTAGTTGCTTTTCAAAAAGCAGAGAAGACCAGACCAGGTTGGTCAACGTTAACTTGAGTAGGGTAGGCATTAGTCCCCCAAAGCCATGCTCTCTGAACTCTGACATCAAGCCACGCCCTCCCTGGGCTCTGACGACATGCCTCCTTTAAAGCAAGGTTCCATGTGCATCTCTCTCTCTGCCTCTCCCTCTCTTAAACCTTTTTTCTACATAGAAACAGCCATTAAGAGTCTCCTGCTATCTGCCGCTGCCTTCTGCCATGTTCCCGTGTTCCCACATGCATCGCATAACTGGGAATATGCGAACTGTGCCAATATATGCACAAAACCCTAACAGTAGGAAACCAGGTGAGGTTGGTAGTTCCAGGAAACCTGTACCCATTTGATACTTTCCTAAAGTAGCGACTCCTGTTCTGTTGCTTGCTCTGTTCACATCATCCTCTGGTCTTGTCCTCATCTAGAATGCTATCTTGAGAACCTCCACTGTGTGTCAAAGGCACTGCTAGTTGCTAGGATATAGAATACAGAAACACAAAGCCCCTCTTGGCAAGGGTGCTCTGGGTGTAGGGAACCCTGACTTCTTTCTGTCTCACAAGCATGGAGAACACCTCAAGAGAAAAGAAGGAAAATGTATCAAAGCTATATCCCAGGCTAGGAATTCAGCTGTGACTATGATTCAGTCTCCAGGACCGTGCTGACAGACAGGGAGGGGCTAGTCCTCTCTGCGTGATGTGCCTTTGGCTGGTGGGCAGAGGCCTGGAGTTAAGTAACCAGCACAGTAGGGAATAACCACAAGATTCAGTGCCTAGCCAGGAAAGAATACAGAGGACTCAGCAGGGAAAGTAACAGGTTGGAACAATCGAGAGTGAACAGAGGGATTCGGAAGTGAGTACATTTTGTTAGAATGGACTCAAACTTTGAAGTTCTTTCCATGTGGTTGCCATAGTTTAAGGTTTTGGAAGAAAGAAAGGGGAAAAATCACCTTAGGAGATGGTCATTGAAGTGATTAAAAACGAACAAGCAAACAAACAAATCAGTGTTTACTAGGACAAGAGAGGTGGGCTATGGCATTTCAAGGTATTCCAGCCCTTCTCATTGCCCCTTACTCTATATCCCGACACCCGTTTCTTCTACCCTCTCCCCAAACCTTCAGATGTCTCACTAGCCCTGTGGTGTCATTTCAGGCCCTCCCAAAGGTAGGTTCAGGCCTGTACCCACAAAAGTCTACAGCTTCTGGCCAGGTTAGCAAAGAAGGTTTCTGGGGCAACCAGCACTGTGGGTAGGGGACAATCTCAGCAGATAGTTGTCATGGTGATAAAGGCTGATGATGCCCTTGGGATTGGACATTACAAGGTGGCTCTCATTTTTATTAGACATTTCACTGTGAGGCTAGGAGAACTCAGTTCTGCTTTCCAAATAAGCAGGAGGACCTGTGTTCAAGTCCCAGAACCTATGTTTAAAAAAAAAAAAAAAGTCAGGTGATGTGGGTGGTGTGTGGCTCTAAACCTGGTGCTGGAGAGGTGGAGACAGGCAGGTCCCTAGAGCTCACTAGCCAGCATCTCTGACTCAACAGTTGTGAGACAATGACCGATCTTGTCTCAAGAGAACAAGATGGACATCTGAAGAGTAGCCATAGAGATTGCCCTTTGACCTCCACACATGATCACACATGCACCATGAAGGCATAGATTTACACAACTTTATTTCAGGGAAAGACCATCTAATGACTGAGGCAGGGCCCAGGTCTAAGAATCTGGAAACAATCTCAGGAATGCACCCGACAGCCAGTAGATTCCAAACTTAGTTTCCCTCCGAAAGTTCATTCAGCCAATAGATTCAGGACTTGGGTACAAACCAAAGGTTTAATCAATGGTTACCATACCCCATACCCCCTTACCCAATCCTGAAATGCCAAGCCATGTGCACCCCACTTACATATGCTTTTCATTAAAAACCCCTCACCTCTGAGCTCTTGGCTGAAACCCTCCACTGTGCCAGAAAAAAAGAGGGGTTTCGAGGGGTTTTGACCCAGGTTTGTCTGAACCTGTCCAAAAGAATAAACTGACCCTTGTGTGTTTACATCAGAATCCAGCTCCCTGGTGGTCTCTGGGGGTCCCTTGACACAGGTACAACAGCACCCTCACATTTGCACCTGCATACACATAAATATGTTCACACACGTGCACATACACATAGACACAGATACACACACACACACACACACACAAAATCTCACTGTGTTTAAATACTTGAAAGCCAATGAGTCTTAACAATAAATAGGTGTTATTTTCTTACAGTACGCATTGACAAAAATGAAAGAAGGCTTTGGGCTGGACTTCCCGAAGGGCTGTCCTCTGTATTTTGTATTTCTGTCCTAAGCAATGCCAAACTCCTCTTCCTGTCTTTCTTATTACTTTATTCTGGTTTCTTACAACCCAGAGGAGTGACTGGCCATAAGAAAGAGGCTAATTGCCCTTTGCCTTCGCAACCTCCAGTACCTGGACTTAGTGAGGCTGATGGGTAAATCAAGGCTGGGTTAGGGACAATTGACCATCAGATGTGTTGGGCATCTTATTGACACAAGGGCTTATCAAACCCAAGGACAGCCTGTGGACTCTGAGCAAGTCGAGGCTCAGCCTCCTCTCCAGGGATCCTGGAATATCCAGTGATTATTCATGGTTGGATTCACATGGGTTTGGGGCTTGGGCTAGGGAAGGGCCAGCTATGGGGAAGTTCTTCTGAAAGACAGGAGTGACTGATCCACAAGTATTGTAGAATTATTTACTTGCAATATATCATATAGAGGATTAATATTTATTGAGGGGTGTATAAGCACTCACTATTCAAATTATCCTTAAGACAATTCTTGGAGAGTGGAGCTGTCCCATGCTGGATGACTGATCTGCTCTCCGAGAATGCAGGAACAAAACAGGAAGGAAGGTCAGTGTGCCCTGGGTCTCAATGGGGGTCTGGCCACACCCCAAGCAGGGTCCTGATACCCCAATGCTACGCCTCTAAGCTTCCCCAAATAACCCCTGAATCCCACTACTCACAAGCATGTTGTGGGAGCTCAGGTTAATGTTAAGGTTCCATACTGACTAAAATGGCAGCCACTAGCCACATGTGAGTAAATTGACTGCAGTGAATTTAGAAGCTCACTTGAACTAGTCACACTGGGGCTGGTAGCTGCAGTATTAGACTGGACAGATGTGGACACCCAATCCTTCTAGTAAGTTGTGTTGGACAGTACTAGGGGACTTCCAGCTTCCTGAGGAAACAGGTCCATGTGTCAGAGCACTGAGATTGTCCTATTCCAGATACTTACAGCTCTGGGGTCTTGAGGTAATGCTTTAATTTGTTTAGGTATTATTTATCCAGATACAAAATTCAGATAATAACATGTTCCACATGATTTAATCCACATGATTAAAAGGAGATACAGATACAGTCACCCCTTGGAGGGTGTCCTTGGGGAATTGATTCTAGGATCCCCTTCCCTAGGATATTAGAACCCACAGATCCTCAGATCCCTCACAGAAAATAAGGCAGTATTTATATATAATTCAAGCACATTCTGTCATGTAGTTTAAATAATGTCTAAATTTCTTTTAATGCCCAATATGATGAAAATGATTCCCCAGCTAACTTATTCTCTGTTGTTTATGGATAAAAGAGCTCTGTATATCTCCATACAGATACTTTCCTCAAATGTTTTTAGCCTAGTTATGGAGCCTGTGGTCATGGAGGAGCTTGGTATTACTATAGTTATTAATATTAATAAGTCCTTCAATCTCTTAGCCAAATGCTGTCAAGCATGAAGAGTCAGACCTCACAGGCTGAAGGAGTTTCTTCTTCCTCTACTTTGTACACAATCTGGGTCTTGAATTTTGCTGACTTAACTGTTTTCTAGCATAACATGTAGAAAAATATCCCCTGAAGGAGGAGGAGAAGGAGGAACTATGCACTCTGCCCAGAAGTTGTGGAGGGAATAGTCTACTCAATTGTCTGAGGCAGTCTAGGACAGGTTTAGGGTTTTTCACTTGCAATAGCGGAGAAACCCAAAGGGAGACACAGGTCTAGTCAACGGTATATATTGGTAATGCTGGGAAGCCATAGTCTAGAGGTCTGACATGGGTAGTAGCATAATAAGTGCTCAGTAAATGAACACATAAATGAAGTTTAAGGGGGACAAAAGCAATAAGCTGGTTATATCTGGGGACTAGGTGGATCCCCGAGCTTTGCACATGGTAAGCAATGCTCCATCACTGAGCTGTATCTTCATCTCCTATACAGGTAGGACTTGAACTTATGGTCTCCCTGGCTCAGTGTCTTGAGGAGCTTGGATGACAGACAGATATGTACAATACAGGCTTTGGCTCCCAATGACCAACTCCTAATGAGCTATCCTGCTATTGGCTAGTCTTCTGGCTTTCTCATTGGTGTATGTTAATGAATAAGGAGGCTTAGCCAGAAAATAGGAGATAACCTAACTCATGGATGTATAAATTCTGTTTTTTAAAAATTTATTCATATCTCTGCATAATATAATTTGGTCATATCCACTTCTCAGTGCTCACTTGCTTGTTTTTGCTCTTTTGAGGGGCCTACCCCCAGCTCCCAAATAAATCACTCACGAGAAAGCTTATTCCTAATTATAAATGCCTGGCTTTAGCTTGGCTTGTCTTGCTAGCTTTTCTTAACATAAATTAACCCTTTTATTTTTTTCCTCTGGGCTTTTTCCTTTTGTAATCTTTTACTCCATGGCTGACTACATGGCTGGGTGCTGAATCCTTCTTTTCTACTTGATCTTGCTCCTTTATCCAGATTTCTCCTTCTATTTATACTTTCTGCCTGCCAGCCCTGCCTCTCTTTTCTCCTATCTTGCTATGCTATTGGCATTCAATTGTTTATTAGACCATCAGGTGTTTTAGACAGGCAAAGTAACACATTTTCACAGAGTCAAACAAATGTAGCATAAACAAACATAACACTACTTAAAATAGTATTGTACAACACTCCAACTTCCCCTACCACTGAATTTCTCTCCCAAGTTCATATCTTCCTTTTTTAACCCAGAGTTGGGCTGTGTGTGTGTGTGTGTGTGTGTGTGTGTGTGTGTGTGTGTGTGTGTGTGTGTGTGTTTATTACTCTGTTTTATACTTCAAGAATGTTACAAGCAGAGTTTCTTTGGCTCACAGTTCTGGAGGCAAGGGCATCTCAGAGTGAGAAGTTGTAGCTGGTCTTCCTGCTTCAGCCCATGGTGGAAAGCAGAAGGGAGAGAGGGCGGAGACTTATAGTTAAATTGCTCTTGGCAATGAGTCCACTCCTGTGGTAATGAAGGTAACTCATTCATAGAGCCCTTACAGTCTATTCAACTTTCAAAGCACCCAGCTCCCAATGCTTCCCACTCATGGATTTTGGAAGACACATAATGAATTTTGATTATTGGATCTTGGTGTTTTGTCTCAGGAGTGAGACAGTGACCAAAAAGGGGAATGGACCTTGGGGGATAGGAATGTCATCTAACAATTTTTTAGCAAAGGAGAGAAGGGTAAATGACAAAACCTGTTGACACCATGTTTGCCATGCTCTGGCCCATGTTTGCCATGCTCTGGTCTGTGTTTGCCATGCTCAGGCCTGTGTTTGCCAAATTTTGGCCTATGTTTGCCATGCTCAGGCCTGTGTTTGCCAAACTCTGGCCTATGTTTGCCATGCTCAGGCCTGTGTTTGCCAAACTCTGGCCTATGTTTGCCATGCTCAGGCCTGTGTTTGCCATGCTCTGGCCTGTGTTTGCCATGCTCAGGCCTGTGTTTGCCATGCTCAGGCCTGTGTTTGCCATGCTCTGGCCTGTGTTTGCCATGCTCTGGCCTGTTTGTCAAGCTCTGGTCTGTGTTTGCCATGCTTGGGCCTGTGTTTGCCAAACTCTGGCCTATGTTTGCCATGCTCAGGCCTGTGTTTGCCAAACTCTGGCCTATGTTTGCCATGCTCAGGCCTGTGTTTGCCAAACTCTGGCCTATGTTTGCCATGCTCAGGCCTGTGTTTGCCATGCTCTCGCCTGCTAGAACCTTCACATATCATCATGCCTGGATCATTAGGTTCCTCTGATTTCTCTCTAGCTGACAGAGTTAGTTTCTTTTCTGTGGACTCTTGATCTCCACTGCCATCTGGCAATCCCTGCCATAGTTATTGGCTTATGGCTTCCACTGGACCAACAGCAGGAGAAAACAGAGCCTGACAGGCAGATTTTCAGTAAACAACTGTACTAGTTACATTTCTCATGGCGGTGACAAAACAGACCTTAGGAAAGTTTCTTTGGGTCCACAGTCTGAGGTTGTAGTCACCACAGGAAGCCAGGGAGGTAAGAATAAAGTTAGCTGGTCACATTGTGTTCCAATCAGGAAGCTGAGAGAAATGAATGCTTCAGGTGTTTATCTGGCTTTCTTTTGCTTCAATTCAGGTGCCATCAATTGGAATGGTACCTTCTACAGTGAAGGTGGGTCTTCTGACCTCAAGTTACCTACTCTAAACTCTGCCTTGCAGACTGCTCAGATCCTTGTCTACACAATTCTAGAGTTATGCAGTTGAAGGCATTAACCATTGTCGTTATCAAGTTGTTTATTAAGTCCATTATACATTATAATGGTACTCATTAAACCAATACTTCCTCACTACCTAGGCTAAAACTGTATTTGCTCACTAGTGTTACTGTGTCAAATTATTATATATTTGGTGCCTTAAAGCAACAGTAATGCATTTTCTCACAGTCCACAAGCTAGACATATGCTAGTAAGGCAAAGTTGATTCTCTCTGGAATCTTTGAGGAGAATCTGTTCCATGCCTGTCCTCTGTGTGGAAGCTCTTAACATTGCCTGTTGCTCCTTGATGTCTTAGTCAGTTTCTAACCATGATGAAACACATGAGCAAAAACAAGTTGTGGAGGAAAGGGTTTATTTGGCTCACACATCCACATCACAGTTCATCATCAAAGGAAGTCAGGACAGGAACTCAAACAGGACAGGAACCTGGAGGCAGGAGCTGATGCAGAGAACATGGAGGGGTGCTGCTTACTGACTTGCTCCCCATGGTTTGCTCAGCCTGCTTTCTTATTGCACCCAGACCACCAGCTCAGGATAGCACCACCCGTAATGGGCTGGGCCCTCCCTCATTAATCACTAACTAAGAAAATACCTTCTAGGTTTGTCTGTGTACAGTCTGATCTTATGGAAATATTTTCTCAACCGAATTTCTTCCTTTCAGGTGACTTTAGCTTGTCAAGTTGTCATAAAACTAACCGGGAACCTGGCTTGGGGTTACATCCTCATGGCCACTCCCTCCATCTTTACAGGACCTCTTTCCCATGAGTTGGCTCAGAGATGTCACACATACCAAACCTCCAAATGAAGCTTCTCTTTCTGCATCACCCTGCCACACTTTCCCCACAGCTGTCCACCCCACTTTTATCACCTTCTCTTACAAACCTTCAAGAATTTTTGTTTTTTAAGAACTTGGACTCACACCTCTGAGCATCATGAATTTTCCAACATGCATTGGTGGGACATCCTTCAGGGGTGGTGAGATTCGCTCAGTTGTAGAGAGCAGAGCAACATTTCAGGGAGGGAGAACATAAGATACACACACAGTGGTTCTTTCAAAGAGTAGAGAAGATATAACCCTCAGCCCATATTTCTCATCTTTCTTGTACCAATAAATCCTGGACTACAGAACTACCTGGTCAGTCACGTTGTCCTTGGCCAATATGTATCACGTCTTGGCTGGATATGTAGACAAAAAACTTGCCTGGAAGAGGTGTCTAGGCCATGAGCAGAATGTCAGTGATAAGCAAGAAACTTGGGGAAACATCTTCCGTGTGACAAAGGTTTCTTATGAATTATACGATGACTGTGAAGTTGCTGTCCCTGAAGGAAGGAGCAGAGTGCATGCTTGGTTATTAGGGATGCTGATCTGGAGAAGTGAACTAGAAAAATACCCTGCTCTCCTTTCTTCAAACTGGAGTTAAAGACTTTTGTCCAGCTTTGAGTGGAATCACTGCATTTGTTGTACTCATGTTGAGGGATCCCAAAGACCACCACAGAGCTGGATTCTGATGCAAACACATGAGGGTCAGTTGATGTTTTTGGACAGGTTTGACTGAACCTGGGTCAAAACCCTAATGTTCTGACACAGTGGAAGGAATTTTGGTCCTGAGCTTAGCAGTGAGAGGGTTTTTAAAGAAAACATGTAAATGGGGTGTTACATTGCCTGGTCATTTCAGGATTGGATAAAGGGGCATGGGATACAGTAATTCCCGGAGACTATTGGCTAAACCTTCAATGCAAACCCAAGCTTTGAATCTGCTGGTTGAACTTTGGGTGCCAAACCAAGTTTTGAATCTCTTGGCTGTCAGGCACATTCCTGAGATTTCTCCTAGATTCCTCTTAGACCTGGGCCCTCCCTCAGGCACCAAATGGTCTTTCCCCAAGATGAAGTTTTGTAACAGTAAATCTGTGCCTTCACACATGTAGCCTGGAGCTATAGCTTACTGTTTTAACTTTTCTTTCCCCCCCAAAACCCTTCTTAATGGTTCTTCAATATACCATTACCTTTCCTTTCTAAACCCCAAAATGTGCTCTATACTGGGGAAATAATGCTGCATAAAATAATTCCTTATAGGTATTTTTTTCCCTGTCTCTAATAACTGGAGATGTGGTATGGAAGGTTTAATGATGTTCCCATTAATGTGGAGTGCTAAAACCAGGAGGGCAAAGGGACAGTACCAGGTGGGACAGCTGAAACAGTCTGTCTGCTCTTTTCATCTGCGGCCAGAAAAAGCACAATGAACCCACCCCTGAGGACAAGCTTGCAGAAAAGGGATGAAACACTAAGGGGTTATCTCGACAAGCGTCAAATGTGTCCTCCGCTGGCAGAAATGTTCCCTAGGTCTTTGTGGGGAAAGGGGAAGCATAATACTGCCTTATCAATGGCTATGTCTGTAGAGTGCTTTCTGAAAATTAAAATTCAAACACATATTCATATGCCAGACAGAAACAAAACCCTGATCCTCTTTCAGGGTTTTATTCTTTAATATATACCTTTTTCTTACAGAAAGCATAATATGAGGATGTCAGAATTTATATCCAAAGGATTTGGCGCTAGGCATGCTGGAAGTACCGACTAATAACACTTCAGACCCGGTGGACGATGGGTCTGACATACGTACACAAAGAGAAAGGCATTCTGCATTCTCTCAGTCCAAGAGTAGGTGATACATTTCATTATACATTAGGGAGTCTCTCAGCTCACATTTGCTTTGCAAAAAATAAAATGTACCTTTTCTGTCTTATACTCAGCTTGAGAAAACTTTTTTTTTCCCCAACTCGCACACAGAAGGGAAGAAATACTGGTGCATGGCAGGCAAATTTTCCAATTATGTTCTTGTGGTGATATATATATATATATATATATATATTATATATATATAATAAAATTAGTCTGGAATATCCGAGGACAGAGCCGTCTCTCCAGTTTTGTTGTTGTTATTTGTTTGTTTGCTTTGCTTTTTCAAGACAGGGTTTCTGTGTAACGGCCCTGGCTGTTCTGAAACTTGCTTTGTAAACCAAGCTGGCCTTGAACCACTCACAGAAATCCTCCTGCCTCTGTATCCACACCCACCCCAGACTAACAGTGTGTGCAACCATTGCCTGACTGTTAGGCCTTGAACTCACAGAGATCCAGATCTCTGTCTCCCAAGGGATGGGATTAAAGGTGTGGAGTCACCACTCCCAGACCTTCACAGCTTGGCTATGGGTGATTCTGTCTTCTGATATTCCAGACTATTTTTATTAAATATACAAGCTATCACCACATGTTCCTATCCAGGCGAATCACAAAATGAGTCATTCTTTTCCAACTAGAAAGAGAAATTAGGATTTGAAGGTTCCCTTAATAAAGGCGCACTGTTGCTGGGGGTGGATGGGGTGGGAGGGGTGGAGGCTTTCCTGTAACTGAAGGAAATCTGAACTGATTTCATCTGAAATCATATTACTGGGATCAAACGCGTCCAGGAAATTCTGGGATGGCAGAATGCAGATGCTAACACACCCAAGTCAAAGGGAGCAGTTGAGGCAGAACAAGGCAAGGAGGAGGCTGTGTCTAGATAAACGAGATCAGATCATGAGTTGATGAAGCAAAGCAGGATGGGCTGGTTGTTCCAGGTGACAGGAGCCACTGAAGATGTCATAGCATGCTTGACTTTAGGGAGGAGAAGAGGAGACTCAGAGGGACAGAAACACCCAATAGTAACATGTCCACCTACCAGACACTGTGTTAGATGCTGAAACTGCCACAGGAACCCATTTCACTGTGAGTGGATTTGCTGAGCCGGACATTTAAGCCAGGAATCATGTTACATGGTATGGTGGCATAATATTGAAGTATGGGCCTCCAAAAACCTGTCTAACTAAAGTCCTATCCCCTCTGAACCTGGAGACCCCACCTTATTTGGGATAAACATCATTGAAGATTAGTCAAGCATCCGGAGGAGCCACCCGTGTAGGCTCTCATCTGTCTCTAGACTTGCAAAGGAGACAGCCCCATGAAGACCAACAGAGATAGACAGGATGCATCTGCACATCCAAGGGACACTGGGAGCTTCCACAGAGAGAAGGCAAGGGAAGGAGTCTCTGCTTATGTTCTGAGTGAACCGAGCCCTGCAAGACCATGCAGTTTTCTTCTTAAAAACATTGATATTTATTTTATGTGTATAAACTATTTGCTTACATGTATTAATCTGTACTGTGTGCATACCTGGTCTTCTGAAATTGGAGTTATAGATGGTTGTGAGCCATCAAGTGGGTGCAAGAATCTGAATCCAGGTCCTCTGCAATAGCATCCAGTGCTCTTAATCACCAGGTCATCGGTCTGCCCTTCTTTATCCCCATTTTTCTCATAAACCTCTTGGTTGGTAACACTATGCTATGTGTTATGGCAATGCTAGCCAAATGCTGAAGAGTTACAGGGTTTTAGTATGCAGAGAGGCCTGTCCTTGACTCCTTGGCTTCTCCTCTTCCTAGTCTTTTGTATATTATTCTTCATCTTTTAACTCTGGCTTGTGCATCTACACAATTGCACAGAGGGTATGATGAGACAAGGGGTGGAGACAGGCAGGGAGCAAGGCTGTGGATGTCACATCTCATGTCCTCAGAAATGGCAGCTACTGTTGGTTATTGCAGTGGTCATTCCTGCCCTTGTGCCCAAATGCCTGCACGGAACATAGACACATTGGTTGTTCTGGTTGTAGAACTGTTGTAACTCACCCTCCAACCCAGCCTTGTAGGCTCTGCCAACCAATTTGTCAACCAGGGACACCTGAGTGGCAAGACAGGAGAATAGACTTGCCCTTTGTGCCTCCTTTCTGCCAGGAGCACCACAAAATAAGTCTTTTACCCTAGAAGTGGTATTAGTTGGATGAGTAGCAGCACACTGCTTCCCTGTACCAGCAGCGGGAGGGCAATGTCCTCTCTTCTGATTTGTGACCCAGTCCAAGCACTGCCAAGCTTCTAAGGTCTAAGGTTTTCATGTGCCTGCCCATGAGCTCGTGATGCCTTCCTATAGTTACTCAGTGTCACCTACCCATCTCTTGATAGTTCCAGGATTTGTTTAACTACTTCCCGATGTCAAACTCTGTTAAAATCACCAGTCGGATTTCTGATTTCTGATTGAAACCTTAGCATATATGATATTCTTCTGTGGGTTCCCCCCATCTTCTCTCTCTATGAATGTAATAGTTGATACAGCTGAATAGAGAATTGAGTTTTAAAAAATACCCATAAGATTTGTATTCTGGCTTCTTTTAAGTTGAGAAGTCTTGACCAAAATACTTGGCTTCTCTGAGACTCTAATTTTCTTATTTGTTAAATGAGATTATTAATGTTTATCTTGTAGTTAAATGAAGTAATGTTTAAAAAGTGCTTGACACGTGATGGGTTTTTGAGAGTTGTTGGCTATTATGTTATGTATGTTAAAAATAAAATTTTGAATCTGTATTTCACTCAAGAGGGACTTATGGGTTTCTCTGAGTAGGCCTGTACTCTCTTTCAGCTGACCTGATTCATTTAGGATGTTTACTTTAGCCCAGAAGACTACAGCTCTGCTATCCTTTTTGGCCTTGGTTCAGACTGACTTAAGAACGAGGAAGGGAGAATGAAGGGTGTAAAGAGAGTTGGTTTTCGACTGCACAATGAATCACCGTGCAAAACAAGACCACAGAGATCACCACCCGGCCACCCAACAGCATGTGCTCACTACTGGTCTTTTGGAAAACATTCTTATGTGCATGCATTCCTCACTCATTCTATAAGAGGCTATGGCATCCATCCGGGTTGAGAAATGTGAATTAAAATTAAGCAAATAAAATTGTACTGGGGTGGTTTGTTTAAGACTTAGTCAAAACTTATTTGAATCCACTCCTACATTTAAAGGGTTTTCAATGTCAATGAATATGATCTGACAGTCAACAAACACATGCTCTGACATATGTTGTCCAAATATAAGCATAATACCTCCCTGTGAATTTTACAGTTGTAGAATTTTACAGTTTCCAGAAAGATCCCTGAGTTGGCCATGTACTCTAGGAAAGTATATTTTAGAATCTAAAGAAATGAGCTTCCTTGTTCTCTATTCCCACTTAGTCTCTGAGCCAGTGCCTGATACTACTACAGTGAGCAGCAGACTCGGTCCGTTCTGTGTGCTTCCAATTAGTTTTTCATCTTGTTTACCACCCAAGCGTGACATCTCAAATCTCTCAGGGCCCTTT
Organism: Phyllotis vaccarum; assembly: GCA_033318265.1. Classification (NCBI taxonomy): domain Eukaryota; kingdom Metazoa; phylum Chordata; class Mammalia; order Rodentia; family Cricetidae; genus Phyllotis; species Phyllotis vaccarum. The sequence continues at coordinate 45,762,063 of JARWLC010000005.1, read as the reverse complement.
ATTCTTTATACTCTTATGTGTACTTGATATTGTCTGGGTTGAATATTATCAGCCTTAACCACCAAGAATACGAGAATAGGATGGTCTGTGTAGGTCTTGCAGGAGGATCAGGGAGCCTCTCTAAGGCGGGAGCTTTGGAGTTTCTGTGTTCTCCTTAGGGAGTCTTACCTGCAGGTTTGTACCTATACCATCTTTCCCAACCTTTTGCTAATCGGCAAACACATGCTAAATATACACTGTACAATGCAATACATACATATATAACCTATGTACCATGTAATGTATTGTTTAATATGTAACATACAATAAAAGAGTTCCACTATTTTATAAGCATAATGTGTCATGTGGTCTCAGTGTGCATGAGCTGGACTGGAGTTCAGTATTTGCGGAGAAAGTGGTTCCTGACTGATGACCCTTTGCTCCCCCACCTCCTACCCATATCTGCATCCTTTCATGTACCCTTTTGCATTAGCATTTTTTCCTGAAGAGAGATGATTAGAGAACAGAATTTATAATGACAACAATGTCTGTATTCTCTAGACCTTTCACCTAAATTATTTTAATCATCAAAAATCTGCAAAAGCAATATATTATAACCCTCAACCTTGAATTAACAATGCTTTTTTCTTCTCACACACGTGTCAGCATATATGCACATACCTACCTACACTCTGTCTAAGATCTAGATGCTTTTATGCCAATCTAACACAAACAAGAGTCATTTCGGAAAAAGGAACCTCAGTTGGAAAAAAAAAATACCTCCACTAGATTGTCCTGTGAGCAAGCCTACACTACATTTTCTTGATTGGTGACTAGTGTAGGAGAGATCAGCTCATTGTGGATGGTAACCACTCTGGGCTTGCGGGCCTGGGAGCTGTAGGAAAGCAGACTGAGTAATCCATGAGGATAAGGCTAATAATCAGTATAGTCTATGATTTCTGCTATAGCCTGCCTCCAGGTCCCTTCCTGGAGCACCTTCCCTGACTTCCCTCAGTGATGGAGTATGTCCTGAGGATTACAAAGTGAAATAAACCCTTTCCTCTCCAAGTTGCATTTGGTCATGGAGCTTTATCACAGCAATAGAAATTAAGACTGTATACACAGGTGTTTGAGTTTGTCAAACTCTTGAAAGTTGACCGTTGACTGTATGCTTCAAGATCTTTCATCTCTGAATACTTTATCATCAGAGTTCTAGGAAATGGGGCAATGTAAATACTACACATGTAACTATGATAAAACTTCCATACTAAATGATTTTATAATTATACAAAATATTGTTTAATATGCAACTGACGTTCAAATTCCCAGTTCAATTACTGTATTTTATGGACACTAAAAATGCCAGGGTCTAATCCAAGCCAGTCATCAGATTTCCATGTCTCTTCTGTTTTCTTTAGTTTAGAGAATGGGTCTTCAGATATTTTGTGGCTTTCCATGACATTAAGATACATTTTTCAAAAACTCTGATCTTCCTTTTTGAGAGTAGTAGTGTTCAGCCCAGGTTCCCTCGCTGCTCAGCTCACCACAGATGGCAGTACCCAGCTAAGTATTAAGATAAGTCCTCAGTGTGGTTGTGTCTAATCCTCTCTTCTCAGTTAGATTAAAGCTTCAACATCCGAGGAAGGTTTATATCTGAGCCCTCTGAGGGTTGGGACAGACCTGCAAGAGTTGTGTGATCAAGAACTTGACGTAACTGTTCAGACATATCAGCCATGAGTAATCAGATCAAGTGATAGTGAGGCTGGCTGGCTCCAGAGGAAGGGTTTGGAGGTGACAGGATTCGTGGCCACAGAGCTACCCTGGAATAGTGGTCTAGGGAAACTGGTAAGGACTTAGAAAAGTATAGCAAGAAGCACAGGGTGCACAGCCCTGGTCAGTGAGGAGCAGCTTCCTTGGCATTCAAGAGACTCCTGTGGAAGTTTCGGAGATCCTAGATATTCTTGTTTTGTTTCTGTTGCTGTGATAAAACACTGTGAGGAAAATCAGCTTGGGGAATTTATTCCTGCTTATAGGTTACAGTCTTTTTTTTTTTTTTTTTTTGGTGAAAAGTTGGGGCAAGAGCTCAAACAGAAACAACAAAGCAGAAAGCGCCAGGGACACTTCTTTTGGTCTGCTTCTAAGCTTAGCCTTAACTCTTTGTCTTCTACAGCTTGGGATCACCTGTCTAGGGAATGACACCGCTCACAGTGGGCTGAGCCCTACCATATCAAACAAGAAGCAAGAAATCCTCCAAGACGTACCCACAGGCCAAATGATTTACACAGTCCTTTAATTGAGATTCTTCTCAGGTGACTCTAAGCCATGTCAAGTTGACAGCTAAAGTTAAATAAGGTGCTAGAGGAGAATTTTGTGGGATAAAAGTGGGCAGGTCTCATCAATTCTCCCTGTAGGTGCAATAGAGCCAAGGACCTGACGTAGTTCTTCTGGTATCCTTCAAAGTGATGGTCACTATGTAATTGATTCTCTTTCCCTGGCAAACTCCTTTGTGGGATAGCATCCCAACAGTTAGGTGAATGTTAGGTTTTACAGTCTTGGAAGCAGATGAAGAACTATAAAAGGAAGATATTAAGATCTCATTTTCCTGATTGTCGTGGTGACCATTGGTAAGAAGATGGAAGTGAGCACAATTGTGAATTCTTTCAAGCTTGGAGGAAAAAGCGAAGAAACGTACAGTGAGGAAACTTAAGAAATCCTATTTTTAACAGAATTTTATTACTGGAAGTTTATGATAGAACAGGAAAGGCAGGCACTCGAGTTTCCTCCTGAAGACATTTCCTGCTGCTGACATTTCCATCCCTTATTTTGAGAAGTGTGTAGGAGGCCATCAGGCCCCCCCCCTTCAGTGTCCCCAATTGAAGTGCAGGTCATGCCTGCCAGTGTGTCTCCCAACTTTGCCCCTAAGCTCTTACTGCAGGGGATGGAAGGAAATGTAAGTGGGGTTTGCATGGGAATATGAAGGGAACACTTGGAGCTGCTTTGAAGAACGGCCTCCTCTCTGAGCAGGAGCTGAGGCAGATGCAAACTTGGCTTCTGGACTCAAGAGATGTTTGGTCTTTAAACAGCTTTGTGATCCTGGACATGCTTCAGGACAGGCAGGTTTAATCATCTGCTCACTCCAAAGACAGAATCTTACCTGGCAGGCATGAGAATTGTGAGCGGTTTCAGAGAAGAAAATTCTTCTTATTAAGCTGCGTTTCAAACAAGCAATGATGTATTACACTTGTAAAGCATTTTATCATTTGCAAAACATTTTCATAACTTGGGTTAACTCTTTATATTTGCTACACACATAGGTGAAGGAAGGAGTGGCTTGTTGTGAATCTAACTTTAAAGAGCTGATTTTACCATCTCTACCGTCCAGCCTCCCATGAGCTCTTCAGCTGGTAACAGGACTACATGGAGGGGGCTATATGTTGTAAGAGTTTCTGTCCTGGCCTAGCCCTGAGGTCAAGACTGCCCACAGCTGCTTGGTCCCAAATAATCACACAAAAGTTTCTATTAATTACAAACTGTTGAACCTATGGCTCAGGCTTCTTACTAGCTAGCTCTCGCATCTTAACTCAACCCATTTCTACTAATCTATGTCTTGCCAAGTGGCTCGTGGCTTACCTGTACTTTTACATCTTGTTTTTGAGGCAGCTGAAAGTGTCTCTCCCTGACTCCGTCCTTCTTCCTCTTCATCTATGTTCAAATTTCCCACCTGCTTCTAAGATGCCTTGCCATAGGCCAAAACGGTTTCTTTAATAAATAATAAAGTATATTCACAGCATACAGAAAGACATCCCACACCGGCTATACACTTGGGAAAGGCAGGGGACCCAAAACAAGAGAGATGTCTCTGAGGTTATGCCTTTTGTGAAAACACACTTGCTTCTGTGGTGGGTAGAAAACTTCTGTTTTTTTACGAAGCCGTTGGGAGAAACAATTATGAGCAGGAAGATTTCTTTCCTCTGACCACAAGGAAGTAGAGCAACGATAAAAGGAGCTCTGTGTGACTCCAACTTTGGGAGAATGGTTTTAAGACGGTCATTGGCCTCTTGACTCCACTGCCGGGTCTCTGTGAGGGTGCACGCACACTCACGTGTGTGCATATGTGGTTGTGTGCATGTTTGTGTGTACATCAATTTGGGCAGCTGTTAGATGGTGGCATTTTGAATACATCGCCATAAAAGGCACAGCACATTGCAATGTGTCACTCTTAAGAGACTTCACACAGAATGACAGCCTCCACCTACAATAGCAGCTAACTTTGGGTTGCCTTTATCAGTCCCAGGAGACAGCTTCTGCTTCATTTGTAAAATCAATGAGACGGAACTGCTGAGGGAAGAGGTTTCCAGCATGGCCCACCAAGAGCAGGTTCCACACTGCCATGAGGACCCATGCCAATGACCCTGAAGACCTACTCAGTTCTTCTCCGCTGGAGCTAAGCCAAGCGCTGTTGTTTGTGTGGGTTTATGTGTTCCTGTGGGGCATTCTGTAGAGAAGGCCCCGTGAAGCTTTGTGCCCATGCTGGAACAGAAGGTGCATGAAATTATACACGGAGGAAAAGAAAACCCACCACATCCTGCAGGCAATTTCTCCCAGGCTTAAGTGGGGATTTAGCAAGTCTAGAAAACATGATAGAACCCAAACAATGCAAAAGAAAATCCATTAAATATGCCGTTCATAGCAGCTTTATTTATAATAACCCAAATATGAACGTGACTAAAGTATTCGGCAGAAAACAGGGGTGGGGAGATGTGTGTGATATATTCCGCCAATGGAATAATCTTCAGTGTTGGAAGCCATGGGGTCTAGTTTTGAACCAATATATGAGCGCTTATCCAACAGGTCTCCTTATGAAGCAAAAGCCCATGGCACAGTCTCACCCTGCAAAGACCAGTGGACTTTGGACAGTGCAGACTGACTACTGCTGGGACCACCCAGCCTGCTTGGTCTCTTCTCTTTCGTAATATTGATTATTTCTCCTGGCTGGTTTAGTGTCATTTTGTCAATTCTGAATGGGATGGATGTGGTCATTCCTGGAAACTCCATTTTTCCCCCTAAAAATCTTTGGGAGCTGATGCTTCTCAGGTTTCTTGTCTGAGGATGCCAGCTGTCACTTCAGACCTCGGGAGCTGTCCTGATTCAGTGCTGACAGGATTGGAGGCAGATAACCATATTTCTGTAAATATGCTTTGAATAAAATTGTTATTCTTGAAAACGTGCACCTAAGGCAATCACCTTTTAGTTTCCTAAAGACAGGTTGTACCTGGCCCCATATTTGACTAAGCTTGCAAAATGGTAAATGTTGTTTTCGGTTTAAAGATGTTTTGATGTAAAAGTTGGGGGGAAAATAGAATTGACATACTTGTTTTTGCTGGAGGCTAATGTTGGAGAATGGGAAATCTTGTTAGTATGAAAAAGCATGCTTGTTTTTGATGTATAAATAAAGACAGCTAAAGCTATTGTTGGCCAGCCTCTTGTGTGACGCTCATCTGGTGGTTGGACAGTTCATTGCTTAGCACTGATACCCCTTCCCTGTCTTAGAACCTGAATCCTGCCTGTGGGGCAACCACAGCACATGAGCTTTCAAAAGGAAGGCAGTTCTAACCTCTTACAACATGGGTGAGCTATACCAAGTAGGGTGGGTTAGTCACAGAAGAGTGAATACTGTACATCCCCAGTTATATAGAGGGCCCTAAGGACAGGCAAGCTCTAAAACAGAAAGCCGGAAGCAAAGGCTGAGGGTGGGGGAGGGGAAGGAAGTGTTCATACGTATTGAGCACAACACTCAGTCTCCAGAGGATGAAAATGGTCTACACAGCGGTTGCACATCAATGTGAATTTGCTTAGTGTTACTGCCCATGGGAAAAGTAACTAAGCCATGTATGTATATTTATTATAGATAAAGCATGAGAAATCAAAATAAGTCAAGACAGACCAGTTCTAAAACAATTCATTCCTAATGAAGAGATTAGGATTCCTGGGGACAGCCAAGTGTGGTCACCAGAGCAAGGTGTGTGTGTGGGGTTTTCTGGGAGCACAGGTGGGTTATCTTTTGACTTAGGCTTGCTGAGAATCCCTCCATCATGATGCACAGAGGGAAGTTTGCTGTGAAAGTGCCTTCTTCTATAAAGATTGATGATGTAGAAACTGCATCCCTTGTCTCTCCTGAGAAGTCAGTCATATGGGAGGATGCTAGCAGGGTAGGTGTTTGACTTGATTGAATTTTTTCAAACAAGGATTTGCAAGCTTCCTGCGAAATGCAATCTTAAGTAGTCTCCCCTTGAAATACAAATAAAATCATAGATATGATTTAAAAGAGCAAGCAGCTGATGAATTTAGCTGTACTATGAGGCACAATTACAGCACCCACATTTATGATCATATTCACTCCGAGGAAGGGCAAATGCCACCAGGAAGCTTGGCATGAATGGAGGTGTCGCAGCAAATTCAGTTTAGGAAAATGGTAGGAGAATTGAGTCATTCCATGCAGGGGAGCGTAGGCAAAGCACACTTAGAAAAGATAGCATCATACGCAACAGTACGCTCCCAGTCACCTTCAGCAAGATGATGTAAGGGACTTATTCATTGCATGTGGTTGTATGAACTTGGATTGTTGCTTCTATAGAATTGTGAGTGTGAGTTGTCTTCCAAGTTCTGCCAAAGCCATCACCATGGGGTGGATGTGCGTACGTTTGTGTTGGTATGTTTGTGAGGACAGGATCTCCCTAGATGAGACCACAGCACTGTCTTTCTGAGAGCAAACCTGGAAAGGTCAGACTATGTGACTTATAATACAATTATTTACCGGGATTGACTGAACTTGCATTGAGGATTTCTGTGTTTGGCTTTCAACATAAATTCCTAGAAGTTTGTAAATATGGAAAGTTGCCTGCTTATATTCATGGAGTGACTGTCATTTCAGCTTCCGAGACTCTTTTCTCACGTGTATCTGACCTTCTCCTGAGCTTCATACCCTTCCTGTCCCTTCCTTGGGTCAGTTTTAGAGTTGTCTGTTTCTTTTGTTCAGGAGGCTTGTCTCAGGTACAGAGATATCTATATGCGATATCAGCAGAAGTTCAATTCTAATTTTTTATTCTATTTTCTTGAGACAGGGTTTCTCTGTGTAGTCCTGGCTGCCCTGGAACTCACTCTGTAAACCAGGTTGACCCTGAAGTCACAGAGATCCACCTGCCTCTGCCTCCTGAGTTCTGGGATTAAAGGTGCGCACCCCCCATGCCAACAAGTTGATTTTATGCCCAATACTGGTCAAGCATGCCAGTTTGTTTTCTATTAGTGTGGTAATAGTGTGATAAAGTCTATGACTAAAAGCAGGCCGAGGAGAAGAGGGTTTACTTGGCTTCCGCGTCCTGATCACAGTCCATTATTGGATGTCAGAGAAGGAACCCAGGAACAGGAACTGAAGCAGAGACTCTGTAGGGACCCTGCTTACTGACTTGATAACCCCAGAATCACCTGCTCAGGAGCAGCATGACCCACAATGGGCTGGGCCTTCCTGCTGTAGTAAGAGGTTTCTGGCCTGGACTTTTGGGCCTAGCCTCAAGGTTTAGGCCTGCAGACCCACAGACCCGCAGAGACACACAGATGCTTACAATAGTTTTAGGCTGATCGGCCTAAGGCCCAGGCATATCACTTGCTAACTCTTTACCCTTAATCTAACCCATGATTCTTATCCTGTTCAGCCATGCGGCTTGGTACCTTTTCTCAGAACAGCATAGTTGTCCTCTGAATCTTCTGGCTTCTCTCTGGGATTCTGCCCTGTTCTGCCTGTTCCTAGAGTTTTCTTAGTCTGGTAGCCCCGCCCTCACTTCCTGTCTGCCTTTGGCCAATCAGTGATTTTTATTAAACTCATAGGCAGGGACAATTATTTACAATGGAACAACATAATCCCCCTACATCCTGCATCAACTATTAATCAGGAAAAATACAGCCCACAGACATGCCCACAGGCCAATCTGTGGAGATAACTCCTCAACTGGGATTCCCTGTTTCTCAGATACATCTAGGTGTGTGTCAGTTGACACACACTAACCAGGATAACCATGATGACATTGGAATTCACTTGGTCAACAGCTGTTTTCTGATTTTGTCAATGCCTCCAAGACATGCTTTGCACAACTGTTTGGTGTCACATCCTTGTATCAACTGCTATTTTCCATGCTGTACTGTTGCCATGGGGATCTTGCCTGAGTCTGGAGGGGTTTCTTTGTAGCTCTTTGAACAGGAACTAACTTACTGAGAAGGAGGCTTGTTGAAAGCCATGACTACACAGGTTATAGGTCCTAGAGGAAAACCTTCTATTATTAATCTGCTAAATGGATACAGCATTAAACTGGCTTCTAATAACATCATTATACCTGTACCATTATGTCTTCACTCCTTAGCCCTCATCAGAGAAGTACTAACAGAGACTCAGAAGTGGTCAAAGTGCAGAGAGCAAGAGGCTGTGTAGTACTCATCTTTAAATCACATGTCAATCTAAATAATATTATAGATAACCTCCAAATTGCTATCATATCCGGTCCTCCCACAGCCAAGGGGCCACTGCAGAAGAAGGGGCAGAAACAGTGTAAGGCCAGAGGCAAGAGATGACTTAGAAGGGCACAGGGTTTCCCAGACACTGTAGGGCAGCTGCACATATGAACTCATGGCAGTTATAATGGTATGCACATGACCTATGCAAGCCTAAGCCAGGTGAGGAGGAGCGAGCATGAGGTCTTACATACGTTCCCCCCTCTTGCCCCCCCCCCATCCCTCTTCACCGAGGAGCTCTTGGCGGTTGATAGCTACTGGCACAGGGAGAGCCAGCTTTCTTTAAAAATATAGTTGGTTATACTCTGGTTGATGGCCACACATTGAGAAAATCTGACATCATTGACAGGACTTGATTTTTTATTTAGTTTTATTTTTTATTTTTGTAACTGGGAGGGATTAGGGGAGAGGGTGAATATATTCAAAATAAATTGTGTGAAATTCTCCAAGTATTGTTATTTTTTTTTTTAAAGGAAAAGAAGAAGATTCTAACTTGGGGTAGAGATCGGGGAAGTCAGACACTTCCTTGGGGAAGGCAATGCATTTCTACAGGATGTAAGAGATATTTCTGGCTAGTTTACCATGCCCTGTGTCATGGAGGCAGGATGCTCTTTTGGTATTTGTTCAATTGGTAAATATTTACTCGATATACTCTACAAGATGGCAACTACTTCAAAGTCATCTAAGTATATCATTTGTCTTTCATGAACTTTTGGTCTCATTGAAAAAGACATGCACATCTACAGAGACTGCCCTGCGCTGAGAGAGACATGCTCTACTTTATCATTCAAATAGCACAGTCCATGAAAAAGCTCTCTGTGGATGAAGAGGGAGTACCTGGTAAAGTTGACAAGGTTGTGCCATTAACTCAGGAGGGTTTCTGTGAATGTGAGGCCAACTTGGGTTACTCATGAATTCTAGGTTAGTCTGAGCCACAGAGTGAGACCTTTTCTCAACAAACATCCAGCTAACTAAAATCCATACTGTCCTTCCCCACAAAACACCATCATAACCACCACCACCTCCAACACCTATAACAAAACAAAGCTAAGCCAAATAAACAAACAAAATCTTTTAAGACAGGGAATAGGGGATGGAGAGATAGTTTAGTCAACAGTGAAGTGTTTGCTCTACAACTACGAGGACCTGAGTTTAATCCTCAGAACTTATGTTAAAGTCAGAAATGGGGTGTGATTATAAGCCCAGTGCTATACACACAGAAACAAGGGGGTTCCAGAGGTCATTGGCCAGCTGGCCATGCTGAATTCATGAGGCCCATGTTCAATAAAGACTCTTTAAAAAAAAAAGGCAGAGGGAAATGGAGAAAAAGATCCAACGTCAGTCTTTGACCTTCTCATGCATGCATACACACATTCAATGTACATTTATATAAATATGTTCATATAACACACATACCACTTAAAACACTGGGACTCTATAGAGGATCATATTTTTATGTGTTTTAACCTCAGGATCCCAACTACATTCTTATAATAAATTACCAGGGAGAAAAATCTCTTGTTTCTATCTGAAGGAAGAAAGAAACCATACTGAAAAGCCGATGCCTTCTCTTTCAAACTACATCTGCCTTCAGGGGAAATTGCTTTATTGGGTAATGCAGACTAAGGGATGGGAATTCCAAGAATGAATTGGAAAAAAATGCTATAGATAAAGAACCCCTGAACAGAGATCAGGAATGTTTCTGGTGGGCTGATAAGACTAACTTGGTGATTTTGCCCTGGACTGAATGTGACTCAGAAAGGATTGTTGAGTGTGGTGATATCCCAAGAAAAGCCCCCAGAAGCAAAAAGCAAAGACAAATACACACCCGAATGGAGTACCTAATGGGGCAAGTATAAAAATGTAGCATAGAGGCTGAATCATATAGTATGTGGCCAGCTGTGGCTCACTTCTTTCACTTAACATCGTATCATTTCTTAGCAACTGAAGAACAGGCAGAAATCTGATGTCTCCGAGCTTCCAAAAGGACATTGAGTTCACAGGAAAGGAAAGAAAGAAAACTGACGGAGTATATGACGGTCTTTGAAAAGCAAAGCCAGGAAGAGTAATGTTTCATTTGAAGTCCTCTTCTTTCTGGGATCATGGCTTACTCTCTAGAAGTAAATATTTCTCTCATTCAAAAGGCTTCCTTTTGCTCTGATCAGTGGGTAGTTGATTGAGAATCCGATGTTGATAGTTCCTGTGCTTCTCTCTCTGTTGAAGCCTGGGTGCTCTCTGCTTCTTTATGAGCCTGCTGTCTGACAGATGAAACACTATTCTTTAGAACCGAAGAATTGTCAGAGGCAGAGCCACGCCCACACTGTGTTCCTGGAGCTTTGCCAAATTTCTTTTGGTATTTAGCAGTGACGGGGAAGCCTATGTCCATTTTCCTGCATTACTGGGCAGAGAAGCTGGTTCTGGAAAGGTCTGGTCTCTTTCTCCATGAGTTTTGGTGGCCTGTGCTCAGTGCCTACATCACCCGGTGTGAATCGCCTGGGCCCTTGCCATGCAACTCTCTCAGGGTTTCATAGAACTTGAGACAGGATGTCATAAGGATTGGTGGAGGTTTTGGGGTGTGAACTAATAATTGCCCTCCCTTGCCTGGGTGAAGATCTGATTTAAGATTAATTTGGGAATAGCTTGGTTAGTTTGCATCATCTTAGGCTGCCGTGCTAAAATAGAAACTGAACAGGCAACAGTTGACGCACTATGATAAACTTCTTGTCACTTAATGCTACTGACTTCGAGAATGTGTTTAATCGGTAATTTTATAAGGTACAAATGCTAGGGAGGTTTTTCTGTCTTGCTCTCTCTACTGATGTGTGCGTCATGAGTACACCTTTAAACAGAGAGTATTTTAGGAACCTGCCTGCTGTGTATGACTTTGCTTTCTTATTCTCCCCTCCCTCCCACATACATTTTTTCAAAATGTAATTACAAATATTGCAAGATAACTTAAATGGATTTAGGATGTGGCTTGGGGTTGTCCTTTGGTGATAATTATGGCATGCTGGTGAGAAAAGGTGATGGGGACATTTGTCTGAGGTTATAGGTGAGTGTGAGTCCTAGTGTTCATGGATGCTAGTCCAGTGAAATGAAGTTTCTTCTGGCAGTGGAAAGCCAGCTTCTAATCCTAATGGCTACAAGCCAGAATCTCTTCCAGGGGGCCACTCAGCCATGTGAGCTTGAAATGACAAGGTCAGGAGTATGGCAGTACAGCCACTGAGACAATAGCACACCTATCTTTAGGGGTTAGGAGGTCGAAGACACTGCCTATCTGTGGGTGGTGGGAAGAGGTAGTGCAGTCTAGAGATACTGGTTGGAGTTTGGGGCTTAGCTACTTACTAGTTTGGATCACTTGGAAACAAATTCAATGTCTCTGATCATACATTTGCTTGTGTGCATGCACATGCGTGTGTAAGAAATATGGTGGTTGGGGATAAAGCTTATTTGGGCAAGTGCTTGCCTAGTATGAATGTAGGAGGTCCTGGTTCAAACACGGGTACTGCAGAAACTGCGTGTGACAGTGCACGCCTGAAATCCCAACACTTGGGAGGCAGATGCAGGAGGATCGGAAATTCAAAGCCACTGTTGGTTACACAGCAAGTTTGAAGAGAGACTGGGATACATAGACACTGACTCAGAAGGAAAAACGAGGAAGCAAGGATGGAATGGAGAGAGGAAAAGAGAGAGAGCAGAAAAGAGAGAGAACAGAAAAGAGAGAGAATAGAGATATATGTAGCATCTACATTATGAAGGCTACAGATAAAATGTGCATAAAGCATTCAGGCATCAGAGCTCAGACTGAAGGTTTGTCTCTGTCCTTCAAGAAGACCTACTTGAGAATGTCTGGACAGTTTTCCTGGAAGTCTTGCTTGCTTGCTTCATTCATTCATTCATTCATTCACTCACTCATTCATTCTTCCATTCATTCATTCATTCATTCATTCATTCATTCATTCATTCTTCCATTGGTCCCTTTATTTGTGTAATGCCTACAAATATGCCCGTGTGTCACCCTGGCATTTATTGATTATTCATTTATTGATGAGTCAGACTCTGTTCTACCATTGCCACTCTGGCGGCAACGACAGATACAAATTATAGTTGCAGTTTAGTGTGGGCAAGCCCTGCACTGGGAAGCACACAGTCCCCTGGTGGCATCTGGAGAGAAGAGAAAGAAGACACAAGGATGACAAAGGGGAAGCTTGGTGAAGACGAGATGTCAGATGATGGAGGGGGGGTGATGCATCACCCATAGGCTGCGGTGTTGAGAGGTGTAAACTACAAGAATGATTCTGACCTTGAGATAATGATTAGCCTGTGCCTTCTTGCCTCCCCAATGAGATTCCATGCTGCAATGCCGCAACTATGAAATCCCTAGACTTTAAACAGTACACTGGGGCATTCATCACATTTGGAACTGGAGACTGCAATACCTTCATCCACAGAAACATGTTAAATGGGAGCGAAACCTAGTCAGAATAATGTCATAGCATGGCACTCTACTTAAACATGTCAAATGTAGAAAATGGGAACCAGGGCTCCCCCCCCCCCCCCCCCCGGCGGTGTAGAGCATTGTGTTTGCAGATCTAGCCATCCGAATCTGACCAGCGCTCCATGCTGACTCTGCTTGTGTTTGGATTTGAATTTGAGTGTTTTGCTGGGCTAGGCTGTCTACACAGTGTTTCCATGGTACCATCCACTCCCTGACGTTTAACATCTGGCTCCTGCCCTCTTACAGATGTCACCTACTTGGCCCAGGAGCCACTGGACTTGGAAACCCTTTCTCCAGGCAGCAGAGGTTAGAGGTCCTGTCATTGTTCCTGACTGACTCATCAGCGGCCTGATGTTAACTCACATAGTCAGGAGTGGTCATTTCAAGGGACGGCCCACCTCCTCAGTGTCCACTAACCAAAGGCTTATTAGTTCTCTCTTCTTCAAACTCCTCTCTTCCATCTGGCCCTCCCATTGCTTTACTTTGATAACACAATTAAATCAAATTCCATTTGTAAAAAGCAAATGGTTTGCAGGAACTCACAAAGCATCGGGGGCTATCGCTATGGAACCAGGGTAGCAGGGGAAGATGGGAGATAGACAAGCAAGAAGGCTGATTCTGTTGGGTAATTGGATGCCCTGATTGGGGGTGGGAGATAGAGTCTAAAGGAGAGCCAAAGAAGAATACTCAGTCTGTGTTGGGGATCAAGATGAAACCAGATTGTGGGCAGAGAAAAATGAAAGCCAAGGTTCACACACTTCAGCTCTCACAGGACTCAGGACACAACGGGAGAGAGGCTGTAGCTGGGAGCGCTGAGGGTGAGGAGGATCCTGCCCTTCCTGCCTTTTTCCTGGCTTGCAGGGTGGTACTTAGCACCTCCTGGCAGCCTGCCAAGTTGAGCCAGGCACGGAGTGCTGACCCAGAGGAAATCTGCATCTTTCAAAGTTGTACTCAGAGAAAAGACTCCCAGGAGGGGAGAGGGGCTGAGTCAGTCCTGGCAGGAAAAAAGGAGTACACACAGAGCAAGCCCAAAATAGCTCCTGGGGGCCAACCAGAAGGAAATTAGATAACTGGTCTGTGTGGGCGATGCTCTTGGGAGGCCAGTAAAAATGCAGAGAATAGAATGATCCCTTCAAGAGGCCAGGGAATGGTTGTTATAGGGGCTAACTATGAGTACATGGTTTCTAAAATTTTAAAATTGTAACTTAGGTTGTGGTATCCATTTAAGAAAACACCCCAGAAAGGGGATTCTGTAGTCTTGGTCCCAGACCTTTGGTCTATCTAGTTTGGATCCTTACATGGCAGGCCACCTGTTTAAGAATTCCCAGGGTCAGATGCCGTGTCAACACTTACAGTTGCTTTCTTTTCATCATTGTGTTGTTTTGGGAACCTGATTCAGGGAAATGATGATGCCAGCCATTCACACAGCCCCAGAAGCTCAGCATCCCCAAGGGCAGCCCAGTTGCGGAGCCTCTTATTTCCACATCTTAAAGCCACAGGATAAGAGCCTTCCAGATAAAGCATGAGCAGCAACCTCTTCTAGGGGGAGATCTCGACTTTAAATAAACAGGAGAGAGAGTTTCATAAGCTTCTCGGAAATGCTTGGACCTCGTGCTTGTCATCTGCTACTAAATTTGGCCTTCCCATTTTCCTTGCTCAGATTCCGGGATAGGTTTGATAAACAACTGGGTTGCTGAGGATGTTTACCTGTTGTAGATCCAAGAATCACCGAGGGTTCTAGGGATGATTCAGGATTCAATTAGGGTGTTAAGAATAGAGAAAACCAGCGGTGCGGCTGAAACACTCTCGTTCGCCTCATTACATTTGTAATTTTCATTAAGCTCGATAAGACTGTTTGGGTCTTCTGAGCTTTGCTTTTCCATGGTGCAGACGCTGACTCCTGGGTTTGGGTAGCTTTGCGGAATGCTTCCGTATTCCTTGTGGAAGCCATAGAAGATCCCCATCACCTCCTCCTAGGCAGATAGAGTGAACCTTTCCAAAGCACTGCTGCACACGGGTACCCAGCATGAGTGGCTTGTAGCACTGCATTCATTTATAAGCCTGATCTCCTCCGTCCCTGTTTGGTCCCCATAAGAGCCATTTCTCACTCTTGTGTTGGAGAAAAAAAAGTACCTGAAACAAAGCAGATATTTATTGCATGCTAAGCAACCCTTCTACAGGCTAAGGACATAAGGCGCATAGAAAGAAGATTGGTGCAGGAACAGATCACCTGCTTAAGGGTCCCCAGGGGTATGTTGCTTTGGGCAAAGCATCAATTTGACCTTTTTTTCCACTGACATGCTAACGCTGCTTTCCTTCTAGATTTGGGGAGTGCTTTTTTCCTGATCAGAGCAAAGCAGTTATTCTATCCAGGAGCTGGGCCAGCCGTGGCCTGTATGGGTTCTTACATTCTTTCTGGTTGACCTTGAGCAGGGTTACTGCTTAGCCTGTTGTAAACTTTCATCCCAAAGGAAACTGTCCTGCTTCCCAGAGCCATTGTGAAGATCTGAGAGGCATTATACACGAATATGGTTTCAAGTTTATTTGCGTCTATGAACTGGTGCCATGATTCTAGTAGAGAAGGAGAGAATGGATTTTTCTCCTTATACCTGTTCTTTTCCATGCAGAGGCCACCAAACCCCGAGCATATGTACATGCATGTTATAATATGGGATGTCATCCATCCACATCTCACAGACACATTCTTCGGGCATATCTGGAGCCAGATTGGTCACAGGGAATGTATGTTGTTCTTAAACCATGATAAGACTTCACAGCAAAAAGTTCAAAGTTCAAGTTCTGACCCGTGCACTGAAAGTGAAGCATTTAAAGGCTTTGGACCTGAAGACCCAAAGCTGCTGGAGAAGGAGCAGGGAGCACACGTTTAGATGTGGGCACAGAGCAGGACTTTCTGAATAGAGCTCCAGTTGTTACGGAAGGAAGGCGCCAAACAGATCTTATGGAATTAAAAAGCCTTTGTAACTGCAAAGGAAGTGGTCAGTCAAGTGAGGAGACAGCCTGTAGAATGGTGAGAAAACCTTTACTGGTTATATACCTACTGTTGGCGTATCTGATAGATGGCTAGCAACTAGAACACACAAAAACTAAATTAAGCATGAGGAAAACAAAATCCTCAATCAAAAACGGGCTTTGACTTTGATCACAGCGTTCAAAAGAAGAACCACAAATGCTTGCTTAAGAAGTGTTCAGTATTCTTAGCCATCAAGAAAATAAGACTTTAAAACCAGTTTGAGATCTCTCAATTTAGCAGAAGCTGCTCTGCTTTTGGATTATGAACTCTCCCCGCCTCGGGCTGGGAAGGATGACAGCCTTAGGGTATCTACCGGAAACCAACAGGATGGGTATCTTAAGCCTGTGAGGCTGGTAGAAATTTACTGTAGTAACCCTTTTAGGCCTCACCTTTGTTGTACAACAACAGGAGGGGCCTGATTATTGGCAGTCTACAGTGAGAGTGGGGGAGGGGAGGGCAGCAGAAGCCACCTCTGAGGAAATCCTATCCTTGTGGGATGGTTTACTTAACAGATGAGGAGCAAGACTTAGAAATATTTGTGGAGAATCCCCAGGAAGCCGGAAACCCAGGGAGTGGAACTCTTGGCTACAGTGATAATCAAATTCCTCTAGTTAAGGCTCTGTCTGGGAGCTATCAGACACTTGAGCTGCAAGAGACCCCAGGAGCTCTCAGCCTGACCCCATAATCAGGGGCTTCTGCAGATCCTCAAACTGGAGGTTAGAACAATTGCTCAGAGTTGATTAATGATAATATGTAAACATGACATATCTTGGACTTTGTAATCGTACCCTTACTTTGTTAGTAAAATATGTAGAAATGAAATTTCCAGGAGGGGGCTCTGAGGTCATTGCACTTCCTGGTACCCACTCTGTGGCTGTAGAGACTTGAAGAGTTGGGGGGGGGGGTGTAAGCTGGAAGCTAATTTTCCGAAGTGAGGGTGGCAGGGTGTCTCAGAAGGTGCTAGAAAGGTCTCTCTTGAGTGTTCCTATTGGTAATTCTCCCAAGGTCACAGAACTCCTAAGAGATGGGGCTAGGAGTAAGCCGGGCAGCTAGAGTTCTTGTTCAAAACCACTTCCTTTTCTGCTGGTAGAAATCTTGACTCACAACCCATGGGCGGTGGGAAGTGTCTGGTGACTTGTGAAGAAGAATCTTTTGTGGTTATTAGCAGGCAAGGTGCTTTTATTTTTATTTTTTTATAGACATAATCTCATGTATCACAAGCAGGACTCAAACTTACTACACATCTGAAGCTCACCCTAAACTTCTGATCTTCCTGCCTCCATTTTCCAAGTTCTGGGATTACAGGTGTTTGTTACCATGCCCAGTTTTAGGTAATGGTGGAACTGAACCCAGGGCTTTGAATATGCTTGGCAAGTACTCTGGCAACTGGGCTACATTCCCAGATCCAGGTGTTTATATTTTTAAGGATGAATTTGCACAAGCCTCTTCTTTGGAAACAGAATGATGGGGTGTGGCAGAATGAAATGCCAAGAACATCTTTGCTTTCTGGAAAGAGCATTTGGCAGGGCGGATGTGACGCGAAGTAGCTAGTTTCAGCTGTCTTGCTCCATTTAAATGAAATTTGACTAGGGATTTGGAGAGCATTATTACATTGTTGGGCAATTCCTGTGTGGAAGTAGTCAGAGCTTAGTGTTTGTTTATAGGTAAATGCCACAAAGATCACCACAGGTGAGGGTTTATCCGAAGCAGCATAGTGGCACTAAAATGCAGACGTACATGCATACGCACATGGGTTTTAGTCTACTTATTGGGATTTTCTGGAACATTGTTTTGGGCTTGAAAATCACATTTCTCATGTTTTTTTCGATTCAGATGGCAGAGGGTTGGAACAAAATAGAGACGTCCATGTCCTCTGTGTTTTAATTTTTAGCCCCTTATGGAGAGACTGACGTCTGAAGGATCAGAAACTTCCCAAATCACAAGTCCCGAGGCTACCTGATTCCTTCCTAAGAGACCTGGAGGAGCAATTTGCTTCCATCCGAATATCTGTCCTCAGTGAGTGAACTGCTACATTCAGATCATCATGGCCTCTGACCACCCTTGTCCTTCATACATCACTACCACATTTCATTCCTGACTAATATTTCCCTCCCTCCCTCCCTCCCTCCCTCCCTCCCTCCCTCCCTCCCTCCCTCCTTCCCTCTCTCCCTCCTTCCCTCCCTCTCACTTGGGTATGCATCCCTCTCCATGTATACCCACTCCCTATATTCTTTGTGACAGGGTCCCCAGGGACCAGGCTCTTTTATTCCTGCTTTTGCCTCAGAGACTGGAGGGGACTCTCAGTGGCTCCTTCTTGAAACTTAGAGGACCTTTTCTTACATGGTCCCATCTTCACTGACCTTGACCTGGATTTGTGTGACAAGGACTAGCTACTTTCCCTTTTTAGGTTCTGAATTATATGACAACTTTAAAATCAAAATCTGAATGTGAGGAGCTCCTGCTCTGAGAGCCCTTGCCCATGGTGCCATACCTGCTGACCTGGGAGGACTGTGCTGGCCTTAGCGCCATACCCTATTGTCTCCTAGGCAATTGGCCTCATGCCTAGAGCCAGCAGCCCCAGGGTGTCACTAGGACAAGTCATTAAGTCAGAACATTGTCCCACTAGGGCCACTCCAGTTGCTCTGGCAGGATTGAAGCAGTCAAATTCAGCCACCTTCCCAACACACAAGCACTTCAAATCTTTTTCCAGAGTCTAGGCAGCAAAACAATCTCAAGAACAATTTTGCTGTGTGTGCCAGATGTGGTGGCACATGCCTTTAATCTCATCCCTCAGGAGGCAGAGGCAGGTGGATCTCTGAGTTCGAGGCCAGCTTGGTTTACAGAGTGAGATCCAGGACAACCAGGGCTACATAGAGAAAGCCTGTCTTAAAAACCATAACAAGGACAACAATAGCAAAACCCCTGAGAGAGAGAGAGAGAGAGAGAGAGAGAGAGAGAGAGAGAGAGAGAGAGCACAATTTGGCTTTTGTCCTTGGCTTATAGCAGCAAAATGTTTCATTGGTGCATCATGGCACCCTTCCAGCTGTCTAAAGGGAAGAAGATAAACCTCATCATGTAAGCAGCGCTTCCAAAGTTTCTTTGTGGCCCAAGGAGTCAAATGTCCCATGCCCAATCTTCTTTGGTCATTGTATATACTCGTATCCACCGTCCTTCCTCTTCTTGGCCCGTAGCCAGGCTGGTTTAGAACTCATTATGTAGCCAAAGCTGAACAGCCCTCCTGTCTCCCTTCCTTTGCTTCCAGGGAACTTGACTGGCAGGTCTAAGATAGCATTGCTAGGATCCCTCGTACTGTTTATTGTGGGGGTTTGCTCCAAGATCTGCATTGTTGGATGATTTTCATCACTGACTATACTTATACAAGCTAAGATGGCCATAAAATTACTAGTAAATGTGATTCTATAGGACCAGTGTCAAATATATTAGTTGAACAAAAATGTTTTATGCTCCACATAATTATAATATTATAAGATTCCGTCTCTCTGTCTATGTGTATTCCTTAATTAGGGTTCTATTGCTATGGTGAAACACCCTGATTAAAAGCAAGTTGGGGAGGAAAGGGTTTATTCAGCCTATACTTCCTCATTGCAGTGTATCGCTGAAGAAAGTCAGGACAGGAACTCAAGCAGGGCAGGATCCTGGGGCGAAAGCTGATGCAGAGGTCAGGAAGAGGGTGCTGCTTACTGGCTTGTTCAGTCGGCTTCCTTATAGAACCAGGAACCACTAACCCAAGGGGTGGTACCACCCACCATGGGCTGGGTCCTCCCCACCAATGCTCTACAACAGAGCTAATGGAGGCATTTCACAACGGATGAGTCTACCTTATGCCATGTTGTCAGAAACTAGCCAGGACACTTTATCTGTGTGTGATATGTATACATGTTCATATGTGCATTGGTGTGTGTGTGTGTATGTGTGTGTGACATCAAGTATCCTGATTTCTCTTCACTTAATGAGGTAGGACATCTGGAGCCTGGAACACTATGTGGATGTGGGATTCAAACTCTTGACTCACACTTTCCTGGTGTTTTATCCGCAGGATCATTTCCACAGTCCCCTTTGGTCTTCCTTTATTCAGTAAGTGCCCGCTGACATAGCTGGACACTTCTTTGGGACTCTAAACCAGTCTAGCGTCTGTCGTGACTCCTCGGTCTTTGGGCTAAGGTCAAAAGCACTCTCATCTGTTCCGATCTGTTTCTTAGTGGCCAGCATGGATTACCTCCTACCTCTCCCATCAATCTTTCTCCTCCATTCCCACCTCACTTCTGCTCACTCAGGACGTGCCCTACATTCTTATTCCAGCAGCGATCCGGTTATCCTGACAGAGTTCTTGGCTGCTTCCTTCCTGACATTCATAATATTTCATGGGATGAGATGACCTCCTACCCTTCTGTGCATTTGGCACATAGTAGGCTCTTACTAAACGTCACTAAATGAATGGACAAATGCCAAGTCCTTTAAAGGTATTTATAAATTGCATGCTGGTCAAGGACTGGCTAAGAAAAGGTAAAATAATCAGAATAGTTTAGTGTGGATTTGATTGTTGATTTTGAGAGTTGTGGCTGAGCAGAAAGAGAAGATGAAAGGCAACGTATCAAATGTAGAAAATGCTAACTTTTAAATGCTTAAAAAATTTTAAATCTTAATCCATTTTTTCCCCAGAGAGAAGAAAAAAAAAAAATGTTCTCAGAGAATCATGTTGTTTATCTTGTCTCCAGGGCAACAGAGTCACTACTTACTCTGAGAGGAGAGAAATGGAGACAGTCATTTAGGTGGCTTCTGAGTTCCAAGTAAGTCACTAAAGGCATAAAACAAATGAGATTTTTCTAAGCAGAAGTGTAGCTATCAAAGCCAAAACCAAGGGAAGGGAAGTTATCTGCATGAAATCGCTCATGGCGGAGGCTGAGAGATGGTGCACTGTTGCGGATTTCTGTGAGCAGCCAATTCTGCTGATGATCGCAGCAGGGAGACCCATCCAGTTAGAACCATATACAACAGCCATCTCCCAGCTGGGCTGTCCCTGTCAGGGGCTGGTTCGCCTCTTGTGGTTGGTCATTGTTCTCTGGACCAGACTTTCCTCCTTTCATTTCCATCAGGAGCAAATTTTAGATCTGCTTTTTAGTGTGGTTGCTTGCTCCCTAATTCTAGCATCCTACGTATCAGCTCATTGCCATGGAGACCATCGTTTGAGCAATTCATCCGAACAGGCTTTAGTGAGTGGGCAGAATAGGACCCTAGTAAGTATCCACTTGGGTCCATGACAGCTTCTGAAGTGGGATGCTGGATGGCTGCTTGGCCAAAGCCATTAGCTGTTGTCATGAGCTTCCTAAGCCTTTTCTTCCATCCCTTTACTTTTCATCTGTCCCAAAGCTATTTGTTCATTGCCCGGTCATGCTCATGATGCATGCGAACAATAGTAGCTCAGATTTCTTGGATTCTCAGGGTCCTCCCATGGAGTCTGTACTCCTTGCCCTTATCAGGATACTCCCTACAACAGACCACAGCATTTTACAGCTTCTTCCTAGTGTCACCAGCACTGATTGTGAGATCTCCGACTACCATGGCTTCTCTCAACAGCTCTATCTGCACAAACACCCACAGCATCAAGCCTGGTGCTTGGAAACTAACATCCCAGGATGGATGTGATGGTGGAGAGGCTAATGTGAAGAAGCATATGAGAACCAACAGAGCATAATTCTCCCCAAGACTCATGTGCCATGAAGACACTCTCAGGAGAGGGTTTGAAATGTAGTGTGAAACAGGATTGGATCTGGAGGCAAGTGATGTCATTGGGCATAAGAACAGCACATGGCAATAGTTTAGAGTTTAGAACCCCCACATGGCACTTGAGGCCAAGAACATGGCACTTGACAGTGGTCACTGAGGTCCTTGCTCTGTATTTGTGAGGACAAAGGCTGATTTTTATACTCACAAATGACTCCAATGTGTCACTAAGGAAAAGCAAAAATATAAATGTTTGTTCTTTGACTTTTTAAAGAGGTTTGTCTCAATATACCCCATTGCAAGATGGAAAGTATCCCACTCTAAATGCATGAGTAGAGGTCAATATGGTATTGTCTGCCTGTAACGCCAGCCTTGGAGAGGTTGAGACACAGAAATCTGGAGTTCAAGGCCAGTCTAGGCCACATAACAAAACCCTATCTCAATTTTTTTTAAAAAAAATTCAAAGACAATTACATTTTAATACACCTAACCTACCGAGCATACTTGCTTATCAACACAGTTCATTAAAGGTTTTTTTTTTTTTTTTTGTTCATAATCACATGGCTGGCTAGGAGTTGTGATATGGTGTCACAATCCATTGTCACAAGAGAGTGTGTTACTGCACATGGCTAACTTGGAAAAAGACCAAATTAAAAACTTACCATGTGTTTCTTGATGAATATGGATCATGCTTGCATCAGCATCAATGATAAGCCAAGCTGAAATTCAGGGTCAGTCTGTATATATGAACACATGCACACATATAACTCTTTGACAATTCATACACATGTATAGTACATTATGGTCATACACATCCCTGCGCCCTCTCTTATGCTCTTCCCCTGCTACCAGGTCCCCATCTCACTTCCACGTCTTTTTGATTTGCAACTCACTGGGTTTACCCATGATCACTTAGGGGCGTGGTTGTGAAACTGTCCAAGGAAATTTGAAACTACACTACTGAAGACAGTGAATTCTTCTCCCTCCAGCAGTGCCCCTTGATTATCATTAACTCCCTGAATGTGACCTATCTCCCCTCTCCCGTCTATGACAGAATATTTGCACATGTATTTTTAAAGTGGTGACATGTATAGACGTTTGATTTAACTTGAGGCAGAATAAGCAAATTTATTTCTGATGTAATTATTAATGATGCTCCTGGTGTGCTCTAGTGAGGCAGCCACTCCCTAGGATGCCTGAAGCTCAGCTCACAAGACAGAAGAGGTGAAGAAACCATGACCCCATGGGAACTCTGGAGGTTCCAAAGTTTCTTGTTGAATTGCTAACTCATATCAGCTTTATGGAAAATTAAATTACATGAACCACCACTTTTACTATTACATTAGTAAAATTAAAATTAAGAGTCATCATACATTATCCTGCTTAGGTGTTTTTTTTTTTTTTTTTTCCTCAGCTGTAGAATATTTCCATTAGACTGGCTTATAAGCAAGTCTGTTGGGTATTTTTTTGATTGGTGATTAATTGAGAGGGCCCAGCCCACGGTGGGTGGAGCCATCCTGGGCTGGTGGTCCTGGGTTCTATACCGAGCAGGTTGAGTAAGCCACAAGGAGCAAGCCAGTAAGCAGCTCCCTCCATAGCCTCTGCTTCAGCTCCTGCCTCCAGGTTCCTGCTTTGATGCCTTTCAGTGATGAACTCATGTAAGTGAAATATGCCCTTTCTTCCCCAGGCTGCTTCGGTCATGGTGCTTTATTACAGCAGTAGAAACCCTAAGGCATAAACAGATTCCACAGAAACATCACCAGATTGGAGGAATCTCCACTTCTCCTCCTCCTCCTCCTCCTCTTCTCTTTTATAGTTTTGTGTGTTTGTTTGCCTTAAAAAAAATAAAAACATAGTCTTCATTTGCTTTTCTAGTTTCAACTCTGTCATGATTTCCTTTCTCATTTTTGGGAGGGTGATAAGTCTATAAAAAAGTATGTGATAGTTAAAGCGTAAAACCCCAAGGGAAACTTTGTGATGGCTTATGTAACTGTAAAGTTCAAGGAAATAGAAAAGCATAGAGTTTGTAGTGATCAAGTGTTTATTTGAGTGGCTCGCCACCTTAGCCACACACACCTAGCTGTGTGATGTTTATCTGTGAGTTAATTATAATAAAGTGATTTTTTTTTGTTACAAAACTATGTGCCCTAGAGAGAACTAAGAAACTGTGTGTGTGTATGTGTGTGTGTGTTTGTGTGTGTATGTGTATGTGTGTATATTTGTATATGCGTGTGTATGTGTGTACACATGTGTGTATGTGTGTTTGTGTGTTTGTGTGTATGTATGTGTGTGTATTTGTGTATGTGTATATGTGTGTGCACATGTGTGTATGTGTGTGTATTTGTGTATGTGTGTGTATGTGTGTGCACATGTGTATATGTGTGTTTGTGTGTATGTATGTGTGTGTATATTTGTGTGTGTGTTTGTGTGTGTCTGTGTGTGTGTAACTACTCTCATATCTCCTTTTCACAGATGCATTGTGCCAGGAAGTGGCACAGCTAAGGGTCAAACCAGGGCATCTGGCTCCAGACTATGGCCTTGGCCACACAACCTTTAATGGTGGGTCTGGCAACTTATAAGTAGGAGATGGATGAACAGATGAACACTCCTGGACAGGGCGCTGTGGAATACCCTTTCCATCCCAGGTCAGGACAGAGGCCAGTGGATGAGGCTGTTTCGTGTGAAGCTGTGTGATAGACACATGGATGTTTGCCAAACTGAGCGCAGGCATAGACTTGAAGCTTCTCCCATTGTTAAATAGTGAAATAAACAGCCCTGTTCTTGGCCTAACCCCAGTTTCCTGCTTTTCAGTTGGATAAAGATCAAGGTTCTCTTGATTTACGATTACAGGATCAAGGGACAAGACAAGGCCTGTTAAGCCATCAGAGACTTTTTAGTGACTCTGTGAGGGACCACCTGCGGAAGAATGCCATGTCCCTATCAATAGATCTAGAGGATTCTATGGAATCAGGAGCTCCCTTTGGTCAATGTCTGCTCAGTGGTTACCATCTAAATCCAGGAGTCCAGCATGCTGTCTTGTGCTGGTGATGTTTCTCCAGTTACTGCTACAGTGATCATCTGTGCCTGTTGCTTCCGGCTGGGTAGTTGGAAGGCCGAGGGAGATACAGCAGGGAGATGTGTGACCACCCTGCGTGAGCAGAATGGAGATAGGGCATTCTGCAGAGTACAGTCTTGTCAATAGCCTCCTTTTTTACCTTTTCCAGCTCCAGCTTTCCCGTTTGGAGAGCATAACAAGTGTGTAATGGCCTTGAGGTCACTGTCACCCCGCCCTATCCATGCCGCTGCCCCACACTATGTAGTAGGAAGTTAAGAATGTTAGCTGTTTTTCTTAGGTGCTGTGGATTATGGTCTCTTCCTTGAAGGCATGTCTCTGCTAGAGCTGACGGATGCCATCTTTCTTCCTTAGGACCACACCTGACTGCAAACCGTTCCACTCTGAGATGCTTTCACGCTTCTGGTCAAGGGCCGATGCGTCAGGCCAAGAAAAGCACCCCACTGGAGTTTCAGGATAGTGGTTGTACAGCAGAGAGCAGAGATCTGCCAGAATAGACCAGAATAACTTAAAAGGACAAAATATAAAGGAATATTCCTAAGGAAAAAAAATACAGTTTTCATCTCATTGGAGGACTTTTCAAATTATTATTTTTAACATCATAGCCCTGAAGCAATACCTCAACACAGAGTCATCATCTCTTGGAAAGATTGTAATGAGTGAAAAATGAGTGAAAAATGTGAACAGCATGATCAGGCAACAGCCAATGACCAGTAGCAGGCTAACAGAGAGAGAGAGAGGTGCCATAGGCTCATGTCCCATAAACACATCTCAGAGTAGGCTTTCCTGAAGTCAATACTTCTTTTTGACAGACCTGTCCAAGTGACAGGTAATGACCAGTAGCCCACGAGTTAAATGTTCCCCCTTTTCTCCGCCACCTCAGGCTTCAGAGTTGGTTTTCTGGCTCACTTTACTGTGACAAGGCAGCTAGTGCATGTGCCAATCTTCATGTAGCTTTGCCGGAGGAGAAATAGCTTTAAAACGACCAATAGACAGAACGGAGCATCTCGGCTGACAGAGGAAGAAGCTGGAAAGTTGCCCGTGGAGATAAGCTCCCAGAGTTAATTTGCTATCCATTTCAACGTCAGGAGGAAGAAGTTGCCTTTGCAGCTGGGTATACTGTCCTGCAGAAATCTGTTTTTATTTTGACTGAGGCTTGCCTCCCCTCCCTCCCCGCAGCCTGCCTTCTTGCATGGGTGCTCTGTTGAGGGAACTTGAAGGGACTCATTCATCCCTAAGGCTACAGAGGAAGTGCAGACTGCACTTGTTGAAAAGCACCTCTGTGTGGTGACCAGGAAACCCCAGGCGGGAGCAGAGGAGCTTTCTCTGTCACAGGCTTCCCTTTCTTGCATCCTAGGTTAGTAAATGATGACCTCCAGCAAAATCATAGCCTGTTCTCACAAATGGTTCTTGTTTTCTGAAACAGGATTTATGTAGTCCAAGTTGGCCCTGAACTTACAGTCCTGTATCAACTCCTAAGACTTAGGATTGCAAGTGTGTACTACCATATCACGAAAATATTTGTTTGTTTAACTTAGTACTAAGAATCAAATCCAAGGCCTGGTATGTGCTCGGAGAGCTCTCTCCCACTCAGTGACTTTCTCAGGCCAGACGATCTTTGCTAACAAATAAGAAATCTGATTTTGCCTCCTTGACACAGAGATGTAAAAACAACCAGTTAAGATTAAACATAAGTAGGGTAAGCTCTTAAAAGGCACCATTTCTGGTGTGTTCAGGTGCCACTGATGGCTGGTACTGCCTCCTGAGGCATCTTCCTGTCTTTTAAGGACACAACCATCCAGTAATCCTTTCTCTCCTGACTATCCCAAA
Organism: Phyllotis vaccarum; assembly: GCA_033318265.1. NCBI lineage: Eukaryota > Metazoa > Chordata > Mammalia > Rodentia > Cricetidae > Phyllotis > Phyllotis vaccarum. The sequence continues at coordinate 45,735,351 of JARWLC010000005.1, read as the reverse complement.
ACATGACTGACATGCAAATTGTGCTTGGTGGGTGAGCTGAGAACAGAACCCTACCAGCCCTCCTGTGGCAAAGCAGGAAAGCCGGAGAATAAACACTGTTTCCTTTGATTATAAACTAGGAGAAGCAACTTTTACAAAAACTAATTATGGCAGGTGACTTGTCGTATTAATATAGTGCCAATCCCTGAGAGGCCACAGTGCCTTATTTCTCCCATTCTCTTCTGGTGTCTTTAAATCTAGAATGGTGTGTGGTACTCCCTGACTGAATGGGTCTTCAACTCAATAGGCATGTCTCTCTCTCTCTCTCTGAGTGTGTGTATGTGTGTGAGATGTGTGCATGTGTGTATGTGAGTATATGTGTGTGTATGTCTGTGTGTATGTGTGTGTGTGTGTGTGTGTGTGTGTGTGTGTGTGTGTGTGTTGGGTTTTGTATAGGCTATAGTAGGCATGGCAACTTGGGATAGAAATAGCACAAAGTCATCATCAACAGTCAGGGTGGGGAGCGTAGTGGTTTAAAAATGACTCAGGCTACTTGGTACCTTTAAATAGCTTATCATTAGTGGTGTGACCATGGTTGGGGAGGTTCCAAAGGGGAAAGAGAATGCTTTTTTTTTCCCAATTACCCTTGGAATCATCTGGTAGGGTGAGGTGCAGGCTACATTATGAGACTGGGGATGGAGAAACTTCTGATGAGGAGGTTTGGGTAGCTGAGTTTATTTTCTTTTCTGTTTCCCTCAGGAGTAGGATGCTTGGCTAAATAAAGGAACCTAGAGCGAAATTAAATTTTTGGTTCCAAAAAGCTAGCTCATGCACCAGGGATAAATCCTGGTCCCACTGCCAGAGGCTCCACAAGCTGCCCAAGCCACACATACAACTGTCATCCATATTCACAGGACCTACCTAGTTCAGTCCCATGCAGGTTCCCCAGTCGTTAATCCAGAGTCAGTGAGCTCTCAATAGCTCAGGTTAGCCGTCTCTGTGGGTTTCCTCCTCATGATCTTGACCCCTTTGCTCATACAATCCCTCCTCTCTCTCTTTGACTGGACTCTAAAACTTTAGCCCAGTGTTTAGCTGTGGATCTCTGCATCTGCTTCCATCAGTTGCTGGATGAAGGTTCTCTGATGACAATTAGGTCATCAGTCTGATTACAGAGGAAGGACAGTTCAGGCACCCTCTTGGCTAATGCTTGGAGTCTGAGCTGGGATCATCCTTGTGGATTCCTGGGAGTTTCTCTAGCACCAGGTTTCTCTCTAACCCCACAATGGCTCCCTCTATCAAGATATCTATTTCATTGTTCGCCCTCTTTGTCCCTCCCCCAACTCTGCCACCCTGTTCCTTCGTGTTCTCTTCTCACCTCCCCTTAGCCCCTCCATACTCTCAATTTACTAGATCGTCTCTATTTCCCCTTCCCAGGGGATCCATGGATGTTTCTATTACTGTCTGCTTGTTACCTAGTGAAGAAGATGTTTTGAACAATGGGTTCCAGTGTTTGCAGGATGATTTGGTGATCATCCCTTCTTTCTGTGGCCTTCATCGTCATCCTAAAATTGCGGTCCTCAGGATCTATTGAACCACTTTTCATGTGAGCACTCTGAGCTTCCAGAGGCAAAGACAAAAGTTCCTCTCTTCATCACATATTAGATTAGTCTCTTAAGAAACTAAATTATTTCCTGAAGCATATCCCCTCTCTCAGTTTTTCGGAACAGCTTTGCTTTTTGACACTTCAGGCAGCTGTGACAATATACCACAGGCTGGGTAACTGATAAACAAAAAGAATTTATTGCAGGGAAGGAGGCTGCTAAGTCCATGGTAAAGGCATTAACAGTCAGTGTCCGGCTTTTCTGGCTCCCAGGTTGCCTGGTGACAGGGCTCTCATATCATGGAAAGTAGAAAGCATGGGTCTCCCTCTCCACGAGTCTCTTTTATAAAGGTCTCAGTCACCTCTCTGAGACCCACTCAGTCATACCATCCCCTAAATGGGTAGGTTGCAACACATGAATTTGGGATGACATAGCATATAGCTCCATCAGCATTTAGCAAGTGGAATGCCTCCATGTTCAGCGTAACATATTTCTGATTACAATTGAGATTCTCTGTGAAAGGACTAAGGGTGGGGGTTGGGTTGATCAGCACTATTGATAGTGACTTCTAGCACTTGTCGGAAAAGGCATTTGTCTTATTTTGGTGAACCAACTTTGTCCTCAAACCCTCAAAGGGTTCCCAAGAGTAACTCTCATTGCCTTTGGCCTTACATCAGCAAGTTATTTAACCATCTCATGGCTCACGGTGAGGACTACAGAGTGACTACAATGTACCTAGTCTGAATGCCTGGCCCCAGAAAGATGTTCAGTAAGTAGTTCTCTTTACTCATTAGCATTGATTGAGAAGTCTTTATATGACAGGTATATAATGAGGAAATTATTTATTGGATCCTACAAATGAACAACTCAGTGATACGTGTCATTGGCTCCTTAACAGCTCAAGAAATGACAGAAAAGTGTCTTAGATGTCAGAGATAGTGAGAGGCAGAGGAAGAGACATAATCCCATTGCTGCCCAAAACCTGGCCATGTAACCAATATGCCAACCTCCTTCCCCCATGTGTTTCCTACAGTGGACTTGTGTCCAGGGACAACAAATTTTCCCATCAGGCAACAGACCTTAAGAAGACAGGCAGCTGAATTAAGAACAAGTTGTGTGGTGATGGACAATGATGTGTTGGAAGGGGTAAGGGTCATCATGTCCTGTCTACGATGGCAGGACAGGCCACATGAGGAAGTAGAGGCCTGCTGTACCCAGTACTTAAAGCTGAGTGGGAGAGTCTCTTCCCAGCCACTGTGATCTCAGCTCCCTAGGCTTGCCTGGCAGCTCCCCTAGGGGAAGCAAGCAGACCCAGGGATCAGAAGCCCTGTGCTTCCCACAACACCCATGAGTAGACTGTGTTCCAGGTGAGAATCCCTGACATTTTGAAAAGGTCAGTGTGTGAAGCCAGAAGTGTGAAGTGAAGCAAAACTGAACAGCTCTGCATGGAGGATGTGCCTTTCCTCCGTTTGGGTTGAGAGGGTTGTGGTAATTGATTCCAACTGACAGGCAGGCCACAGCTTCAAAAGTTCCTGATCCCACCTGATCTCTGGGGCTCAGAAAATCAAGGAGGATCAAGAAGATAGAACACCAACCCCCTCCCCCTGCTTTTCTGGCTGTCCTGAGTGATGAATTGTGACATTTTATCTGGGGCCTCAGATCCAAACACCAGTGTTGAAAATAATACAGTCCGTGAGAAGAAGCAGACAAATCATAAACTGTTCTGGAAGGTCTTTGGGGGACTTATTTTTAATTTTATTGCCTTTTTTTTTTTTTCAGATTACACAAGAGATGGGGCAGAAAGCAGGGTGGTAGGCTGGGAGCCTGCAGATGTTTTAATACTGTTTCTGAACTGTTCACCGTTTCTAAACATCACTCTGTCCTTCGTCAGTTGTTGCCTTTAGATTTTGCAAATAGCATAAAATTAGGTGTTGCTAAAAGACTCCATACCGAGATAAGTATGAGCACCCACAAAAAGGGGTCAAGGAGTGCCATTAGACAGCTGAATATCACAGGCCTGCTCTCAGAGTCTCTTCACTGAGTACAAAGAAGGGCTTGAGGGTGTTTCACCATCTAGGTTTGCAATCAGTGCCCTGCCCCCAGGCTTCTCCAAGCATTGCTGGACCCTAGATAATGACAAGTTTGCCATTTTAAAAGAACTTTTTTTTTTTTTTTTTTTTTTAATGATTTCACTGTAACATTGGTTGGAAATAGAGCAAAGGAGATTTTTATTGTTAGACTAAATGTACAGATGTGGGCCCAACCACCTAAAAAACTTGTAGGGGAAGGTTTGTGACTTCTGCCTTCGGTGTTCTGGAACTTTCTTTAAACCTTGAGAAGATACAGGCTTTGTGATTTGTCAAGACAGGTCTACACAGCAGGAAGAGGATAATAACATGAATTGGTGGGGTCACTAGCTGGATGTCTCCATAGGGTCTGGGTCTTCTAGGTGCAGCTGTGCTCTGGGCATATAGCAACTTACCAGCTGAGTTAGAGAATGTTCGTATTCTAGATTCCTAACTACAGAACTGGAACACTGGAGGGTACTCAAAGAATTTATCCAAGTCGTGACCACAAATGAGAACAGACTCAGTGGGATTGATGGTCTATTCCCAGGCTGAATGTCTAGAATACGGCAAGAGCAGTGCTGAGCCCAAGGCACCTTTCTCTACCGCATACTGCTTGTACTTTCGTTTCTTTTTGTGAGTTGTCTGTGTGGAATGCCATGGTTAGGATCAGGGGCTTTGCAGTCAGTGAGCCCCAGGCTTGCACTTTGCCTCCTTTGTAAGAGAATTGTGTATCCAGGGCACATGCAAAATAGAAAGTGAGGGTAGTCTCAGTAGGGCTGTGCCAGCTAAGATTATCCCTTTGCTCAAGAAAGGAGAATTTTCCTGATGCTGTCTATGGGGGACTTCTGTTTCCATTTCTTGGGCAGAATGGGGTCAGCTGCCATTGTTTAGCTGGAAGTGAGGAACTATTAAGTTGTAGCCTCTGCAGTTGGAGGCAGGAATGAGAAGAAGGTGGAACTTGCATGTCCGGGGTCAATGAACAGAGTCTGCCTCAGATGACTCCTGAATTGCAGCAAGCAGCAGGATGGGTGCTGGTCATGGCGAAGCCTCATGTACCGGATCACACGATACAGACAAGACACACGGCAATACAGGCAATGACCTCAACTTTCCAACCTGATGGGAACCTCTGTCACTTCCCAGGCCCACCAGTGAAGTAACAGTGGTCTTTCTCTAAGAACATGTATTGGAGAAAATAGAAAAACTTCCTAAAATACAAGACATTTTCTACTGCTGCCAGATGTCCTCTGGAGATTTTCCTACTTCTTAATAACCTGGCAGACCTAGGCCTGATGTTCAAGGCCTGTAATCACACTTCCTGGGAGGCTGAGGCAGGAGGATGCCAAGTTCAAGGCCTGCCTGAGCAATTTAGTGAGACATTGTCTCAAGAAGTAAAATGAGAGCTTGGGATACCATAGCTTAATGGTAGCAAGCAGGCCAGCACATACGGGGTCCTCGGTTCAATACTGTGAATCAAGGAACCCAGGAAAATTAACTTGAGTCTCCGTGTCTTAGTTCTAACAGGGTTGTTTCCAGGACGCTGTCACAGGAGGGTTTGTACTGGCAGGGTCACCGCATAGAGGAAGCACATCTGTGACAGATGGTCCTAGTTCCCTAACTAGATCTCCATTTCAGGACCGTGCTTTCTCTTTCCACCAACTTCTTGAAGATTCAGGTGTGTACATTTTACTAAGAAAGGATTCCAGGGTAGCCGCTAACATCAAAACCAGGGGAAATTTAGGGTGGAGACTGAACTAACTGGATGCTCTGTTGTTTCTGCCAAAGACCCCCAGCATTGTTTCTTTTGGTTACCTTTTCCTCTTCTGGGAAGACGTGGTTTGTGTTACAAAGACTCTGTCTGGGCTATTGTTTGTGTAATGCTGGGTTCCCAGAGCAGGGTGGGTGCTGATGAGTTTGTTAAATAAGAGTAGGGAAGGACAGTCTGGAATCAGGAAGCCACCACTCAACTGTTACACACAGTGGACCTTGGAGAAGGCTTGAAGAATGGGAAGCTGAACAGCCCAGAGAAGCAGGTTTTAAAAAGTCACTTCCCTCTTGAATCTTTCACTTTCTCCTGTGAATTTTTTTTTTTTTTTTTTTTGGTATTGTCATGATGGTGACCATAGATTTCAGAGTAGATGTCTAGTCATTTGCAATACCTGGAGGGGTTTTGTTGAATAATTACAATGTTCACTTAAATATCTGTCCTAGATCTCTGCTCTGTTATCCCAAGATCCTGTCCACTTACCAGGGTTCTGTGTGGACCGCATGTGTTACATCCTCAAAGTCTTTATGGAAAAGGAGCCCCTGGATCACTAGGGCAATAAATAAGGTGGTTAATTTTCTTTCTTTCCTATTGAGGAACTTCTTGGGTCTGACAGAACGTATCAGATCTGTTACATAAAATGTGGAGTTGTCAACATTCAGACGCTTCAATGGCCAAGACTCTGGTGTACAATTTCCATCACTGCGTACAGGATTTCCTGCCTGGTTTTGGCCTCAGGGTAATTTGGAATATAGTGACGTCACATGGAGGCCTGAGACGGTGTCACTGGTGGTAGAAAAGAAGCCACTTGTCCAGGACGTTTCTTTGTAGACACATCTCTACTCTTCCCCCAGGCCTGATAGATTTAGTTGTTTTATTATTGTTTGCTTTTTCTCATGGAGAAGAATGATGGAGAATGGCTAGGAGGGCCTTGTGTACCTTTCCCTGTGTGGCTCTTTCCTACCAGTGTGACATAATCTCTTTTCAGAAAGCATTGCTTACTGTCCTCTGGTTGGGGCAAAGGGTGACAGTGAGAAGTCAAGCTGGGCCGCTAAGAAACTGAGAAGGTCCACTAAAGACGCTCACGGCCATGTGTGAAGAGTATAGTAGATTTCTGGAAATTTGCTTTGTGTGTCTTTTTGAAAAGTACAATAGCCCTTTATTTGAAGAAAGTTTTTTTTTGTTGTTTATTTTGGGTTTTTTTGTTTGTTTTTAAATAATAACCACAATGGGGTGACATACACCAATGTTGGGGTGACATCCCTTAAAAGGGAATAGAGAGTCACTGTGTAGATGAAGAGACCGAACCTAGAGAAGACATTTGCTTCCACTGAAAACCAAGAGTAGAGAAAATGAGCTAAATCACCCAAGAACTCTACTGTCATCTCATGGATGCTTCTCCTATCTCCCCCCCCCCCCTTCGCTCCCAACTCCCAGGGGATGGATTTGAGGGGAGCATTGGAGGTGGTGACCTAACCTATGTGGTTATCTTGACATTTGGAGTTCCCAGTTAAGCCACAAGATTACAGCGGCAGAGGGTATGCCTGTTATCATGTCTCCCATCGGCATTGACGTAGTCCCCACTCTCCATGTTTGTATCGTTGCATATCCACTCTGTGATCTCCTCTGGAGGTCCTGCTTACTCATCCTTTTCCAGTGGTCCACTTGATTGGGTCTCAGCTACAGTCCCTTCTGGTTCGCATTCTAATCACCCATCCCTCCAGTTTAGTGTAAGGACTGCAAGTTGGGATTTTTCCATCCCATAGTTTTGTGCTTCAACGATGCTTGATGTTGAAGATACGTTTGTCAAATGAATTATTCAGTCAACTCACCATACTATTCTCAATGTTGAGAATATACCAGAGGCTTCATACCTCCCACAGAAACCTGGATGGGCTCATTCATTCCACTGAGCCTCTTGTGGGAGCTTTGGGATGCTCACTGAAACAAACCCAGAGTGTCCTAAGGAGAAACGAAACTGATAGAATTTATATTTAGACTTTTGATTCTGACCACCAACGTGGACCAGGCATCACCTCCATCAACCGCTTTACCAGCTCAAGTTGTCATTATTTATCCTTACTTTTGAGGAGCAAAGAGAGATTACAGACTTGCTTCAATACCCCAGAACACCATACAATGGCAAAATCAGTTTTGGATCTTGGTTAATTGAAGGCTGATGGTGGAGTCTTTGACTATTGAGTCTTACGGCCTTTGAATGCCTTTACCACAGCGTGTATTCAAGAGCTATCATGATGACAGGGAGATGAGAGGGCTAGTGAGGGGTTCAGCTTGGATGGAATTGATTTTCTTCTAAGTGTAGGGAAGTATAACTGAAGATTTTATAAAGAGATGATATCCCTGAATCCATTAGACAAATGAGAACGATAAATGAGGATTTCCCAGGACTCTCATACTGGAAGGAAAAGTCCAGCTGTGCAAGAGATTTCACAACGTTTAAACAGCTTATCAGACCATCTTACAGGATGAGATAGAAGCTTGGACAATGATGGGTCAGCGGTGAGCAAGACCACACTTTGACCCGGACTATGTAGGTGTGAATATCCTTGGCCCTCTATTTAAACATTAATCTTACTTCAGGATCCCAAAGACAGACTGTGAGGCATCACAGGATCTCTGTCCCTCTTCCCTACATGGCCACAATGAAAACCTCTCCTTTTTCTGCTCTCCACTATTAATTTGGTTCTTTAGTTGGCTTATTGAGGATAGGAGATTGAATCCGTTTTGGTCCACAGGCTATAACCTCAAAGGTAATCACAGTAGGACCCTTGACTGGGGTCAGGACTGGAGGCTTGGACTGGTGCTGAATGCTCTCATAATATATTTAGAAAGACATCCCTGGGCCTCCTGGGAGTTGGAATCTGTAGTGTCACTGTCGAAAACCAGATACGATGGGTGCATCCTTCCACCTACAGTCCCTTGATCTATTGTTGGAGATTGGGAAAATTGACAGGTGAATGTCAGTGAAATCCTGAGTGGCGGCCCAGTAAGATACAGTGCAGGGATTTCAAAAGAGCTTCAGAAGAGCTAGCTCCTGGGGCCAGAGACTCAGTTCCTGCCTCTTGTTTGCCTAGAGAGCTGGGCATGAGCTTGGGTTAGCACAAGAAAGGCTTCCAGCTGTTCTCTATCAGCCCAAGGCAGTGGTCAGAGCCTGGGATCTGTCTGGACTTTGTAACCCTGGAAGGCTTTGCTGCTTGCAGGAGACTAAAGAGCTGCCGGGAGGCCCCAGAAATGCCTGAGAAAGAAACAGCAGTAAACACATGCTGAAACCTTTTACCAACTGGCTGTGTCCCAAACCAAAATGAGAAATGAATTGCTGAAGTAAGCAAGATGTGTGTGTGTATGTGTGTGTGTTCATCCATCTGTGTTCTAAGTTGTTGGGAAAGAAAACTCTGTTTTAAATAGGAATGTTTAGTTTGGACCATTGAAGCTGTGGACAAATGAATATAGCAAATTTGGTTTCTACAAATTTTTCTACTGAAAAATTGTTCTGATGAGGCTGGGAAATACAGGTACCTCGAGTTTTATACAAGCTAACATTACTGGGCGATGAAGCCAAGTGTTTGCTCAGGTTGAGGGTGTGCTTTCTGAAGAGGAAAGAGGTGGTCAGGGTCATAGAGCAGTGGCTTCTTTGGCTATCAACTTTGCAAAGCATCATTGATAAAAACAGGCTCCTAGGAGCCGGCGGGTACTCTCTTTAACTTTTGCACATTATTTTCTTTGCTCTTATGGGACAGAGAAGAGAGCTGATGTTCAGATTCCAAATTCAAGTCCCTCAAAGATATCTGATCTCTCTTCAAAACCCATGCTACATTAGTTGCATTTTTCTATGTCAAATACAAATGATATCCCAGGCCAGTTCAGTGTTCATCAATAGGACTTCTTAATTATTTGCCTTTTTCTTCAATACTGAGCCTTGAACTTAGGGCTTTGTGTATGCTAGGCAAACACTTTACTAATGTAAGGGGTTTGAAAGAAAATGACCCCAAGGAGTAGCACTATTAAGAGGTGTGGCCTTGTTGAAGTAGGTGTGGCCTTGTTGAAGTAGGTGTGGCCTTGGAGGAAGTGTGTCACTATTAGGGTGGTCTTTGAGGTCTCCTTTGCTCAGTCTACAGTCAGTATAGTATGGAGACTCCTTCTTGCTTCCTGCAGATCAAGATGTAGAACTCTCAGCTCCTTCTCCAGCACCATGTCTGCCTGCACACTACCATGTTACAAGGAAACACATTAAATGTTTCCCTTCATAAGAGTTACTGTGGTCATGGTGTCTCTTCACAGCAATAAAAACCCTAACTAAGACAACCAGTCAGCTATATTTTCAGCCTGTTTATTTATTTATATTCGTTTAGACCATTTATTCTTTCATGGTTTTATACAACGTCTCTTTCATCATGTTCTTCCCCATTTCTTTTATCCCCCGCCATGAACCACTCCTTCCCAGAAAGTCTTTCTCCTACTTTTACCTTTTGTATATGGATGAATCTGTGCGTACACACTTATCCACACACCTGTGAGTTTAACTAGAGATGCTTGGGTGAGCATGGGTGAGAAGTTATTTAATTGAGAACGGGCAATTCACCAGGGCTCCATCACTGATGAATGTGATTCCTCCTCACCCCCAGCAACCATTAATAGTCCACAGGTCCTAAGGGGCACTCCTGTGTTCCACCTGTCCATGTGCTGATGGATCCAGGCTGGTATGGGTCTGTGAGTTCATGGTGCCATATCCCAGACATGTCCAAAAGACAGTGTTTCATCATGCTCCCTCCCATCCATTGTCTATTACATTCTTTATGTTTGATGCTCTTTTGTGTTCCCTGAGCATGGAATATAGATGTTCTATTTAGGGCTAGACTCTCAGTAGTCACTTATTTTCATTCCTTGAGTCTACTTTAATTGTTACATATTACCCATGGCAAACGGGAACTTTTCTGACCAAAACTAAGAGCAGCCTTCATCTATGGGTATAAACATAAATATTTAGTTGACAATTTGACTGGATGTCCGCTTAACAAAACAACAGTAGTTCCCCCATCCCTCACTCTTTATGAACTCCTCGGTCCTGGGCTTTTAACCAGGACCAGACGTGAAATCCTTCCTGTGGAGCAGGTTCCCAAATCCTCAGTTAAAAAGAAATTAGTTGCTTCCGTCACAGTCATGCCCCCGTTGCATAGGTGGGAGAATTTGTTTGATCTTTTATTTTTTTTTTTTTTATCTGGAGGCAAGGTCTCACTACATTGCTCAGGTTGGCCTTGAACTCACCTGATAACCTAGGCAGGCCTTGAACTTGCTAATTTTTTTTTTTTCATAGCTTCCCTAAAGCTTGGCTCACAGGTCCACACCTACCAGTCTAGATAATGTATTGGTTTAACTGAATTTCCTCTGAGTGTGGTACTGAAGAAGAGGATGCAGGTGGCAAGGGCTGTTGCAGAGGGATTATGTTGTTACTATGTAAATAATTGTTCTGCCTACTGGTTTAATAAAAATGCTGATTGGCTGAAGGAAGACAGGAAGTGTGGGTGGGGCTACCAGTCAAAGAAAACTCTGGGATCAGGAAGCGTAGAGCAGAGATGCCAGAGAGAAGCCAGAGAGACCATGATGAGATGGCCAGCAAATACAGAGGAAAAAAAGTTGAAATGCTGCTCTGAGAAAAGCTACCAAGCTGCATGGCTAAAAAAGAATTATGGGCTGGTTTAAGAGAAGAATTAGCAAGTTATATGCCTGGGCCCCAGTTCAATCAGCATAAAGTTAATACAAGCGTCTGTGTGTGTGTCTATGGGGCTGCAGGACTGTGGGTCTGAAGGTCTGTGGGTATGGACCACAGGCCGGACAGGACAGAAACTTAATACTATAGGCTGTCTCCTCTTTCACATCCTCAAACTTTCATTTTTCTTATGGTTCACTTTGGCAAGATAATTATGATGCCACAGCCCTTGACCCTTCATATATTAAGACTTAGTAAACTCATGTATATACTTAGACACGAGCTCTTCACCTACGTTACTACTTGTGGTTTTCCTGACTTTTGGATTGAAGTCGGGCCATGCATATGTGGTTTTTAATTGAGCTGATGTTTTGGGAGGAGGCTCAGTGTGAGGACTTTACAGCAGTACACTATGAGCTTTAGGGATAGTGTAAGTCACAGCCTGCGGATATTGGCAGGGCACTTTACCATCTGGGAAGTTCTCTGGCCTTCTTCCAGGAAGGGCTTGCTGCAGAGGTACAGTGGGATCTTTATGAGGTTGCAAGGCCTGTCTTGTGGGAACAGGCTTAACCAGAAAAAGGGTCCAGTAGAACATGCTGTTTTGGTATCACAGGTGAGTCTGAACACCACAGACACTTTCATATAAAATAATATAAATAAAATAAAACCATCTTACACAATTTCTCTTTTCTTTTAAAAAAGATTTATTTTTAATCGTGTGTGTGTGTGTGTGTGTGTGTGTGTGTGTGTGTGTGTGTGTGCCCCTGTGTGGGTATGTGCCCATGTGCATGGGTACCAGAGAAGTCAGAGCCCTAGGAGCTAGATAGAGTTCTGAGAGGTTTTGAGCCACCATGTTGGTGGTGGTTTCCAGGTCCTCTGGAAATGGTCAGTTGTTTGGCTGCTGAGCTATCTCTCCAGCCCCTATAACTACTCTCAAGAAAACAGTTCAAGTTAAGAAACAAACAACCACCAAATGTCTTCTTATGCTTTTTTCTCACATGGTTACTTACATTCAATAGCCTTTAGGCATATCAGCTAAGTGGCAGAGTATCCATGGTCCATCAAGAGAGTATAAAGAAAGCAGGATAGTTGTGAAACTTGGGTCATCTGACACTATCGTTTTTTTTTTTTGTTTGTTTGTTTGTTTTTTTTTTTTAAATGAGATAAAGATAACAATCTTCAAATTCTATACACTTTTTAAAACAGGAAAGGTAGTGTAAAGAAGGAAAAGTATTTGCTTCAACTTACTGAATTGTTCTCAGAAGTTCATAACAGCTGTGTAGTAGCTATTATATCTTTGGTGTTCTGTGAACACTTGGAGTGTGAACACTACGGCAGATCTCTGTGTTCATGGAGCTCATGTGAGGGCTGACTGCTGAACTACAAATGCCATGCTTAGCTTCTGAGGCTGCAGACTGGAAAAGGCACCCCTCAAAGTGCTGCTAAATACTAGGCTTGTTTAGTAAGTTCTAGTTTTAGTAAGTTTTAGTGGGTTCTGCAGGAATTAATGCTCACACCTCTCCTATTCTTTTGCATCCTTGTAAAGAAGTGTCTGAGAACCATGAGCTCTCTTTTGGAGACGATGCATCTATCTGTTCTTTGTTACTAAGTTCTTATGTCTGTTTCCGTGGGACCAGGCTCTCAGTGCACGTGGCCTGCTTCGGTGCACTGCACCCTGCAGATGGACTGCCCTGTGCTCCTGATTCACGCGGTACAGTTTGAGCTATATTTAATGGAGGACGGAACCGTGGAGAAACTCTCCAAGCAAAGATTTCTCTTTGATGTTCCAAGCTGCCTTTCTTTGTTCTTGGCTCCTCAGAGAACAGGCTTATTTAAATACCCCGACCAGAACGTAGGAAAATCAGTTTCTGATCTTGACTCTGTGGATAAGTAGCTGAGTCTTGGTCAAGTGCTAAGAGTCTCTAGGCCCCTCTCTCTGTGTCTTTAAGAAGATAAACTCTCAGTTCCCAAATTGCAGATGGCCTCGCTCTGGAATTCCCTGTGAGAGAAACAGAGATAGTTTGTAACCTATGTTATGGTTCTGTCTAGTAGCGAAGCTATGCTCCAGATAGAATCGGCTCCAATTCCTGCGAAGTGCTTAGGGGCTGAAGGGAAGAGGAGACTTCTATGCTGTCACTGTTGCACTACATCGTCATTTACCTAGCTCTTAGAGCAGCCACACTGCCAACGTGCTTTGTTGTGTTATGTCTTCTGTCCGTCCAGCAACACTGTGATTTGGTCCTTTCTGTTCCTCCATTTTATAAACAAACTCCAGAAGGCTGAGTAGCAGCTCACCCAGGCTCACAGGTTACAGGTGATAGAACAGAATCAAAACTGGGTCTGTGTGATCTCAGAATCTGTCGATTTTAATGTCAAATGGGCACATGGTCTGTGTGTGCAAGCACGTACGTGCATGCAGGTGTTGCTGTCTCGGGGTGAGGACATCTCATCCATCTATCCAGCTTACATTTTCCTTTATCTCTGCGTTAGGAAGGTCGGTCTGTTTCCCGGAGGATGCTAGAGTCTGGCAAGAATCCATTCAAACAAAGCTCCTCCTTGTCAGTTCTGCCTAAACCAAGCCAGCAATGCCTAAACCCAGCCCAAGAGCAACGCCTAAGCCCAGCCATCCCTCAAGAGCAATGGGACAGTGTACAGAAAGGCAGGTTAACATTCATGGCAGGTCAGAATTGCAGCTGACTTTGCCTGACCTAAGGGCCTCCATAATTAGACCCTGATGACCTGTGTATAAGAACCAAAGGGGATCCCCAGAGGGAAATAGACAGGTGCAACTTCCAAAACTTTTGTGACCCTTAATTCCAGCTGCCAGATATCTCTCAGTTAAAAAAAATATATACAATTTTATTCGGCTTTTCAGTCTCACAGTTGCAACGATTTTCAGCTCTGGTGAGGAGGAGCACACAGTGAGACCCAGGAGATGTTGATTTCAAATGAATTCAATTCGCCTTGCTTTCTGTTCATATTAACAAAGCTGCCATTGATGGACACCGAGGGCATAAAAACCCAGAGCACAGAAACCAGGATGAAAAAAAATGAATCGGAAAATGATGGCTTTGGGGACACATTGGCTGAGCTCTTTTTGTGCTCCCAGGACTTCATTCTAGACCACGATGTCCTGTGTGGGGACTGTGCTAATAACTCACAAGGGGACATCACCTCCGCTGGTGGACAGCCTTCTGATCGGCTGAGTCTTCGCAGCAAGCACCATGTGTTCATGTGCATGCCATAGTCTGGTGTTACGAAAAGATCTAACAAACCTGGGGTGTGCTGTGTGTGTGCTATATGCAGGTTACACACTTGTCCACTTGCTGTCCACATTGATTGCCATCAGAACAGAATTACTACAGACCTGTTTCCTAGCGGAAAAGATTACATACCTTTTCCTGGGTGCTGTTGTTTGTTCCTGATGCTGTGTACACTAAACAACTTTAGAGCCCCGGGCTCTCCACACTGTCCCTCCATTGCTATGGCTTAAGTCTCAGACAGCCACGGCAGATGCCCGACCCTCACAGTCTGTGCTGAAGGGAATTGAGCGCTGGGGGTTTTGTTTCACAGAATCCTGGAAACCCTGAGCACCTGGCTAAGGTCCCAGGAACCTATACTAGAAACCATGACATTTATCTTCCCCCTTTCAGTCACTGAAAGTATTAAAGTAGGCGTTTTACTTGAGAAGTGTTGGGTGAAGGAGACAAAGGGACTCTCTGACTGAGGAGTGTGCAATCTTTGGTGCCTTAAGGCTAAGAAGCAGGGGAACTGTCGTCAAAGCAGGGGTTCGGAGTAGGGGGCCTGTGGGAGTAATGAAGGGGCTCTCCCTACAGTTCCCATCTCTAAGTGAATGCAGCCTAAACCAAAGGCCACAAATCTGAGATTCACTAAATAAAACCACCAGAAAACAAGGTCAGAAAGACTGAGAGAAGCCATGCATGTGTCTCAGAATCCTCCCTGGTGACCAGTGACAAGACTCAGAGAAGGCCCTGGTCCCCCCACTCCTGGGTGGCTCTGGATGAATCACACACAGTAGAACAACGGGGCTATTTCTCTGCAGTCATCTGTCAAGTTGACATCCCTGCCCAGGGTTATTTAGAGCTTTCCAAAGATGCTTGGCCTCCCTCCCCAATACAGGAAACACCTGCGCAGCTGTTGAGCTGTGGTTTTGCCCAATAGTACTTTGATTCCTTTAAGACCATCAATTACCTTTCTGTCCCTGCTGGCAAGGACTTTGGCAGAGGTAAATCAAGGGACACAGCAAGAGGAAGATGGAGAGGGAGAGCATGGGCGTTCCCTTGGGATCTAAGGCTGAACTCTGTTGGAAGGTGACTTCCCATTGATTTCGGAGGGCTTCTTTCAGGCAAATGCTGTCTGCATCCTTAGCTACCCTGACCTGCATAAAACTGGAATGATGAGGTCCTGGGAGAGGAGGTCCTGTGTTCCTTTAAGCAGTGCCTCGCAACCTTCCTGGTGCTGTGACCCTTTGATGTTGTGGTGACCCCCCAACCATAAAATTATTTTCATTGCTACTTGATAACTGTAATTTTGCTATTGTTCTAAGTTGCGACCTCCTAAGGTGTTATGACTACAGATCGAGAAGTGTTGCTCTAGCGGAAAAGCAAACCTGTCAGATAGACGTGACTGGAGTAAATCTGCTCTTACCATTCAGGTGACTTGAGGGAAGGGGGAAGTTAGAAAGGAATCTGGAGAAGAATTGAAATAGTTGGACTTGGAGAACGGGCCTCTGAGAGCAGTGAGGAGTATCAGGGTTGCTGTGTCTAAGGAAGGCAAGGGAAAAACTGGGAATCAGCTCTGATTATGGGGAGAATAGTCCTGCAGCTGTTCATTACTGGCCATCTCTGTTGACAGTACAATGTGGGTTAGAGATACTCGGATGGGGCCTGAGGGCTTTTGCTCTATGTGTGCTGAGTTATCCTGTTGCTTTTATTCACGAGTGGTGGATTTACTTCCTAGAGATTTGTAGGAAGGAAAATGACGCTCTCCCAGCTGGAGTGGTACATGGGACTTTTCTCAGTTTACATTGTCCCAAACCCTAGCTTAATCTTTGAATCTGTTTGGACATTCCTCTCTGTCTCTTTGGATTTACTCTGTAAATGGAGGTCTCATTTAAGTTCATGTTGAGTTAGGGCTGTATTCTATTCAGAAAACAGTGAAATGTGTGTTAGTTAGCTTTCATTTGCTATAATAAGCACCAGAGATAATTATTAATTTATAGGGACAAATAATAGGGGACCAAGCATTTAATATATATACCTTTAGAGGACACAGGACCAAACTACAGCAATGCCAATTCATTCCATAGCCCTCAAATTTCAAGCACCAGTGCTTGGAGCCCTGTGATATCCCTGTCATGCCACCGAGCTTTGGGAAGACAATATAGCACAAAATACATCAGAGCCTTCAGGAGTTCACTTATACTTTGTCTCTTTGTATTGGATTCTTTTAAGGACGCCATTATGTGGTTTCTTTATGCCCCCAGGATATCAGGACATACAGGACTTTCTCTCCCAACAGCCTGTTGCATTGGCCATGCCTGAAGCATTGTAGTTTTTCCATCTGCTCACAAGTTCCACCAGAGCCCACGCAGAGTCCATTTCTTCTCCGAGGCAAACACATGTCCCTTTCCTTTAGGATAATTCTGGTGGCCACTTGAGTATAATTCTCTAGCAGCTAGGCTATCCTGGTGCTCCTCATATGAGACTGGAAAGTTTCTGAAGGGAGGAGATAGAGAATGCACCAGGGTGCTTCTCCAGTCTGCCCACAGCTCCCATTCCTGAACTCATTGTGGACAGGCTCTAAAGGTACCTGTTATCCAGTGGGCCCTCCCTCCCTAGCCAGGGCTCTGTTATGAGTGGTGAGCCAACAGCTTAGGGCCAACTAGGTCTGCCACAACAATTAGTACCAAGGGAACTCAAGGGAGAAAGGCTTGGGGATCGTCTAATAAGGAGTCTTGTTCTGCAGACATGGAAACGGATGTATGCAAAGCCACAGAGCAGTGTGACATAAGATTCACACCTCTGTCTCGCCATAGCCCAGTCACTGGCATCATCAAGAGATTCCAAGACACACGCAGATGAAACAGAAAGTGTATCTGTTTCCTATTGTGGTTGTAACAACAACCCTTCCTTCCTGCCAACACAGATTTGTTATTTTATAGTCTGTAGGTTAGAAGTCCAGTGTGGGTTTCACTGAGCTAACGGCAAAGCTGGCCTTCTTTCTGGGAATTATAGCAGAGAAATGGTTTCCTTGTTTCTGTATTTCATGGCTCAAGGCTTCTTCTTTCCATCTTCAAAGCTTGCAATGTTGGCGTAAGTCCCCGTGAGGTGTACTACTCTCACCTTGCTTCTCTTCCCATCCAAGGATCTGTGTGAGTACATTGCTCTTGCCAGTGTGATGCTGGGTACCCTGCCGTCCTAAGTCATTAAAGAGTGGCCTTAACTTTTCTGGTATGTAACACTATATTCACACGTTTGGGGTGGTGGTGGACATTATTCTTTCTACTACTTGGATGGAGAGTAAACAACTCTGTGTGTGTGTGTGTGTGTGTGTGTGTGTGTATGTGTGTGTGTGTGTGTGTGTGTGTGTGTGTGTGTATTTCTCTCATTCTTTGTGATCTGAATGATCTGGTCTAATGATGTTCTAGATGGTTGTATTTAGCCCCACCCTTCTCCTATCCGTTTTGCATTAGCGAATCTGGCGAGGATGTAGGGAAAGGATGCAACCCAGAGGAGACCCACAGATGTTGGCACAGTGACATGAGGACTAAGGGAGACTCCTATTTTAAAGACTGAGCTCCTAGCCCTTACAGGTACCTGTTCATTTTGTACAGGGTAACTGACACAAAATACGTCAATAGGACCTTGGACTTGGAGCCCAGCTGGCCATTAAACTTGTTCCTTAAAGGGGGTGGGGTGGGCAGCACTTTCCAGGAGTGAAGGAAGGAGCCAGTGACCTCAGGCTGGGGTGACTCCAGACTCATTACCTCACAGAGCCTACAGGAGTGGTCCAACTTGTGGGACACATCTTTAGAGGTCAAATGATCTTATTCACAAGGGTTGCCTAAGACCATTGGAAAACACATATATTTATGTTATGATTCATAACAGTAGCAAAGTTACAGTTATGAAGTAACAATGAAATGATTTTATGGCGGGGGGGGGGGGGTCACCACAACATGAGGACCTGTGTTAAAGCGTCCCAGCATTAGGAAGGTTGAGAACCGCTGCCTAGCAGGATCTTAGGTGATTTCTTCTTCCTCACAAAATCAGTGACATCATTGGCCTTTGAACACTCGCTATCCCATTGTTCAGCTCTGATTAGAGGGAGGTAATTATATAGATTCCTCAGTTTCTAGCTCTCCAAGCACATATTTTCCTGAAAAAATCGTGGTCTAGCTGTAGTTATTAATGATATTTGGCATTGGTAAGAAAACCAGGCAAACACTAGTTGCTCTTTACTGGGATGATGGGATATGGAATCCAGATGACACAGATCTTTTGTGGCCTCCCACTATGGGACACTATGGGAAGAAGATCTGAGGCAGGAGTCACCTTCCTGTTGTGACTCAGTGGTCTTTGCAGGCCTTCTTCTCTCAGGTGTTGTAATGACTTTCTGTTAATTACATTTAAGTAGGTCCTGTAAGGGAGGCATGACACAGGAGAGTAAACTACATAGCTCACACACTCAGCACAGTGGATCTTTTAATCCAGGGACTGACAGGGGCGGGAATAGGGAAGTGGGGGACAGATAGAAGCATATTTCAGCTTAAGTCACAGGCTATGGGAGATATTGAGTTGGTGACTGAGGGGACTCTATTCAGTCCAGGCCTGGCATCATGGCTCTGGCAGGTCTTGGCCTTCTTTCCCATCAACTGCCTTGCTAAAAAACCATTGGATTACAGTCTTAAAGCTGGACCTCAAGGTCTATTCCTTTATTTGGCCACTTCCTACACCTAAGGCTGACCACCAAGGCCCAGCTATTAAAGGCCCTGCAATCAGAAGCCCATTTGGCTTACCTAATTAACATGCCCAATCAAAATTAAACACTTCATTCTGACACAGGGTTTCCCCTTGTACCTTTATAAACTGCCATTTTCCTAAGGGCCATTTCTGTCTTCTCTCTACCCAGAGACAGTTCCTTGTCCCTCTGGGACAAACACCTCTTTTCTCCCCTCCCTTAATCCCTTTCCCTTATCCCTTATGCTCTGTCTGGAGAAAATAAATCTCTTTTGTGCCAAGAACTTGGCCTTGGGGGTCCTGAGGTGATACTTTTCCTTTCAGCGGCCACGTTCTTACCATGTGGAGGGACACGGTCTGGGAAAATGGCCGCGGGCAGGAGTGAAAAGCAGAGTGTGGACGCATCCTCAGAGTGTTTTAGCATCTCCCTGTCTGCTGCCCTTTCTGTTCTGTTGCATGAACAAATATATTTCCATTATAAGCTTTTATTGATTCAAGACAGGCTTTTTCCGTTTGAAACTCCTGAGTCCTGAATGACTTTTGTTCTTAGTCTTCCGATTTTCTCAAGACTCTGAAAGGCAGACTAAAGATGATAAACGGTTAGCATCAGAGTCCACCCCGGCTGGTGCAATCAGCAGGAAGAAGGTGAGAGAGATAATCCAGGTGAGACGTTTCAGAGGCGTCTTCATGGGGCATCCTGTGGTTCTGTCCTTCTCTCTGCTGCCTTTTTTACTTTTGGGTTCCGTCTTAGTTAAAATGAATCATGGCCCCAACCCACACAGACAGACAGTAGGTAACCTTGAGAGTGTGCTTATGTTCTGTGGTATATATGGCATGCATGCCAATATAAATCATAAATTTAGAGTCTTTAATAGAAAAACGATGTTTTTCTTTAAATATTTTTACACGTATGTACTTATTCATGTGTGGAAAGGTGAGACATGCCTTTGATGTCACATTTAGAGACAGGGGACCGTTTTCAGGAGTTCGTTACTATTTTTCTTCCACAGGGTGGATTCTGGGGAATGAACTAAGGACTTCAGGCATGGCCACAAGTACATTTGCCCACCCAGTCACTTTGCCAGTGCTTAGTGTTTTTGGCAACAAAGGGGGAGGAGGGGGAGGGATGGAGAAGAGTAGACAGGCAAAAAGGTCAGCAGAAAAAGAATGAGCAGGTCAGACGCAGTTTCATCAATAAAATGCTGCTTACACATGACTTATATGTAAGACTAAACCAGTTTCAACTTGTCCTCCAGCAGCAACAAGAAGAAATCTTAGTTGTGGTGACAGATGCTAAGAGTTAGGTTTGTCTGGCTTTAGGAAAACGCACACACAGGTAGACAGGGAAGCAGAAAAGTCAATGGGCAATTACTCATACGGGCCGTTGAAGAAGGAACAAGAAAGGCGGGCCCACGTTTTAACCAGAAGTTAAATAAAAACACATGATAAATGTTTTTCAAATTCTCGAGTAAAGCTGGGAACAGCACGCAAAAGAGGCCACAGTGTCTTCCTCAGAGGGAGGCTGAGAGGAAAAGCTAAGCTTGCCTCATGGCTGTGTTGCCAAGTGTGTTGTTTGCCTTTATCATGCTGTAGCCACATCTGCTTTCCACTACCGTGTAGGGGAAGCGAGTTGTCCCCTTGGACCACTAAACATAATCAGACTGTGGGGTTTACATTGTTTCCTGGCAGAGTTAGTTATTGCGTGTTTGTTTCATGGAGAAAAAGGTTTAGTATGTTTCTTTATTTCTGCAAAATTCAATCGCACAAAATGGTATATGGTTTTTCCTCAAACTTTTAAATAGCCCCAGGTTTGGATATACTGTTTTTGCTGCTCTGAGTCAGGACGGATCTGGAAGGGCCAGAAGACACCTGAACTTTTGACTCTACTCTTAGGCTCACACGGCTGAGTGTGCATTGTTCTATCTTAAAAATGGAAAACAAGGAATTATTCATATCTTGTTCTCAGAGCCTCCCCCTCTTGGAGACCTGTGCTCCCTCCCACCAAGTGCTTCCAAACACCCCAGGAAACCACTGCATCATTGTGAAAAGACTAATCGCCACACACCATTTGGTTTTCCTTCCTGGACGTCATGGGCCAGATCCCTGTGGTTCCCACGTTGTTTCTGCCATAGGTCCCCAGGAGTATTAGCGCTTATCCTGAGTCTGAGTGGGACAGCCTGTCTCAACTCCAGCCTTTATGTAAGTGACTGTGGGGAGAGCTGGCAATAAACACATATTTTCTAGTCTCTCCCTCTCCCCATTTTTCTGTAGCCTTGAAAACCATTTCTCAGGTTCCTTCACCAGGATGGCAAAGTCCGCTGTTAGAAACAAGACTTTCTATAGTTCTAGATTCTAAAATCAGAACAGAGTGAGCTAAGTTGATTAAAGATATCAAGTTTTAGGGAGCTGGACTTTGTAGGTGGCTTCTATAAGGCAGCATTTCAGAAGGCCAGCCCACATACCATACTGTGGGTAACCACAGAAAAACTGCCTGGCCATTTTAAGACCATTGATAAAGGACCACCAGAGCATAGGAAGGACGGGGCTAACCTGGGAATGGAGAAGTGATGTTAAGGTTCTCAGCACCATAGTCAGACTCAATGTGTAGACAAAGTACATTTATATGTATGAGTGCCACATACTTACATACCTGTAGAAGCCACGTTTCCTTGACCTATTCCATCTTGGAAACTCAAAGGATGAATTATTTATGATATCTATCTCAAACCATTCTGTCTTTAACTCCCATGGCAGAATTTAATGGGGAGCCAGTCACAGTTCCTCCTGTCTGAGGCAAGCATCCTGTGGATGTCTCACAGGGAGGCTAAGATGGATGGAGACCTTCCTGGTTCCACAGCAGATGGAGGAATTCCTGGGGACCATAGCTGTTGCTCCCCAGCCATCACATGAATGTTGCTCACCCCTTCCCTCTAACCACTGCAATTCTGTCCACCATGAGGGACAGCAGAAGGCCCTTCTGAGGTCAGGTCCCTTGCAGTTGCTTCAATTGTAGACTAACTCCATGCTCTGAAAGCCAGGCTGGCTAAGATCATCTCACAAGGAATTACCAAGTGGGCTCATTGTTTAGGAGATGGGGCTGAGATAAATATGAGAAATACCCCTTTAATACTAGCCTTAGGGAGACAGAGACAGAGGGTCAGCCAGCATGTTCTACATAGTGAGTTTCAGAACAGCCAGGGCTATGTAGAGAAAAACCCGTTTCAATAAACCCCATACATATATAATCAAACATTTAAAAAGCCAAGAAGCATTCTTGGTGGTATCCTTTGGGTTCCCACAAGTCTCCAAGAAGTCTATGCTTCATGTTGATTGTCTTAGTGAGGGTTTCTATTGCTGTGAAGAGACACCATGACCATGGTAACTCTTATAAAGGAAAACATTTAATTTGAATTGGTTTACAGTTTCAGAGATTTAGTCCACTATCATCATGATGGGAAACAAGGCAGCATGCAGGCAGACATGGTGCTGGAGAGGTAGCTGAGAGTTCTGCATCTTGCGCAGGTAACGGGAAGTGGTCTGTCTCATTGGGCATAGTTTGGGTGTATATGAGGCCTCAGAGCCCACCTTCACAGTGACACACTTCTTCCAACAAAGCCACAGCCACTCTCTTAATAGAGCTTCTCTCTCTGGGGACCATTTTCTCTCATTTGACAACATCATTGTTTCTGTAACATGGGAGAGAGAGCCACCTAAGAGGAAAACAATTAGCTTGGTCACCTGTAGCTACATGAGTTGTAGGGGGTGCATTAGTCAGCTTTCATTCATATAACAAAACTCCTCAGATAGTCAGCTTACAAAGAAGAGAGGTTTGCTTTGGCACACAGTTCTGGAAGTTTCCAGTTCACACTCAGTTAAAAGTCTGTGGCAAGGCAGCTCATTATGGCAGTGGACTTGTGGAGAAAGCTGCTCACTTCAGGACAAGCTGACCAAAGAGAATGGAAAAGCCCAGCCCTCCCATAGGCCCCTGTGAGCACACGCTCCCTGACACCTTACACTTCTCATTAAGCCCTTCTTTCTAAAGATTCCACTGTATCACAGTGCTGTTACAGTATTAGGACATCCTTTGGTCATGTGGGGACAAGAAAGGTGGTTATTCATTAGGTGGACACTTATCAAAATAATAGCAGGGCTCAGAGCAAAATGAAAAAAAAATTGAGAGACTTGTTGAAAAATTAAGCATTTATGCATGGCAGCAATTGAGTATCAAAGAAGTACATAGCCTAAATAACCAAAGTTCTTTGATCCTGATGCCACTCTGACACTTAAAATCACTTTTAGAGTGGAGTGTCGAGAGGGACTATACCAAAGGCTGTGCTATATAGTCAAGGGAAGAAGGGCACTACTTGGCTGCTGCCAGCAGGACAGCATCCTTGTAAGTAACCACCACCTACCGGGTCACTCTGAATAACAGGCGTTCTTCCAAGTACTTTCCATAGGTTGAATCATTTAATATACACACAGGTTCATAAACACCGTTAATCTTCACAACAGTCACACAAAGCAGGTACTCATTCCCTACAGCTTTTTAAAGTGAGGGAACTGAGGAATGATGGGGTTTAAGAAAATGGTGATTTAGAGTCTGGCTCCCAGCTTTCTGATAAAGAACCTCTATTTTCCCAGTCCGTGAGGAGCTTGCTACACTGTGAGGGACTGAATTATGCTAACGCTTACAGAGAGTTGATTTATTGCCTATAAAACAGAGCCATGCCTTCACTATGTGAGGCTCTACCATTCTGGTAACTAAGCTGCTTATTTCCAGTAATCCAGGGCACCTCTTTGGGGTATTGAGGTGCCTGCAGTGGCTAAATGAGAATCAGGAAGCTGATCTTAGAACATGGAATCAAAACAAAGTTAATTGCAAAATCTCAGGGGAGATGTCGGCTAGACGGAGACATTATCTGGGAAATCATCCTTGTGTTTAAAGCATGTCTTGTTGGTAGGTAATGCGCTTTTAGCTACTGAACACAGGGCCTCTCTCCTCCATATCAAGGATATTTTTCCTTTGTTCTTGACATCCCATCAACTCACAGCAGGTATATAACCACCAAATAGCTAGCCACCCCCACTTTAAAAACATGTATGCGTGTGTGTGTGTGTGTGTGTGTGTGTGTGTGTGTGTGTGTGTGTGTGTGTGCAAGCATGAGCACACCATGATATACATGTAGAAGTCTGAAGACAGTTTTCTAGAGGCAATTCTCTCTTTCCACCCTGTGGGTTCTGAGGATGCAATCTCCTTCACTGGCTGAACCATCTGGCCAGCCTTTGCCGTTTTCTTTACGTGGCCGTACTTCGATGTGGGATACAATCCCAAGCAACATCTTATTTACAGACGAATCTGAGGATGCCCCACCCACAGAAGGCCTACTGATCTGTATTCCAGAAACCAAGCTGGATCCAGGTCACACCTGCCCCTTAACTCAGCATCTAAGTAGCTCCAAGGGGAGTCGAAAGTGAATACCTGAAAATGAGATGATGTTCCATGACACACTTAGGATAAAGATGCCTAACTGGTCCACAGGAGGTAAATGAACTCTCTAGAATTAAGCATCATTAAGCAATTAGAAACTGTGCTTGGCTTGGCTTCCAGTGGGACCCAGAAGTCAGCATAAAATAAATAGCTCACGTCATCAGAGAATGAATTAGTCTGTATCTGAAACTCGCCCCATAGGAGAGTTTCTTCCTGCCACAGCCAGGATGATTCATCAAAACACCTTCTACAGAGAGGAGAGGAACCATGGAAGTGACGTTGAGTCTTGCCTGATGAGGACATCAGCTAACATTACATTTTTTTTTTTTTCATGATCTAAGGGTCAAGAACTGTAGTAACTGGAGGGAAACATCTCTGAATATTCTTATGAGATTTTTATTTTGCTGGAAGTAAATGGGTTTAGGGCCTACATTGACTATAGAGGTAAAGGCTTCTTACATTCTAGAGTCACAGCACTCGGTGGCTGTGATTACATCCTCAAGTCCAGATGGAAGGGATGCTTCCATGTGGTCAGCATGGGCAGGTTACTGATGGGGCAGGCACATGTGAACCTCAAGCCAGGGGAGTCGGTGATGAAAAGGAAGAGGAGACGGTCTTCCAAGGACCAGGCCAGAATGTCCTCCTGGGTAAATCACTGCTAAGGGATTGGACAGAACATCACACTCATCTTCTCTCTAGTTAGATTCCGATAGTAATTTTAAGCGTGTGTGTGTGTGTGTGTGTGTGTGTGTGTGTGTGTGTGTGTGTGTGTGTGTGCGCGTGCGCACGCGCGCCTCCGTTACAGAGCAGTTTGTAGCACCTCTGCATTCGCTTTGAGGGCCAGGAATGAGCTGCCTCTTCCTGGCTCCCTCATCTCTTCCTGTGAGGTGGTTTAACCGTGTCCAATTGTGTCTTAGCTACACAGCCCACTTTAGTTCATTGCTCTTCCCACTTACGTGAGGTAATGGGGTAAAGCGAGAATGCAGCTTGTGATTTTCTTACTGTCCAACCCACTCTGTGTGTTCAAATCAGCTCTTTGAAGACAGATAGTCAAGCTACAATAGAGGTAATAACAATCACTGTTCACAGTTAAAGAAGGCAATCACACAATGCTTCTGCAGGGCCTCTGCTATGTGCAAGATACTGTTCTAAGCCGGTTACAACAATTCTGTTCATCCCATTCCTTCACTGAGCAAAAGGTGAAGTGTGTGAGGGGAAGGGTGTTAGAATTTGTTTTGTTTGGTTCTGATCTTTGAATTTCTCAAAATGAATTTTAGTAAGGTCTGATCGAAATAACTTGGTTCCTATATGGTCCCATTTTAAAACCTGCTTTTTTTTGCGAGGGGAGGGGGACAAAGTATTTGAAAGAAGTAGGACCCTGTGATCTATCTGGGGTTCTCCCAGGCCTCCCTGGACAGTGTGCTCAGAGTCCTGGCTCCCTCTCTTGTTTCTTGCCTTTGCTTTCTCCTGGCATCAAAAATGCTTCCCACTTAGAGCCTCAAATGAATTGCCTCCTGTGTCCTGTGGTCACAGCACCTTCCTCTTACCCTCTAGGGCCATAGCCCCTATCTCTTTGGGAACCTCGTGTGTTCCTACACCCTGGAGGGTGGAGGCTGTGTACCTCCCCATGCTAACAGAAGGATGAGATGGACAGAGTGCAGTCATGAGGAGAATTTGGCTCCCAGTGTCTATAAACATGCAAAATCCAGCCCTCTGCATGACCGTGCTTGCACATCCCTGCTTTCACTACACGTTATTCAGACTACCCAGGTTCACTTCCTTCTTCTCTCCCACTGGACTCAAAGACTGTGTAAAAGAAACAGTCAGACTGAATTAAGCCTCACCGTGAACTTGATCATCTTTAAGTCTCTGGTTTCTCACGGGAAACTGAAGGGTGAGCAGAGTGGGGGTAGGGGGTCTCAAGGCAGATGTCAGAATACAAGGAGCTATGTCGTGCTGAAAATGGAAGAATCCAGATGAAAACCAGCACGAGGAAGAGAGGCCAGCTCACTTTGCTGTGATGTTATTATCCTCGGGTGGCACACTTACACAAGTTCAAATAGGAAATAAACAATATTTCAAGGGTTCCAGTAAGAAAATAACGACAGCCTTGGAGCACGCAGCTGCAGCCACTTTCTGGGATTAGGCTGTGCTCTTGCCTTTGGCCTTGGCTTACTCGTAACCACCTCGTGTTATTTGATCCCTACAGCTTTCCTTCCATTGGGTTCAAGTACACGCTTGCAGCCTTCTCATTACCCAGCAAGTAAACAAACCTCCGGAAGACAAAGGAGGACCCTGGCAGGGTGTAGTGTTCCAAGGCAGGCCTGAGGTGGGGATTTCCCAGTGTGTTCTGACAGCCAACCACCCTGCTCCCCCCTCCAGGTCGAGAGAACAGGGATAAGGTTGAAAAGCATTGAGTCAGGCCTAGAGAATTTCAGTTTCAACAGCTCCTCAGCCGTCAGCTGCTTAATCATGCTCGTTACCTTCGTCACGAAGGTCACCGGCTGAAGAAAATGATTATCTGCTGGCTGCTTCGATTCATGTTTACATCTTTGTCTTGTGTTGGGAGGGGAGCCTCGATGCATGCTGCGTTCTGTTTTTACAGGTTGGTAACCACAGTCAGTGGTAGGTCTGCAGCTGGCTGGGCTTCATGGACTCTATGAACAGTCCCGTGTAAGATGGAAAGGTGAGCATAGCTGAGGGACTTGTGTTTAAGTTGATGTAAGATGGTGTCTTGTGCAAGTCCAAGGCTCCCTAAATTGTCACTGTAAACAAGCAGGGAGGAGACAGGGCTTCTAGAAAGATCTTTTTACACCATACTAGAGTATTTATGGTCTTCTGGGTACAGCTTGCCATGTTACCCCTGAAAGTAAGTGACCTAGGAGTGCCCCCCCCCCCCATCAAGGATGTCCTCTTGCTCCCTGAGGAGATAACTTAGTCAAGAGTCACTCTTAAGAGGAAGCCTTGTAGCCTGTGATTTCAGCTACACAGTAGAAAGAAGGAAGATTACAAATTCAAGAACTTCTTGAGCCAATCTAGGCAACTTTGGAAAACCTTGCCTCAAAGCAAACAAATAACACTTTCCAAAAAAACAAAACCAAAACCAAAATCCTCACAACAAATGAATCTTAGTAGCAGAGCACTTCATGTTCAAGACCCTTGGTCCAGTCTCCAGCACAGCAGACACGGAGTGAGCAGCAGCTACAGAAAACTAGTTGGAGCCTCCCTCCTTAGGAGCAGGGCAAAGAATTGTGCCGACTTGATCTGCAGCCGACCCTATAGTTCAATCTCTTCATTTCCATCAAGAGCAAGTGCTAAGCGTCTACCTTATTGGGAGCTACTTTTAGGGGGAATGAGGCCTATGGGGGATTGGTTGATAGAGATTCAGCTGTGGACAGTCTCTTCCCCTCTCTCTTTCTGTGTGAGACTCATATGTCTACTGTACTCTCCCCAGGAACCCCAAACACACTGTGTCATCTTCCTGTCACCATAATGAATCGTTTGATTAACTTAATTAACTTACAATGAGAGACCCCCCCCCCCATTTTGGATGTTCCACTTCAACATCAGTTCAAGTGGTTGCCTTAGTCCTGGAGTAAGGTAAGAACATATCATGGTGGGAGCATGCAACAAAGCAATAGCAACGAGATGACCATGGGTGAGCCCGGCCTTCAGTCTCAAGGGCATGACCCCACTGACCTGACGACCTGCTAGCTCCCACCTCCAAAAGCTTTGACTGTTCCCTAGACACATGGCCAGTCATCAAGCTTTTATCTCATCTGGGGATCAAGTTTAACACATGGGCCTTGGGGATCATTTAAGATCTAAGCTATAGCTTATATTGTATAAACCACATATAGAACCTAGCCCAATTTCCCAGTGCAGAGCCTCATTTATACAAATTAAATGTTTTTGTTGTTTTTTTAAATCAGAATAAAGGAAGAAATCAAAATAGAAAAATTTAAAACACGGGCAAATACCACATATATCACAAAGTCTAGAAAATAACATTATTTTAATTAGCTGCCCATCATACATTATAATGGTATTTTTCATACACTGTTTTGAACACTTACTTTTTGCTAGTCTCTTTATTACATAGCAATTTTAAAGAGGGAAGACAATAGGAAGGTGGTGTAGTCTTTCATTAATACATCATAACAAACTTCTTAAGGTTTAAATAGTTGAGATGCATAAGCCTCTGACTCACAGAAGGCTATGCATGCCATTTAGGAAACTCTCATAGGTTTGTGGTCTAAAGAGTCAAAATTTCCTGACTAGATCACCAAGGTGATGGAGATCTGGGCTTATACCTTTGTATACTTGATAAGGGAGGGATCCCCACAGACTGACTACTGCCATAACCTCAAATACAGATGGTTCTTCATTCCCCTCATATTTCTAAGGCCAGATTCTCCACTGCACATATATAGTAGTAGACTTCCGTCTGTGTGCCTTTGTATCATGATGCAGCGTGAGTTGGCACTTACATGACAGGAGTATTTCTAAAAGAAATTCCTATGAATAGCAGTAACTTATATATGTTCAGAGGTGACTGGAAGCCAACTAAATATATCCCTTAAGCTCAAGCTAAATATGCTCCAACTCAACTTCACCTCTGCAGGGTTCCAAAAATACTGTGGAAAGTCTCTGCGGGGGTTTGAAAGTATAGTTAAGGGTAGGTGAGAGGGGGGGAAATGTCTCAGCCCATTATGGTCAGATTCTGCTTTTGCAAAGTGTTGCAAAGCTTATGTGGCTATGGGCTCTATAGTTTATACTTCATGGACAGATACGTTCTTGGACTTTTTGCGGATACCAAAACCCATGATGCTCAATATTCTTTCTTCTTAGATAAAATGGCACAGCATCTGGACATGACCTATGCAATCCCCACCCATACTTTAAAGCATCTCTTGATTACCCATCACACTGGACACAGCACCTTCGTTTCTTTGGATTTGTCATAAGACCTGGCAAACAGCAAATCCAAGTTTTGCTTTGTGATTCAGTTCAGCTTTCAGAATTTGGTTTCTTAATGTGTGATTGCAAACTACAGCCAGCTGGATCCATCTGAAAACTGAGCCTGCTGCTTAGCTGTTGTTCGTGGGAAAGAATGGAAACATTAATCTATAAAGGCAATGAAGACAGATGAGCGAGGTGATCACAGTCAAGGCTGCTGTCCTCCCATGTCAAGGGCATCTCTGTCCTCGTGACCGGGCCTCAGGAAGCAGCCTGGCAGCCATCCCAAGAGGAGAGAGATGAGAAGTGTAGCTCTCAAATTTGTGAGGGTTTTTAAAAGCGAAGTAGTTTTGTCTCTGAGTGAAAACAAGAAGCCAGAGCAGGCATGACACAGGAAGATAAGAAAGTAGGTGGGGGCAAGAGGCAAGAAAAGCCCAGCAGTGGTATGGAGGTATTTCTCAATCTGGCCTCCAGGCGTGTCCTTTGCCGGAGCAGTCCTACGTGATGCTCCTGTGGGGAGTAGGTCAGCGGTCAGTGATAGTGCGCAGAACACAGAAGCATTGTAAGGAGCCAAGCCATGTGCTGCTCTCAGTGAGAATGCATTGCTGAGTCTGAGGATTTGTTAGCTCGTGTCTAAGGGGCCTCTCTGTTTATCTCTTTTTCTGGGTGAATTAAACAGGTTGGTAAAGATGGGCCCCACATGTGAACTGCCCCTTATGATGAGCTGGATTAAGTTTTTATGTTCTTCATTTTCTCACGCTCTGGGGCTCTGATGTTCTGTCCACTCATTGAGTCCATGACTGTACAAATGTGCTACTGATACCCTGTGTGTCATGTTGCCTTAGAGTGATACAGTGAGCGAAGGACAAGATGAACATGTCTCCTGTCTTCCCAGAGCTTCCATTCTAGCCAAGGAGGCAAATGGCAGATGAGCAGGATAATGTACACTCGTCAGAGGGTGACTCACATTGCAGAGGACATGGAACCAGGGAAGGGAGTGGGCTTAGAGGGGACATCAAAGGGAAGAATGTGATTTTCTTTGAGAAGAATACACTGGACCTGCCTGGAAGAGAGGACACAGCTGTCAAGCATCTGGACAAGAGTAAATGTAGAGTCCCTGACACAAAAGAAACTGGCAGGTTGGAGGGCCAGAGAGCATACCCGTGTCTGCAGTTAAGTTGGGGAGGTGGATAGAGGCAGGAGTGAAACAGGCTCCCAGCCCTTGGTGAGGGTGACTGATTGGGGTAACGTGGCTGACTCTATACCCAAGTTACTGCTTTTCATAGTCACACCCCATAGTACTAGAAAGATAGAGAGGGGGGACCATGATGACACCAAACCAAAACAGTCTGATCTTGATATCAAATCCAAGGGATTGTGGGAATGATGGAAGGCATCTCAGGCCTCAAGGAGCAGTGATTGAGTGGTTTTCCTATGATGTAAACTGCCCAGAGGATCTGTCCTAAGCTATGAAGATATAACCATTAAAATGATAAAGAGGACACTGCTTAGCCTGGGTAGTACTTGGAGTATGGTAGGTGAGGTAACAAAGAGGCCAATGAAAAGGTCATTGCAGTCGTTCAGGCCAGAGATGCTAGTACATGGCTGTGCCTGTGGGGAAGATCTGCTGAGCACTCATGTGATGGTTTAGCAAGGTGGGGAGGAAGTAGCATTTGCTAAAGCAGGAACCAAAGGGGGAAACATCATTTTCCTAGAAAGATCAAAATTTCTGTTTGACCTATTATATTTAAAAATACCGAGTGGTATGTTGAGTCATACAGAAACACTTGACAGGGGAATTGGGACCCCAAGGAGGACACCAGGACCATGTTTGTGTAGCACCGTTTTTACTAGCTTAACCAATGTTTCAATAAAGTTGTGAGCAGCCAGGTAAATGTACTCTTCAGATTTTGCCCATGACTCTGTAGAAAGATGGACATCTTGCTTCACCTCAAAATAGATATTGGCATCAGCAATCTGCCAGGACTCAATTCCTGGCATCCTTTACTTAGGTGTTCACATCTTGCTGTTCTCTGTTTGGATGTCTAGTTGTAGAAGATAACAACCCCCCTGGGGAGTATTTCTCAATCTATTGATACACTGGGGCAGAAAATTCTTTATTGTGGAGGCTGTCTTATGTATTGTGTTACTTAGCTTCAGCCTGGCTTCAACATGTTAGATGCCAAGAATGGAAAATTATCTCCAGATAATATCCAGTGTCCCCCATGGTACTAAAGAACTCCCAGTTGAGAGGCTCTACCCACACGAGGATGGCGGGGCGGCGTTTAGATTCATGAATCACCACATGGAGGGACAACCATCATTTCTTGTCAAGAAAAGCTGCGTTAAACTGTCAAGTGATAAATAAATACTCACTATATTCAGCTGCTGACATCAAGGGGCTGACAACAGTATGTTAGCCTAATCCAGAGTTTCTCAGTTTTTAAAAAAATTCCCTCAGATATTTGCATAACTGAGTGTGGGGTGGTGTAATAACTTGACATAGCAAAAGATTTCTGAATAACTGAAAATTAATTCAGCGACTAAATGTTTCCCAATGAATCCCAGATGTCCTCAGCAGTGCTCACCTGTGTTGTGTCCTGTGACTTCACTGTAACCTTTGTTCTGAACACGGGACACGCACACTTTGCACAGTCACATGGGGCCGGTAAGCACTGCCTGAACACCCATGGCTGAGATCTGAGAATATTGGTGTCTTAACTCTTATTTCAAAGTTGTATGGTCTTACAGAGATAGCATGCTTTAATTATGACAACATGGTTTTTACTATTTTTCTTATATCGTCCCCCAGCACATAAGTATTAAATTAATGTAACTTTGGATTGTGCTGTGCGAAATTGCTTGCTTTTGAAAACTATCTGAGCTGCTAGAGTTTCATAAAAAAAACTATTAGATGAATTCTGGTTTTGAATTAGGACAGAACTTTTCAGTTTCTGAAATGGCCTTAATCATACTGCTGTCATTTTATACTATGTATTGATATGAAGCTCCACTCTCAATAGCGATGATTATAAAAGTAAGCTATTGATCAACCATGAGAAGTTTTGAAGGTCCTCGGTGTCCTCAACTGTTGAATATCCAGCCAAGAGTGAGTTCTTTATGTAAAAACTAAACAAGCACATTTCTCACTTGTACGCAGTGTTGCTTTTATTTAAAATTCTTTTACACACACAAAATTGGGAGTCTTGTATATATCGTATGTACATATACACATATATGTTGTATTTGTGTGCCCGTGCATGTCCATATGGAGATCAGAAGGCAACTTGCAGGAGTTGGTCAGTTCTCTGTTTGCTCCATGCAGGTTCCAGGTTATTAAACTCATGTAGTCAGTCTTGACTGAAAGTGTATTTATCCACTGAGCTACCTCACCAGTTCAAATCGTTTTCATAGTAAATAAATGGTAAACTTACACACACACACACACACACACACACACACACACACACACACAGAGAGAGAGAGAGAGAGAGAGAGAGAGAGAGAGAGAGAGAGAGACAGAGAGACAGAGAGACAGAGAGAAACACACAGAGAGAGACAGAGAGACAGAGAGCGAGACAGAGAGACAGAGAGAGAGACAGAGAGAGAGAGACAGAGAGACAGAGAGAGAGAGAGAGAGAGAGAGAGAGAGAGAGAGAGAGAGAGCGCAAACAAACAAGTCAAAACCAAAACCCAAAACCCAAAAGCCAATGAGAGTAGGAGAAGAAAGAAGATAAATTATTTTCATGTTTAAAGTGTTTACTGAGCATGGTGTGTCTATAATCCCAGCACTCAAAGGCTGAGGCAGGAAGGTGCCACAAGTTCAAGGCCAGCCAGGGCTACAGAGCAAGACCCTTTCTTAAAAACAAACAAACAAAAATTTAAGTAAAAAAATAAATAAAGTTGATACAGGAAAGAGAGAAAATCGGGAAGTCTTAACTAAATTCTTTCTTGTGGCAATTACCATGAACTGTATGCATAAAACCCCATTTCTACTTAGACATGTTTTTCTAATAGAAAGGAAACATAATGCTGCATTTTGGATCCAAAGCAAACTCAGGTTCTGGACTCAACAGGCTTCTGACAGGCTCTGTAACCACAAATGCAGCGAGAGAGAGAGATCTGCTGCTTTCCCAGGGAACTCTGAAGGGAGGGAGACTGTCGTTATTTTCAGTGCTTTCCAAGGGCTGGTTCTATATAAACATCAGGTTTTATTCCACTCGCCTTCCATAATTAGAAAGAAAACACATTATGAAACTTTAAAATAATATGACTCTAAATCCTGGGTAATTGCTGCCATAGACACTCGCCAGAGCACAGGGCACATTTGAAGGGTCACCTGCTTCCCTGAGACAAGCTCTTTGTTTCTTACTTGACAAAAATTCTGAATCCTAAATCTACATGCCACTTAGCTTTCTGGCAGTGGGGAAGGCAATGGTGAAACCATTCTCTGTTGGGACACCCAAGTTTCTAGAACCTTCCATGGAAAGTTTCGCTAGAGGCAAAAATCTAACATAGAAAATGAGATGGTGAAGTCCAGTCTCGGGCAAGAGTTGGATTTTCCACACAGGTTTTCCTGGAAGCTTCGCTTGCCAAGCACTCTGGTGGGTCTGTCTACGCATTACTTTGTCTCTGGGTCCTGGAGTTGGCGAGCTGCTTTGATGGTTCTCTGAAGAGTTGCCTTTTGTCCCTCATGGTACGGTTACCTCCTTATATTGCAGCTGTATAGACCTCAATATCCTGTGAAATCTCTTTTGGCAAATTAAAGCATGTGTCAAGGAAACATTATCTTGTTCTTTCTACATGAACATTTCATGCCTGCGTCGATATGGAGGAGAATTACAGGAGGTGAATGGCAGAGTAGAAATGGTTTGGGGATCCACACAGCAGGATGCTTCTTGTTCCCTAAAGATAATAGACTAGAACAACATCACCTTTACTGCCCTTTCTAGAAATTTCCAGCCTTGAAATTTGTGGGCATACTAGTTAATATCAGTAACTCTAATCACCCAATGAAAATAGCATCCACATTGTATACTTAATGATCTTTAAGTGTTTAACACTTGAGCAAACACTTTGTGTACTGCTCCAGTTAATTCTCATGATAACTTAAAGATTATATTTACCATTCCTATCTGATAAATAAAAAGACTTAGGCTAAAGGTTAAATAAAATGGTGTAGGATCTGTTTTCCTGTAAATAGCTCTTCCCCCATGTTCCTGTGAGCACCCCAGACACATGCTTACAGAAGGCATGGGAGTTTAGTGTGGACTAGTTGGGAAGAGAAAGGGAATCAGTGGGAAATGAGAGGACAAGAAAGTGTACTAGATGGGTTAAATGTACTCAAAATATACATGTGACAATCCCATAGCAGAACCTATTGTTTATAATTAATAATGTTAATGAAATATTTTAAAGGGACCAATCATCACCTTTATCTCATGACATTGCTAGGTTTTGAACTTGGATCAATTAGAATGGAGTTCATGTTTTAAGTCCTTAGGCTTTTCCACCTTCATGATGCCCTTGAGATGTCTGCCAAAGACACGTTGGGGCTCTTAGAAGTTACCGTGCTAATGAACCTCTGATGAGGATGCCTTCTTCTTTTGTTAAAACCTCTGTTTTTAAGAAAGAATGCTTTCTGTAGAATCTAGCGCACTAGATCTAAGATACTATGACATCATTCCTGTTTTTAGTTTATAGTGTTCCCTCTCTGACCGCCTCCAACCCCTTCTTTCTTCTGGCAATAAATTCACTTTGCCTAGAAACATGCCATATGACGTGACCTTGGTCCAGACGCAGTGGTTGGCTCAGACATCAGCAAATGATTCAACCAGCCAATCAGAGTGCTCCACCTTTCCAGCTGAAGGTGGCAGGGAAGTCTATTCGGTTCCATGAGCAATAAATCATTTTTTTATGTGCACTTATTGGCTTCAGTTATTTCAGGTTGGGTTTTTGGAAAGAATCGAGGTTGAAACAAATGCATCCCTGGATTCTTCATTTCTTTTCCATCACAGGCACCAGTGCACTTCAGCTATGAGAGAACTTGATTTTCTATCGATGAAGACGAGCAAACACAACTGCAAGATGAAGATGAAAATGGCAACACCCTCAAAGTCAGTAGTTGGGAAACAGAGCTCCAAGGACAGCTCAGTTTTCTTGCTCAAAATATTTGTTTAAATATGGTAAGAGATTTTCCCAAGGAAGACTTGCTGCAGAAGAGGCTGCCCTGCCCAGATGGACGAGAGTCCAGAGGATTAAGGAGTCTTACTTTAGACTTTACAAGATGTTTCCCCTGGGGCATTCCTGTTTGCATATATTTTCCATATCGGCTTGCATGTTTTTCTAGAGAACCTTGCCTCTTTGTGTATACTGCTCCATCACCCGAGGGACCTAAAAGAAAAATATCAGCTTGTTTTTCTAAGTGGGGGCTTGTGTTCAACACAAAAACTTAGCTACAAGTAAATCATGCTCTGATCTCAGAGGATAAAATAAACACCAAGCAAATGCAAAGCTGTGTTTTCTTGGAGCCAAATAGAACATGATGTTCAGAAGTTTCCAGGGAGCTCCAAAATTAGAAGAAATCTTGGCCAAATGCATCCCGAGTCCCATTAGGAGTCTTATCACTTAGAGCCCCTCCTTAACTTGCCCCATAGCTCCCAGGAGGCCACACAGACTTTCTCCGTGTGCTTTGGAGCTGCCCCAGGATCGCTGAGTTTTCCTCTGCTATTGGCAGATCTGTGCCCCAGTTAAGATGGGAACAGAGCATCAAAAACACAGTCAGGTTTCTTCTAGGAAGCCCAGCTGTTGCCACATCATTTGTTTGGGAATAGGTAGAGGGAATGGGGGATGGTGTAACCAGAATAGCCTGATTTGACAATCATTACCCTCCAGAGGCATTTGATTAGGTGGGTACCAGATCCAATACTTTTTGGTTACTCCATGAGGGTATTAGGAAAGTCTTTTTGAACTAACCATTTTATAAAATGTTCTATTTATGATTAAAAGCCTTTTTTGACAGGTACTCTGGTTCAAGTATGAATAGAGGGCTTCTAAGAGGATGTTGTTAAAGCCGGCCATATGGTTGGTGGCCATCCAGTTAGTGCCAAGCAAGACTATGTGAGTACTTGATGAGTTACCTTCTGGGGTCAGGCAACCAATCTCAACCAATGTGAATATGAGTTTCTACCATTCATTCCTTCTCTCCTTTTTAGTTTCTCATTATTTTCTTTGTGCCTCTAAGCACAAGGCCTCATCCCTCTCTACACACAGAAAAAAAAAAAATTAGAATGTAGACACTAGAGCTAGCCAGCGTCGTCTTTATAGATTGCATGCATTCTAACCTCTCAATTATGGCTCATTCCAGTTTTTCCCCTTGGAATGCTTCTCCCCACCCTCCAAATACCATTCATTTCTCAAGCCCATCTCAAATCTTGGGTCCTCTGTAAAACATCATCCTGTCAACAATTTCAGTCCATTCTGGTTGCTTATCTTTTTTTTTTTTTAAATCTCAATCTCTACCATTCTACAATAAATCCTACATTATTATTAATTTGTTCATTCTTTTCATCTATAATTCATGATTCCACCAAAGCATCTTGCAGCCAGAAAACATTTTTCAGATTTTTTTCTCTTATTTTGTCTCTCTTGAGATTTGAGTGACAGATACTTGACATCAGCTTGAAGTTTACTATTATTTAACAAATGGTATACAAAATTCATATATGTTATTAATCAGAGAGTCATGTTCATTTAACTTGAATAATACCGGAATAGATCCTAAGTGTTCTTACCACACCCATAAAAGAAAATGATATGAGGCAATGGGATGTATTAATTAGCCTGGTTTCAAATGTGGACTTATATCAAAACATCTTATTGTACAACTTGGGTACATATTGTTCATTTATTTTTTTTTTCTTTTTACATATGTGTACGTCTCTGCATGTGTACACGGATGCACGTGCCTTAACATTTGTTAAGGTCACTGAATGTTTTCTATTGTTCCTTTCAAACCTGGTTTCTTACTGGATGTGGCAACTCACTGATTGGCTACACTGTTTGCCAGGGATCCTGCTGTATGTGCCTCACAGTTCTGGGATTATAGTCACGTGCTGTCATGCCTGGCTTTTCACATGGGTGCTTGAGGTTTCAACTTGGGTCCTCATGCTGTGCACCAAGTATTTACCCAACTGAGGCATCTCCACCGTCCTTAGTGTATACACATTTTTGTTTGTTATTTATAATTCAATAAATCTGGAAGAAAGGCCCAAACAGACGAGAGGGAGCTCATGCTCACATATTTGACAACCTGTAAAAGGTCTTTTTCTGACCTGCCAGCCTGCTCCCAAATAGTGACACAGAGACTTATTACTAATTATGAAAGCCCAGCCTTAGTGTAGGTTTGTTTCTAACTAGCTTTTATAACTTAAATTAACCCAGTTCTATTAATCTACGTGTTTCCATATGGCTCTTGGCTTTTACCTTTCCTTCTGTGTGTCCTGATTCTCTGAGTCTGGCTGCCAACTCCGCCATTCTTTTTCCTTCAAGTCCTCTGTCCCCAGGAGTCCTGCCCAACCTCTTTCTGCCTAGCTATTGGCCATTCAGTTCTTTATTAAACCAATCACAGTGACATATCTTCACACAGTGTAAAGGAATATTCTGCAACAATAACCATTTCTTAAGATGAAATAAAATCTTCATGACAGTGGGAAAGGCAAAGATTTCATAAGTAGCATATGAAATTACTAAACATTGTTGTAATTAATATTTAATATTGATTTGACTGGACTGAGAGATACTCAGGAGGTTAGCAAAGAGAACTTTTGGGTCAGTCTGTGAGGGAATTTCTAGAGAACAAAATGTCAACGCTTGCCTCCAAGTAGGTGGCTCCATCCCGTGCATGGGCAGTGGGAGGGAAGGAGGAAGTCTATCAAGCAGGTACCCTTCCTGATTGCTTTATGGCCTTCTTAAGGTGAGAACCTGGCTTCAATATGCCTTCTATAGTGTGGGTCTCACCACAGGCCTAGAAACCACAACTAGCCATCCATAAACTAAGAACCAGGAAGAAATTCTTCCCGCTGTAAGTTTTTGTCTCGGGTACTTGTCACACAAACACAAACATAAAAATTGAAAAATTAGACCATTAAAAATGAGAAATGCTGTTT
Source organism: Phyllotis vaccarum (assembly GCA_033318265.1). Lineage (NCBI taxonomy): Eukaryota > Metazoa > Chordata > Mammalia > Rodentia > Cricetidae > Phyllotis > Phyllotis vaccarum. The sequence goes on along the minus strand of JARWLC010000005.1, from coordinate 45,696,616 downwards.
ACTAAAAGAAAACCTCAAAGAAACAGAGTCATGGATTATGAGAAGCCATTGAGAATCGTACATTACTAAAAGGGCCTGTAAACAATTCTGTAGATATGTTCTAGAAATTAATAAGAAAAAGATAGATTCCCTCAAAAGAAAAATATAACAAGACTTGTAGAGGTAGTTTCCAAAAAACTGTGAATGGGCAGTATACTTAGGAAAAGATGCCCTGCCTGCATTACTCACCAGGAAAATGCAAATTCTCCTGAGTGTCTAACATACAGCAACCAGAATGACTGATAGAAAAAGCGGTCAGGACCGAGTGCTGCCTGCCACAGAAGACTGAGTAGCGGTCTTGCACGTTAGACATGCAGTGGCGTACCTGTGCTTTCACTCTGTTGAGCAGCGCAGCATATTAGCACATGGGTAGGTTATGTGAACTAGTATGTGGCCCCTAGGTAAGTGAACTAGTATCTGGTCCCCAGATAAATGCGAATGTGCCTGTTTATCATAAGGCACAGAGGAAGTATATTCGTAACAGCACTGTGCACAGTCACCACAAAGCAGAAGGAATCTAAATGTTCAATCACAGGCTGCTTAATAAAGGATTGGATTCATTCCCCGCAACTAGAATGAACAAAATATTGTTTCACACAACTTATATAGAGCACTAGAATATTCTGTTTATTGAGTGAAGGAAGCTGGGCACAAAGACTACGTATGATTGAGCTCCTTAAGATCAAATAAAAGCAAAATGAATTCATAGCAGCCTGTGAGAATCAGAGAGGCTGGAGGGCTGCCAGGGAGGGTTTCAGAGTCACAAAACGGTCCTTAATCTGAGTGGCAGTCACAAATGTTAGTTGTTTTGTGACAATGCATTGAATTTGCACATTATAGTCAATATGCCTTTTATGTAAACATGAAGCTTTATGTTTAAAAATGAAAAGTACCATCCTGGGGAGAGGAGAATCATGGGAATTGCTCTGTTCTTGGCTTCACCATCACAAGCGTGGGGGACTGATAGAAACAAAGGAAGCCTGGTGAACATGCAGACGCATAAATCAGATGTGGAACTTCATCTTGACCTTGGAAACGTGAAGCACTGGTTTGAGCTACCCCACATTACCTGTTCAGCAAAGCGACTCCCAAAACTGCTTTGTAGATGCCCTTTAGCTTTGAAGAAGGAAGGCATCTTTATCAGTGGTGCTTCTATTGTTGCCTCTAAACTGTAGCCCACCTCAGGGTTCATTTCATAAATCTCTGGGTGGTGGTCTAATCAGATCTTGCATTTTAATCACAGTTACCACCTTCTTAGGTAAGGCAGTTTTGGATTTTTTTGTTTTTCGAGACAAGATCGTATGTAGTGTAGGCTATCCTCCAATTCACTGTATGCCCAAAGTTGACCTTGATGTTAGATCCCTTACTGCCTCTGCCTCTGGAATGCTGGCATTTTACGCATGATACTTGGTGTATATGTTGGAATCAAATCCAGGGTTTCATGCATTACCGGTAGGCCAGCATTTTGCCAACGGAGTTATATGTGTAGCCACTGGATATTTTTTATAATCTCCTTCTCCGGACCTTGGACATCTTAGAAAGGATTTCATTTTTAGTTATGCATATGTGTCTCTGTGTGTAGATGTGCACGTGTGAATGCACTGTGGAGGCTGGCAGCTTTAGATCCTCGAGTTGGAGTTACCTGAGTGTGTGTGCTAGAAACCAGGCCCTGGTCATCAAATACTATTAACTGCTGAGCCTTCTCCCAAGCCTGCCATCCATGAAATTCTAATAATAAAGACACACTTTGTTTATCTACTATATACACATCTGTATTTTCTAAGAAAAAGAATAGGAGCCTCCCCCTACCCCCCCCCCCCCCCGCCTTGGGGGAGTTATCCTTCATTGAGAATGAACAAATAAATCAAGACAGAATAGGGCATTGAATACCTTTGAGAGCCCAGTTTGTCTCAGTGTGGGCACAGGAAAGCAGCTGTGAAAGGGAAGGGGAAGAGGAATCAGGAGAAAAGCAGGATGCTGTGGCCACTAAGCAGGAATCAGAGCTGTCAGAGCCACAGAAGGAGGCTAAGGGGAAGCATGCCTGAACCAGGGTGCTGGTGTGCATGTTTCAGGGGCTGAATCTTAGCACCCGTGGCCTCGGGTGCTAAGCCCAAGAGAATGGACTTAACCTTAAAGACACAGAGGAAACAAAAATGTCTGAAGGACGCTGACTCACTCAAATAGATACGTTTTTGAGTTCATTCAGCCTGCTGTGTGAATGGACCGTCAGCTTGCCAGAGCCCTAGAGATCGTGGTTTGACAGAGGCACAGTTCCTACAAGGATGAGAGAAGATGGAGAGTCTGGAATAGGATTGGGGAAAATGGTCCATGTGCCAGCACCTGGCATGCGGGAGGTACCTGATAATCTGGTTTGTCACTGAAGTTTGGGCAGTAGTGACCTTAGCAGCTTGGCAGTGTTGAAGCCTTCCAGAGGCCACAGAGCCCAATTTACTTAAAGGTCTTGGGAATGAGTTTTGCTACTTTTTTTTTTTTTTTTTTTAAGATCCATGTTTTTCTATGAGGTTAAACTGAACACGGCGAAGATCACCAAGTTCCAGATGACCTCATGGGCTGCTGCTGAGCCATGTCCTCACCCTAAATGGACTGATTCTACAAATGATGAGAGAGAAAAATAATGGATGTTCTCAGCCAAAGTGGGTCTTACTTGTGAGTTTCAAACAAATTCTGTTTCAGCTCCAGCAAAACGGGGAATCGCGGGCATCAGGGGCTATGCTTGTGTTTTCTACCCAGCTCGACCCCATTCTCGGAGGTGCCTCATTTGTCTCCAAGTCCCTCGATGGAAGGCCACACGGTGACTGGCACCAAGACATTCACTCCCTATTTTCTGGTGTCTTTTAGACGTATGAGAGGATTCCACAGAGCAGCAACACGCATCAAGCATAGGAATAAAAGTACAGTGTTTTTCCTAGGAAGTGCCCAATGGGATCAGTGGTCTTTTTGCAATAGGCGGGGCTGTGTGCCAGTCTTTAATGGAGGAGGAATAAAGAAAATAGACCTCACAGGGTGGCTGCTGCTGGTGGAGGTCCCTCTTTGTGCCAAAGCTAGCAGTGGCTGTTGAGAAAGTAGTCTGCCCACTGCCTGGGACTCTGTGATATACATCATTACCTTTCTCTTTATTAATACAGAGCACACTCACCACATTTCATGGAAAGGTGAATGCTGTTTTTTTCCTTGCCTAATCAGTATTGAATCCATCACAGTTGCTGCCTATCCCAGAGCTCATAGTATTTTTCTTTCAAGCACCCAGAGCTTCACAATGGCAGCAGGCACCAAGAACTGATGAAGACTTCCTCCAGCATCCCCCTCCTCCATGGCCTCCCCAGTTTCACCTAGCTCACATAGCTGTATGCTTTACCTAATTTAACCTGGGGTGGCAACTGGGTCCCAGTCTGTTGACCTTGGCTCCAATGCGGAACTTTTGAACCCCGCCGTTTTGGAAACTGCCTTTCATGGATCTGCAATGAAACTTGGTCACAGAATTCTGGCCCAGTGCCTGCTGGGGGTGTGGGAGTTGAATTCAGCCAGGCCCATCTTATCTGTTAGTAGAAGATGGGAGGAACCACACTGAGAGCTGGAGATTATTAAGCTTGCAAAGGAGCCCCCAGATGTTGCTACAAAGCCAGGGCTTCTGACCTGGCGCAGGCTCCACTCTATGCAGGGCTTAGTTAACCAGTAGAAGGGTAAAGGTGCTGACTCATGAACTTAGTATTTGGCAGGAGACCTTCAATGCTTCACCACAGCTCCCAGTTTATCTAGCTTCTAAAAGTTAACTGGATGAGAGCTTTGATGTTGGCTCAAATGAATGCCAGAGAATTGCAAACCTAGGAGTAGAGACAAATGCCCTTGACATGCAGGGTTTAGAGCAAGGTCAAGAGGATGAACAATGTGTAGCTTTCAGAAAGGTGTGAGACCATCAGTGATGTGTGAGGTTATTCTTAATTCTATCAACTTGGGTAAGGCAAGAAAGGGGAACTGTGGTGTGCCTTCATTACCTGGATGAGTCTTCCTGACTTTAGCTGATGGTAAGGTCAAGTTCATAAGCACAAGATCCAGCCCCACAAATTTGCACACACACCTCAGCCCTAATTTCTACTGATTACAGTTATTGATCTTTCAGGATTATATATTATATGGCCAACTTTTAATGAATGTTTGTTTGGTATGTGATCAGTTGATCATTCTTTCACTTTTTTTTTTTTTCTTTTCAGTGAATATTTTTTGGCCATGTAGGAAGTAACACACAGTGTCGTGTGATGCATAGTAGGAATTGGACTTAACAATGCCTTGTTCTCCCAGAGCTCTGGTGTGTACACACTGAACTACTCCAAAGGATAATATTCAGTAACTTAATGAAAGTATAGGATTTTAGAAAGTATAGAGTGATCAGGTCTGCTTTGGGGAGGAATGTTCCTTGGAGCAGTGACTTTGGCACTTTTTAACAGGGTCACCACTCACTCACAAGCTCTGTTCCAGTCACCTGCAAGTGGCCATTAAGCAACACAAAGAAGTGCCCACAATGGCAGAGTTTTCTAATGAGCTGGGAAAGACACACCTGGGGGGAAGGAGATACCATGAACAAGGACCCTCATTTTAGAGAAGTGTGGTTACCATTTAACAGAAAAGAAGTGGGCAGATCCATGTCTCCTCTTGTTCTAAACCAGGCCCTGGACAGTTCCCACATGGCCAGTCAGAGCTTACTCCCAGATGAGCCCCTGTACTGAGTCCTTGCTTTGCTCCTAAGTATGCAAAAAAGCTAGAGACTATGCCAACAGACACAAGATTGTTCTTGAATTGCTAATTAAAAATATAAGATGGGCAGCAGAGCATACAATTGACAATGATTTCTAATTGTATGGTAAAAATTACACATAATTAAACAGAGTTGGCCGTCTGTATCCATGGGCTTCAACCAACCACAAACCAAAAAGTATTCAGAAAAAAAGATTATGTCTGCCCTGAACATGTGCAGACTTTTTCTTTGTCATTATATCCAAACAGTATAATGTAATAGCATTCACAGAGGATTTCCATTATGTTACGTATTGTAAGCACTCTAGAGGTGATTTAAGGATATTGTGTGTGGGTCCTGTGCAGACACTGTGCCAGTTTATACAAGGAACTTGAGTAGGCAGAGTTGCTATCTGAGGGACAGATAAAAGGGTGGCTAGGGGTAGTCAGCACCTGCGGGCTCCTTTGTTATTTGCTACAGACCCTTGTCTGTGCTCACGATCCACAGCGGCAGTTCCTCAGTCTCAGTCGCTTCTCCTGTGCTGCAGAACTCGGAGTTCAAATGTCCACTGAGTCTCCACCTGGGCACCCAAGGGACACTGGAAGCCCCTCCCTTGGTGCCTAGCAAAACTGCATTTTACTTCCTACCTCACACTGCAAAATAGAATCCAAGTGCCTGGGACTCCTAACTTCTCTCCACACACACAAAAACCCATCAACTACAAGAATCCTGTTGATTCTGTGACTAAATAATCTCTTGAATTTATTGACTTCCCCCTTGCCTTCTACTTTGATTTATTTTCTAATGCACAGCCATGATGTAGTCACTCCCTGAATAGTCTTTTCTGGGTACAGTCATGGTCCACCCAGCCTGTTCCTGGCACTCTGTCCAGACACTCTTTCTGGGTCCGGCAGTACTCTTCCATCTCTTAACATCACTTAATGCTTCCTCACCACATGGGCCCAAGATACTGGTTCCAAGGCTGTTCTTGACTTTTGCTGATTACTTTCCTAGCCCATTTCTCTATCCTTACACCTCTCCAGGCACAATAAGCCTCTGTGAGTTTTGGGAATCCATACTCTTAAGTCTGTACTGGGATCTTTATATCCACTATTTTCAGAAACAATTCTGTTCCACCACCCTCTTCCTCATCTAGCTGAAATACTGTCTTCTCTATGACAGGCGTCATTGCCCGGCTGTAAGTGGGTATCCAAGTGAGTGAAACAGTGGTTCCTACAAAAGATACATCCCCGGTCTAATTCCTGAAGACTGTGAATCTTACCTTCGTTGAAAACAGTCTGCGCAGGTGTGATTAAGTACATATGTGAAGATGAGAGCATCCCTAAATACACGGACAAGCATCTTATGGAACACAGAAGAGAGTCAGATAAAAGAGAAGGATAATAATGGAGAGAGCGGGGATGCCATGGGCACCAGGATCCAGAAGAGCAGTCAAGGGAGCCCAGAAGCCAGAAGGAGTGTGGTCCTGTTAGCATCATGATTTTAGACTTCTGTTTCTCAAAATTGCTAGAGGCCAAGTTTCTGCTCTTATCTGTCACCAAGCTTGTGGTAATTTTTTATAGTTAATGCCCTCCTTAGTTCTATGAAACCTCCCACACATCTCACGCATTGCCTTGAAGGTCCTGATGTTTGCACTGGGAACTTCAGTGAAGTGTCATGAAGGAGGCCGCCCACACTTACTGCCATGTTGTTCCTTCAGCGGACCCATAGCTGGCATAACACTAAGCAGTGATTGTTCTGTGTAAGAATGAAGTGTGCTTAGCCGAGATACATGTGGCCAGCTTTGTGGAAGAGCTGGACTTGAGCTGGCCTGCTAAAGTGAGCAGGACTGGCTATCACAGAAAGGAAAAGTAACTGTTCCCAGCCACTGGAGACACACCAGTGAAGGACTGGTAATGAGGACAGAGATGATGTGTGAGGTCAGCCTGATTGTCCCTGTTAGAGGACTCTGCTTTGTCATGAATCCGTTTTCCCCAGGATGAGTAGCCTAGACCTGGGGCTCCTGAGACACCTACTATAGCATATAAACAGAAGATGATTGAGGTTAGGAACAATTACAGCTCCTTGAGTTAGAATATGAGGGAGACCCATTACATACTTCTTGCCTTCAGTAAAAACAAGAAGAAGGAGCAGGAGGAGGAGAAGAAAAAAAGAAGAAAGATTTTGCTTCAAAAATCATTAGAGATTTTAAGAGGCAGTGGCGGAGGGCTGAAGCAAGGGAAGGACCCTTTCAAGCAGGGGTCCTTTGTAATTTGATAGGTCTCACACCAGAAGCTGCCATTGACCATGAAGAAAGATTTAGTAAAGATAACTATGAAGTTGTCGTGTCAAAAGTGTTGGGCATTTAATGGACAAGATGGGCAGAGTTATGGAAAGGCTGGGTCAAGAGAGTCATGAAATAAAGCGAGCCTCACTGATGATGAAGTTTCAAATTCAGGGATGTTTCTGGGGCTTTCCAGAGTTCCCAGAATAGGGAAAACATCAGTCCTGGAGGAATCTCACAACATTGGTCTGTCATTAATGTGCAGAGAGCCGCAGCACACAGACCTACACTTCTACAGATGCGTGACTAAACGGGCACTTACCTAACAAGGGGACCACATCTGGGTATCAGTCACTGCTTGACAAACTCATAAACTCAGTGAGGAAAATAGATGGAAAGGCAATGGGAGAGAGCTCAACCTCCCATGCACCTGGGTGAATGTACAAATACGTGGATTGATGGGGACCATTTCAAACTCCAGTCTGTCTAAAGGTGTCGGCCACGGAAAGCCACAGCCCATCATGGCCACATGAGAACACAGAGGTGTCCGGAGTATCACATTTGGAGATGTAAGCCAAAAGTCCACTATTGTGAAAATCTCTCTAATTTTGAAATGGTGAGCACTAGGTAGAAATTTTTAAAAAATTCTATGAGCCAAGTAAACATGACTAATGAGACTCTCTTGAAGCTTCCACTCAGCACACAGACGACAAAGCAGAAGCTGGATCCAAATCCCGCACCTGCTTCTACCTGCTGTGGTCCTCAGGTTGATCCTTTCATGGCTTCCAGGTGATGTAGATAACTTCAGTGTCAGCCTTTCAGGGGGGAGGTGGTAAGGCCATTTTGACAACATACTGAATGAAGTCCCTCACTGCTGTAGAAAAGTTAAAGAATGTTTATTTCTGTTTGGAGACATCTACTAGCCGGGTTCTTTGCTGTGCGCTTTGTGTATTCTATTTATTTTGCACTCACAATCATATTGTGAAGTAGGCTTGGTGGAGCTTTCTAAGCCATTTCCCAAAGGTTATATAGAATTGAAGGTTCAGCCTTATACAGTAACTTACTTCAAATGAGCCTCCAGAAATGTACAACGATTCAAAACCTCATCATTTCTGCCTTCAAACGTGTTTATATATAAATATAAATATATAAATACGTGTTTATAAATATAAATATATATATATATATTTCTCTTAGATGGGCTCAAGTGTTTTCTTTTGGAAATAGAACAGAACATTCTAGCAAAGTATATTTTACAGAAAAAAAGTTTTTAATAAAGAAACAAATTCCAAAAAGGCAGAAGGAGTTCTCTGATGCCATCAAGCTCATGTATACATGCATGTGTGTGCACATCTGTCTGTGTACATAAACAGAGAAGTCACCAGAACATTCCTTTTATTCCATGGATTGTCAAAGAATGGTGTTTACATATAAATTTCTCTTTGTTTTTCGAATCCCACATGACAGTGATCACATTCCTATTCTGCATTAAGGTGAAGAAGTGAAATATAATGGATAGGACAGTAAGCACAAGCCCTGAGACAAGGGATTAACAGGAGGACCCCAATGCCTTTCCTGAGTAGACTGCCTCCCCTGGGTCCACTCAGGACCAGTGACAGGTGTCAGAGCCAAGCCTAGGGCCCCAAGGCCTCTGTGCCCTTAGAATCAATTAGAGACTCACTCAATGGCTGAGCTTCATGCATGCATCTATCCACTCTGTTCTTGCAAACTGGCCATTCCTCTCTTCTCCTAAACTGTCAGCTTAGGATCTTACATCAGTCAGAATTTCTTTTGTTAAAAACAAGGACAAGGAAGGTCAGGGAGATGGCTTAGTGGGTATAGCCCTTGCCCTGCAAGTGTGAGGACATGAATTCAGAACCCCAGAACCCAAGTAGCAGTCAGGAGTGGTAGATTATCTATAATTCCAATGTTCCTAACAGAGAACTGGGAGGTAGGAACATGAGAACCAAAGTTTACAGGCCAGCCAGCTCAGAGTGGCAGACCCAGATGTGGGATGTCTTTGTGTATGCTCTGAGTATACTTTGTTACTATTTGTTAATAAAGAGGTTGTTTTGGCCTATGGCAAGACAGCTTAGAGGTAGGTGGGAAATTCAAGCATTGATAAAGGAGAAGGAAGGCGGAGTCACACAGAGATGCTGCAGGAGGCCACTCAGAGAGCAAGATGTAATGGAACACAGGTTAAGCCATGGAGACATGTGGCAATACATAGTTTAATAAGAATGGGTAGAGTTAAGTTGTAAGAGTTAATTAGTAATGAGCCTGAGCCATTAGACCAAACAGTTTCTAATTAATATAAGCGTTTATGTGATTATTTGGAACCAAGTGGCTACGGGCATGGTTGGCATGGGGCTAGGCCTTATAAGACCCTGTCCCAAACAGTGTGGCAGATGAAGACTCATACCAAGGTTTCCTCTGACCTCCATATATATGCTCAGCACAGCATGCACATAAAGACATGAGCATATGCGTGCACGCACACACGTACACACACAGGGTTTTTAATAAAAAGGAAATGAAAACACTTGCAAAGTATAAAAAGAACAGGAATTATAGCTTGTCCTGGAACACATTTTACAGTACTCAAATTGTGAGTGGAACAGGGGTGGCGTGTGAGGGACCCAGCTGGGCAAGCCAAAATGATGGGATTCATGGTAGGCAGCTTTGTTCGACTCTTTTGACTCTGGCCCAGCCAGTTGAGCTGAGAGCACGATGTTCTCAGAGACAGCCTTGACAATGGCACGCTTTATTTTTCTCCCAAAGCTGAAAATGGCTTCTCAGCCTGCAAAGGGCAGCTTTCTTCTGAACCTCAGGGAAGGGAGAACGATTTTTGTCCCCAGGCATTTGGCAGAACAGACTGGAATGGAAATGCCACCTGGCAAGGATGTTGGTCTAAACAATTCACATTTTATTTGGGAGGGATGTCTGTCTTCCCAAGGGTACGCTTTCAGGCTCAGATGTTCCTTGTTTCCGATCACCATAGTGAAACTGAACATAGTCCCTACCCAAGGGTCCCCATACCTGAGGAATTTCTGTCATTTGCAGCACAAACTAGCCAAAGCCTGACCCAAGCCAGCTGATACTTTTAGGCCTTGGACTCCGGGATGCCTAGATTCTGTTTTTTCTTAAGATTTTTTTCTGGATCCTTTCAGTTCCATAACAAGAATGATTGCAACTGACTGCAAATCTCTTGCACAGAAATAAATGATTCAGACAAAAGCAAATAAGGAACTCAGCCCTGGCCAAAGCCGTGCCGAAATGCTACCGAGAAACCGAAGGAAATAAACGGAGAGTCCCTGCCCACATCGAACTTGTAGTCTAGAGCGAGAGTGAAGGGCACAGAGCCAGATTCGTCAACCGAAAGATCTGCACAGCTTCCAAGGTGTGAATCATGCGAGTTCTTTTCCAAGCCGATGAGTTTAACTCAAATTACATCTGCCAACATAAATTGTACTACAAGGCTGAACAGGTTTCACTGCTAGCAACCTATGACTCTGCCCTTTGGACAGCCTGGGTTTTAATCTACCTTATAGCTAGCACCTTGTTTCTTGGGACAAATGTATCGATCGCGTGGTTGTTGCAGCAAATCCCTGTGGCTCCCTGGCACCACCTTGCTGGAGGGACTGTCCCCACTTCTCTCTTATATGGTCCATTTTCTTTTTTATTTAATTTTTTCTCATCCCCACCGCGGCTCCTCCTCCCTCTCCTCCAAGTTCTCCCCACCCCATCCCCCCCACCCCACCCCCACCCCGGCCCCATCCAGTTCCCAGAGAGGGCAAGGAATTCCAAGATGAGTCAAGTCAGTTTGCTCTGGCATATCCAGCTGAGGTAGGATCGAGTCCCTCCCCCGAGTATCAAGGCTGGGTTAGGTGTTCCTCTGTAGGGAATGGGCTCTGAGATGTCAGTTCATGCACCAGGGATAAACTCTGATCCCATTGTAAGAGGCTCCACAAACTGCCCACACCATTTGACAGTCGTCTACATTTGGAAGGTTTGGATCCTTTCCATGCATGTTCCTCAGCTGTCATTTCAGAGTCGAGCTCCCAATAGCTCAGGTCAACCATCTCTGTGGGTCTCCTCCTCATGATCCTGAACCCTTTGCTCATATACTCTCTTCTCTCTCTCAGCTGGGCTGGAAGTTTGACCTTGTGCTTAGCTATGGATCTGCCTCCTTCAGTTGCTGGCTGAACGTTCCATAATGACAGTTACAGAGGAAGTCCTGTTTAGGCCCCCTATCACTATTGCTTGGAGTCCTATCCAGGGACATATTGTGGGTTCTTGGGTGTATCCCTAGCACCAGGTTTCTCTCTAACCCCATAATAGCTCTCTCTATCAAGATACCCACTTCTTTGCTCTCCCTCTCTACTGTTCCCTTCACTCAATCGTCCCATTCTCTCATCTTCTCTTTGTACTTCCTCTTGCTCCCTCCCCCATATGAGCCCAACTTACTCAGTTGATTTTTCCTATTTCCTCTTCCCAGAGCTATCTATGGATGTCTCTCCAGATTTATCCATTGCCTGCAAATTTTAGAATGTCCTTTTTTTTCCTGCTGAGTTTTTCCATTGTGTATATGTGCCACAATTTAAAAAAATTCATTGCTTAGTTGAAGGGCATCTACATTGTTTCCAGGTTCTGGCTATTACGAATAATGCTGCCATGAACATAACTGAGTTAATACTCTTGGGGTAAGAAAGGGCATTCCTTGGGTGTATGCCCAATAGTGGTATTGCTGGATCATTGGGGAGATTGATTCCCAGTTTTTTGAGGAACCGCCATACTGATTTCTAGAGTGGCTATACAAGTTTGCATTCCTACCAGCAATGGAGGAGTGTCTCCTTTGCTCTACATCCCCTCCAGTGTAGGCTGCCATCTGTGTTTTATCTTAGCCATTCTGACAGGTTTAAGATTCTATCTCAGAGTTTCTTTGTTTGTATTTCTCTGACGGCTAAAGATGTTGAGCAGTTCTTTAAGTGTCTTTAAGCCATTTGGGGTTTTTCTGTTGAGAATTCCCTATTTAGCTCTGTATCCCATTTTTAAAATTGGATTATTTGGTTTTTTGGTCTCTAGTTTCTTGAGTTCTCTATATGTTTTAGAGATCAGTCCTCTGTAAGGTGTAGGGTTGGTGAAGATCTTTTTCCATTGTGTAGGTTGTCATTTTGTCTTATTGACCATGTCCTTTGCCTTACAGAAGCTTCTTAGTTTCAGGAGGTCCCATTTATTAATTGTTGTACTCAGTGTCTGTGCTACTGGTGTTATATTTAGGAAGTGGTCTCCTGTGCCAATGCATTCAAAGGTATTTCCCACTTTTTCTATCAGGTTCAGTGTAGCTAGGTTTATCTTGAGGTCTTTGATGCACTTGGACATGAGTTTTGTGCAGGGTGATAGATAGATCTATTTGGATTTTTCTACATACCACCATCCAGTTATGCCAGTGCCATTTGTTAAAGGTTTTTTCCCCCATTGTATATTTTTGGCCTCTGTCAAAACTCAGGGATTTAGTGTCAGAGTTTTTTATTCAATCCCATTGAACCACAAATCTGTTTCTATGCCAGTATATGGTTCACTCTCATAAGCATTCCTACGGAGATGAGAAGATGGCCATGCGCAGGAGGAGTAGGTCAGTGTGTCTTTGGTGAAGAGAGTGCAAGGCAGGGGGCCCTCCAAGGCATTTGGGGAGTGAGTTACATTTAGAAAGGAACTTCATAACTGTCATTAGTTATGTGGCCTTGGCAACATCTTTGGTGAGTGTCTTAGTCAATAAGGACCTCTTGCAGGTTAGTTTCCTCATCTGGGATGTTGCTATTTTACTATAGTAAATGATGTTTCCCTCAGGGTATTTCTGTTGAAGATAAGGAGGATACAGGGTTCCACTCACGTTACAGCACTTAGTAAATCCAAATCTGGACCAGGCAGAAAGCGTCACACATACAAGGACTGGAGGCAAACTATGTTGTGATGATCTATTTTATGTTTAATAAAATCAGCCTGGAATATCAGAGAACAGAATCACCCACAGTCAAGCCATGAAGGCCAGAGAGTGGTGACCCACGTCTTTAATCCCATCACTCAGGAGACAGAGATCTTTCTGAATTTCTGTGAGTTCAAAGCCTAACAACCAAACAGTAGTAGTTCACACCTTTAATCCTAACTCTAGGATTATGATGCAGAGTTGAACCCGGAAGTGAAACAGCTGGGCAGGGAAGATATTTAAGGCAGGAGGAGACAGAGATTCACAAAAACAACCAGTCTGACTGAGGACCCTTGAAGAGAGCATTTATCCTGTTTGGCCTGAGAAGGCTGGGGAGAATTGGTTGTGGTCTGTTTTCTCTCTCTGATATTCTGCTTTCCCCCAGTATCTGGCCCTGGGTTTTCATTACATACTAATTAGAATTCATGCAATACTATGCATGTGTAAAGACTGAGCATGGGTTGGGGAGCTGTTTGTACACGAGGAAATTTGGGGACTATACTCAAGGCTACTAAGGTCAGCTCTGGGAAACTTCTCTATAGATGATACTCCTCCCGGAGTTTCCCCTTAACATAGCTAGGGTCTATGGGGCTCCTTGATGGTTTAATTTTCACCAGGGCTTCCTCACAGGGCTCATGATTCTTTCTCCTTCTGTTCCTGTTGGTAGGGGTTTGCTCAGTCCCACCTTCTTGGATTCCAAGATGCAGAAGCACAAACTCAGAACACTCAGTTACCTTCCCATCTCAAGTGAGCAGGAAGTAACTTCACAGTATATCTGAGATTTTTATATGCTAAAAATAAATTTACATATTAAATATATAAAATTATTTTTGTATATTAAAACTATATGAAATTTTAATTTGTGCCCTGTAGTGTATGTGATAAGCCTTCTCTTGCCATGCCAGCATCTATGGGATTAAAGGTAGAATTCAGCAGGATAGTCCACACTACATCTTGGGAAAGAGATGTTAATGATCTTCTGCACAGCTGGATCAACTCAAATAAGCCAACGAAGGTGACAGGAAAATTCTGTTGTCAAGATTAACTTTTGCTTCATGCCTTAATCACATGTTGGGACCAGGGACACCAAGATAAGCATCCTGGACTGGGCCTCAAGGGAAAGGAAAGGAAAAAAACTAGTAACACTGGTCAGAGTTTGGAAGGAGATGATGTTAGGAGACATTTAAACAGTTTATTTCATAGTCATATGTAGTAGAGAGAAGAAAAAAAAACAAAACAAACAAATACTGTCTAAAATGATGGAATCGGGTCCAGATGTACAAGTTGGTGTCATGCCAGTAGAAATCTCTTAAAAAGAATTAAAGTAGCCAAACTCAAGAAATGGTCAGTAGTGTAAAGAACGAGGGGTGGATTATTTTTTTTACCTCTTACAGAAAGGAAAGAAAGTGGGGCCTGTGAGAGGGCTCAGAGGTTAGAGTGGCTTGCTGCTAAGCCTGACAACTTGAGTTGGATCTCCAGAACCCATATGGTAAAAAAGGACAATCACATAAATACATACTAAATAAAAGACACTTTAAAAGATGGATAACTTATGGGTTCTTAAAAATGAATATAAAATAAACAAAGTTAAAGTAAGCAAAAAGACAAAAAACTGAAAAGCTTATAAATATTTATGTGTGTGTATATATATATATATAATTAGTTTCTGATATGTTATATTGAGAAACTAAGATAAATATTATTATTATTATTATTATTATTATTAATTATTACTTTATTTTGTTTAGACCTCATACCAGTGGCTGTGATAGGCAACATCCAGGATGACTTCACTGACCTTCAGCTCTTCACAGGCACATGCTGTGTCGATCTCTCCCATCTGATGTCAGAGTTTGTTTGAATGGCTGTTGTAGCATTAAAGAAATGGAATGATATATCATAACTGAGACTTTGGTCATAAAGGGCATCAGGGAGGCTGAAGGTGTGATCAGCAGTTATAAACTCTTGCCATTCTTCCAGAAGACCCAACTTTGGTTCCCAGCACCCATTTTGGGTGGCTCACAACCTCCTATAGCTCCAGATCTAGGCGAATCTAATGTTTTCTTTCTGGTCTCTGTGGGCACCACATTTACATTCATTAACCCATAAGACATATACACACAATCTTAAATAAAACTTTTAAAACAAGACCCTGTGGCTTCTATTTTGGGCTCATGCCCAAGGAGACCCACAGTCTCCTCCACCTCTGTTAGGGTCCTCTCTATGGAGGAAACTGTCCCCCTGAACAGCTGAACCACAGGGCTGCCATATTCAGTGTCCATACAGAGATGTCACCTTTGACATCAAAGACACTATCGGTAGAAGAGAAATTGATTAATTGCATAATTGCAGATGAAACACTTCACTCTTTTTACAACCACTCAAAGAAAGAGACGAGTTGCATAATGGAAGAAACTACTTACAAAAAGCATATTTAAAAAGAACTGATATCTGAAGTCTCAAAACGGAACTGTATAAAACTCTAAAACTATATCAAAAATGGGCAAAATAGCTAAGAAGACATTACACCAAGGAGAATCTACAGACAAAAATAAACAGGTATGAAGGTGTCCACATCAGC
The DNA here is from genome assembly GCA_033318265.1 of Phyllotis vaccarum. Classification (NCBI taxonomy): domain Eukaryota; kingdom Metazoa; phylum Chordata; class Mammalia; order Rodentia; family Cricetidae; genus Phyllotis; species Phyllotis vaccarum. The sequence goes on along the minus strand of JARWLC010000005.1, from coordinate 45,680,976 downwards.
AGCCACTAGAGAAATAAAGATTAGAGCCACATTGAGACATCATTACACCTCTTCAGATAGCAAAATAAATAAAAACTCATGACACTATCCAAGGGTAAATGGTTAAGTGAACTAAGCTACACCCCGGCTGCAGACCATGCCCAGTCACAAAGAGAAACAGCTAAAGAGTGAGTGGCAGTCTGCATGGGTGCCCAGGCCTTCACAGAGGTGGAAAAGACCCAACAAAACAGAACAAAACAAAAAACAAAATGAACCATCAAACCCCAAATTACCTACCATGCAATTTCATTTCCACAACACTCTCTTGAAATGACAAATGTACAGAAATGGAGGTCAGATTAGTGGTTTCCATGGTCACGGATTTGGGGAGAGAGAAGATGAGAGAGTGTGGCTGAGGAAGAGGGACAATCCCATCAGTAGGTTGGCTGTGATGTCCTATATTTTCACAGGACGTTCTCATCGGAGGCAACTAGGTAAAGGGTCAAGTGAATCTGTCTGTATTATTTCTTACAACTTCATGTAAATACCATTAACGCAAAGTTTACATGCCTGAAATAAAATTTTAAAACAACTTATTAAAATTTTTACACCTATTTATGTGTTGGGGGGAGGGGGGATGGCAGTGGAAGGGTTTGCGCCTGTGCCACAGTGTGCACATGACTGTTAGAGGCACTTAGGGGCGGAGGTTCTGTCCTTTACCATGGGGGTCCTGGGAAAGGAAAACAAAGCAGATCTGCACACTCGGAGGCTGATGCCTTTACCTGCTGAGCCATTCTGATGGCCCTGTTTTATTTATTCTTTTTAATTAAAATTAAAAGATTGACCTGGAAGCACATACCTATAATCTAGCACTTAGGTAATTGAGGCCAGAGAATCACTAGTTCTAGATCATTCTGGGCTACACAAACGATAAACTTCTAACACTGGGGAAATCTATTTAACATATACTTCAAAGGATGAACTACATTATAATTACTGAGAGAACAGACAACTCAGTAGATAAATGAATGAAAGCGACTTATAAATCCATCTTAAACTAAGAGTATCAGTGAGGTTAGACTAATAGTGTGACTGATTTCATTTTTGTCTTCGGGTTAACATCTTACAAACTACACATTCAAAACTTGTTTGTTTGTTCTATAATAACACAGGTCTCCTGTCTTAACGTTTCTTTCTTTCTTTCTTTTTTTTTTTTTTTGTAAGTGTGAAAAGAAACTGAGATGGTGGGGACAGGGCAGGAAACTCATGTTTATTAAGCATCTGCTATATGGCAAACATGGATTGCATACTTTACATGATGGTAAATTGTAATAGGAGGTTTCTGTCATGGACTTTCAGGCCTAGCCTCAAGATTTAGGCCCACAGACCCACAGACCCACAGAGACACACAGATGCTTACAATAGTTTTACGCTGATCGGCCTAAGGCCCAGGCATACAACTTGCTAACTCTTTACCCTTAATCTAACCCATTACTCTTATCCTGTTCAGCCATGCAGCTCGGTACCTTTTCTCAGAGCAGCATAGTTGTCCTCTGTTTCTTCTGGTTTTTCTCTGGCATTCTGCTCTGTTCTGCCTGTTCCTAGAGTCTTCTTATTCTGGTAGCCCCGCCCACACTTCCTGTTTGCCTTTGGCCAATCAGTGCTTTTTATTAAACTCATAGGCAGAGACAATTATTTACAATGGAACAACTGAATCCCCCTACAGTAAATAAACAAATGGAGGGTGCCTATTTTTCCAAGGTATAATGTCTCCTCTGCTTCCCCTTATCTCTTCTCCCCCCCCCCCCCCCCTTCTTTCTTTGATGCTCCAGGGATTGAACCAAGAGCCTCACACATGCTAAGCAAGTGGTTTACCAATTGCTCATCCTCAGGCTCCTTTTTGACTTTCTGAAACAGGGTCTCACTGTCTCCTTCAGATGAACCTCGAACTCATGTTTAAGCCCAGCCAAGTCTTCAGTTTGCAATTGTCCTGCTTCTGCCTCTAAAGAAGCTGTGATCACAGATTTGTCCCTCCCTGCCCCCAGGCCTGGCTCACATTTTTCTTATATTATGAGCTATTTTACTTTTTTAGGAACAACAGCATACTAGGCAGAAGTGATTAAACAGGGCTGGCCTGGAATGCAGAGGTTGTTTTATGGACTCCCTGAGAACTCTATAGAAAAGGAGACAGCATGGCGGGGTGCCTAGTTAGCCCAGAAGGTACTCAGCTGCACACCAGCATCTGCATTGGGGATCTAGGATCAACATGTTGCACATGAGATTGTCTCATTGGAAAGATGAAGAGTGAAGGAGTACTATGCAGTCTCTATTTTCCTCTATGAGCAAAGCATAAGAAGGCTTCAGAGTGAAGCCCACTGCCAACCCTGAGGAATTCTCTCTCCCCTTTCTAAGGAGGCTCCATCCCAGTGGGACCCAGAGATGTCTGTCTGCCCCAGCTCAAGTCTTCCATACACATGCTCTTCTCGGGACCACCTGGGCTGAGTTATGTCCACCCTGAAGCGCACACAGGCTAACTTCAATGCTTGCTTTAATGCTTCTGTGCCAATAAATGTCTCCGTGTTTGCTGGTCAGTGTAATAGCTTTTAGGTCACAGGGGAAAGGGTCTAATAATTCTTCATGTGACTCCACAGTCACCAGCATAACCTGATATTTCTGATATTTTCCAGATGCCCATATTTGGCTAAGTTAAAAGGCACTGCTCTCCATCTCTCTCTCAGATGAGAGTCGTCTGTGGAGATTTTTGTCTTTGTTGTGACCTCTTTCACTTGCTTAGTGTATGCTGGTATAAAAGTATGCACAGGAAACACATGTGTGGAGTGACTTCCCATACCTAAAACTTTTGAGGTTCAAATCCTGCATTCCTTGGGAGACCTGGGAAGCTATACCTTACATTTTCTCTCTGTAATATGGGAATAGAAACATCACTGCCCACTGCATGGGCTCTCGATAGGTGTAGAGTTAAGGCTGGTATTTGACTTGTCTCACTTATTAACCATGCATTGACTTCCTGGTGAATGGTTACTAGAACCTTACCTCTCTCAGTCAACATGATTTAGGAGACTGCTAAAAAAAAAGTTTGCTAGGAAGGTTTTTCTAGAAAATTCCATTTATAGAGACATACTTAAATGTTCAAAGACAATAATTATAAATAGCCTCCTTTGCATGTGAGGGTGAGACCTGGGCTGGCACCACTGCGCACCCTTCCTTCTCCTGTGGGTCTTCACTCCTATTTATCCCGTGACAATACAGGCCATGCCACTCGCAAAGTATTTGATGCAAACCGAATCCAGTAAACTGTCTTTTTGGTCGGTTGGACGGTGCATTTACTTTTATGTGCCTTCAGTAGATGTTAGTCACTCCAGCTGAGAAGGTGTAAAATACTTGCTGTGTAAGTTAATAGCCGCACTACAACAGTCTGGTAGTTTCACAAGAGCTCAGTTCAGGAGGGAGATAATTGCACAACCATTTCCATAAATCTCCCTCTCCCACTTCCAAGTGATGCATCTCTGTCAACAAAGCATCCTGCAAGTCATGCTAAGCCAGGCCTGGCAGGGGCAGAGGCAGCCACACGGCTAGTCTCTGTCTCTGGATATGGCTGCTTGACACCATCTGGCTGAATCCTTTAGCGAAATTGCTGGGATGCAGCTCGTTCCTCACGGTCCTGTTTTCTTCCCACATTCTGACCTCGCCACCAGGAGAGTTTTGGCAACTGATAGGCGTTCTTGTTTGTCCCATTACACCCCTTTCTTACTGCCTCAGCCCCCTTGTTTTACAGGCTCTGCTCAGGGAGTTCCAAGAGCTGAAGCTGGCAAGAAAACAGCCTACGTTTCAACTCCGTGGAAAACAGCGAGCTTTACCTCCCAGACTTGGACTTGGCGGTTGTTTTGTGGTTAGGCTAACATGTAATGCTTCTGTGGTTTGTAATACTACATGGATTTCTGCATGCACTACAGAGGCTTCAGTGTATGTAGCCAGATCCTTATGAGGTAGTACACACATCTGTGTGCACATACACATTCACAAGTACTTTCTCCTTCCCATAATTTCCAAATACCCTGGAAGGACCCAGCTCAGGGAGAGGGCAAGGAGGTGGCCCACTTTACTCTCCTGCTGTGTTTGCTTCTCACTTGTTTTAAAAAACTGGCACTTCCTACACTTATATTTACCTCTCCCCACAGTTGACTCCCACCCCGTCCTTCTGCACCCTATGAGGGCTCTTCTGTGAGGGTACAGGCTGAGTGTGCAAGTGTGCATTCAGCGTTATGAGTCACTTGTTCAAAAACAACCTTGCAGATTCCACCCAGCTGGTCTTAGGAGACAAAGATGGTAAGAGTCACAGGGAAAGAACATTCTAGAATTGGCTCTGGGAGTCTATCATATTCCCGGGATTGGATTCTTTATTTCATTCGCTGCTTCCCTCTAGAGACAGTACCTCTGAGACCCCTAAGTGTGAGAAGCCATGCTTCCACATACTCTTGACATGGTCCAACTGATAAGACAGTTCCCTGGACGTGATTTGTATCAGACCCTTTTACTTGGTGTGGTTTGTATTGTCACAGAACAAACAGGAGTATGAAGTCCCTCAGGAAGGAGAAAGGACCACAGTGGTGACACAGCAGGTCTTACCCTCATGCAAACGAGGCTATTTATATTTGTTGTCTTTGGCCATTTAGGCATGTCTCTATAAATAGAACTTTCTGGGAAAACCTTGCATTTTTTTTTTTTTTTTTTTAAGTCAGTCCTCTAAATGGCCTTGACTGACAGAGAGAGGTGGGGTTGTATTAACCTTTTACCAGGAAGTCAAGGCATGGCTGATAAATGAGACAAGTGAGGTGTTGATGAGGTCGATGAGGTAAAGGCCCCATCAGACAGCAGAATAAATACTGTCTGGGTATTACGTGTTTCCTCCCCCACTCACAGTAAGTGGCTTTGGCAAAGAGACTGGATAATTCAGGTAAGACATGTTTGTATTCTGGTTGCTAAGGAGAGAGAGAACCTGTTTGCTTAGCTCAATGCATAGGCATATATGGTAAGTGCATTGCCCTTTCGTTTGGGACCATTACCAAATCACTGCATTTCCATTCTAAAGGCGTAGTGAGTCTGTACATGGCACATCCCGTTCTCTGTATCTCTGTTATTCTTTTCATCGGCAGAAATGCTGACATAAAAATGGAATCCCTGGGGTGAGAGAATCCAAGAGAGACTGCCCAGTGTTGGTTAGTCCCAGAACACTAGAGGGTACCGAGTCAAGAGAGAATTCACAGCTCACTTCTCATACCAGAACTACCCAGGGGATTAGCTAGTCCCTAGGACAAATGACCTAAGCAGAGAAAAATGGCTGTAGAGGGTAGTGTGGAGGAGCTTGGGGACCCGTAAAGAGCATGCCAGCCCCAAGAATAAAAAACTTGAAGATGGTTTTATTCATAAGAGCCCCGCCAGAGGGTGGCTACTTATGTCCCAGAGCGAAAAGTACAAAAATTTGGGCCTGATGGGAGAGTAAATAAGATGTGATAGAACACATCAAAAAGATGCATTAGAGCCAGGTTCTGGATGGAAGATGTGTCTGGCGGGATGGAGGGGAAGTCAGTGACTCTTGGCAACTGCTCTGCTTTACCTAGGAGTGTACTTTATGCAACCTGTTCGCCTCTGTCAGTTAATAAATCATTATAGGGACATAATTAAGCGTGGGTAGTGGGGACCCACACTCCAGTCCTCTTGTTTGCTGCTATGTGTGAATGTTCCCCAGGCTTCCTGAGCCTTCAACACAAATGAGACCAACAACAGAAGACCATGTCTGTTTGTTCAGCTGTGTCCCCCACCCAAGAGCTTCAGTCCTTTCTCGTCATTTGGCTCACACTCATATATCTCTTCAAGTTCTGTGACCAGTTCAACTGTTCAACAGTGGGAAACAGCACCGATGTCAGCTATCTGCTTTCTTATGTGTTCAACAGAGCTGGCCAGATGAGAAAAAAAAAATCAAGTTTTAAGCAACATGTAACATTTTCTCTTTAGAGTACACATCTACTATAAAAATGAAAACTATACAAGGCCCACACATAGACTCTAGACTATTATCTCCTGGAGAAGGCACATTGCCTTATCCTCTGTGTGTGTGTGTGTGTGTGTGTGTGTATGTGTGTGTGTGTGTGTGTGTGTGAGAGAGAGAGAGAGAGAGAGAGAGAGAGAGAGAGAGAGAGAGAGAGAGAGAGAGTGTTCCTGTATAGAGGTTTGAGGTCAATGTTGGGTGTCTTCCTTGTATTCTTTCCACTTTATGTGCTGAGACAGGGTCTCTCTCTGGACCTCACCACCAGCATCATGTCTGCCTGCATGCCACCATGCTCCCTACCATGATAATAATGAAGTGAACCTCTGAAACTGTAAGTGAGCCACCTCAAATGCTTCCTTTATAAGAGCTTCCATGGTCATGGTGTCTCCTCACAGCAACAGAAACCCTAACTAAGTCAGGATCCAAACTGAGGTCCTCACATTTCCATGGTAACATTTCATCGACTGAACCATCTCCCTGGCCTCTGGTCTTTCCTTTTTGATCGGTCATCTTTTAATTTGTTGTCCCTTACAGTTCACCAGGAGAGGAGAAAATGTTAAAGGAAATGATATTTTGCAGATGAATGGATTAGTAAGGACAGATAGATGTAGAACATTCTGAGTGCATACATGAGGAGGTGCTGCCTCAAAGATGCAGATAAAGGGACAGGCATTTCAGCTCTCCAGAGAGCGGTGAGGCTATGGAGATGCAGATGGAGATATCCTACTTGCCTCTGGACCTACCCAGGCTCTCCTCTATGCCGCTTGCCACAGTAACAGTGCCTTGGAATTGCTACTTCAGTCCTTGATTATTCATGAGCTTTACAAACTGATGCTTTAAGCGCTATATTCCCAGAACCCAGCTCAACCCTGATAGATGGCAGGTGTTCAAAACACAGGGCAGCTCACTCAAAATCTGGAGGCAACATGGGCCAGTTTCGAAGCACACTCAGCAAATAAGACAGCTTGCCTTAAAATGATGGATGTTAGTAGGGAAGTGAGTCTCATAAGGGATAGTGATAACCTGTCAGGCTTGAGCACTTAATGGTTGCTGAACAGCAAGTCAGAAGCCCAGGGAAACCCTGATTGGCTTGAGACTTAATTTTGAGAAGCGTTTGACAAGGAACAGGAGAAAAAGAAGGAGGTTGTGGGCTGAAGGACTCACTCAGAAGGTGTTATGGGTCATCGGACCCAGGCAGGAACAGAAGGGTTGAAGGAGTGTTTATGAGAATAAAGGATGTGACCACAAACCGAGTGGTCTCTGAAAGTGCTGTGAAGGGGACTAATTGGATTGTTTTCTCTTCTCTGTTTTTCCAGTCATAAGTCTGTAGGTGCTTTAGTTAGCATTGTGCAAGTTTGGGGTTGTGCAAGTGACCATGCTTCATTCTATTCTCCGTTAGCTGTAGGATACCAGTCAGAGTGACCATGTAACTTAATATAAACTTCAGATCACATCTGCAGGTGTTCATGCTCCATTTCTCTCTGTGTGCTTCTTGGAAATGTCTTTAACTTTCTAGTCCCCAGTCTTCTCAGTGGCTGATAACTGGCTGGTCTCCTAGAGTTATTTTGAGAACCGCACCAAGCTAACAAAAACTGGCTATTGTAGGATAGAGACTGTTCAGCACCTGCTTGTGTATTGAACCATGAGAAATTAGGAAGCCAAGCCAGGAGACCTATTCTCATCCTCCAACATCCCAAAGACAACTTTAAAAGTCTGTAAAGTACACTGTGTAATAAATCGTAGCCCGGTGGAAGGATGGTGTTAGAGTCATGACATTCAGACTTTAAGGGCATTTGGGGAATTCAGAGGAGATGCCATAAAGGAAAAGGTAATTGAACTGGATTCTAAAAGAGGTAGACATTTAGATCAAAGAGGAAGACAGGTGTCATGACACAACACCCATGCAGGCTTCTTATGAAGACGAACTGTGGACCTCAAGGGCCAGTACACACGTAGTAAGCCACACGTCAGTGGTTTCCCTACCCAGCTCCAGCTATGTATTTTGTAGTTCACACATAGCCTTGCCCAAGAAAATGAAGGCATATTTCAACACACACACACACACACACACACACACACACACACACACACACACACACACACACAAGGACCCAGGATTTCAGACATAGCTGATGAAAGGGGAAGAAAGTACCTGCCCAGATGTTGTCGAGAAGAGCCTTGAGTGGCAGGGGCAGGAACAAGAGGGTTCATGCCACCATGCTGAGAAAGGACAGACCCCAAATTAGTTTGGTCAGTTAAATCAAATGTAACAAAAGCCCCCCCCTCCAAAAATGGAAGAAGAACTACCAGTCAGCCTTCTCCCCACAAGTACCCATGGTGACATTGGTGGCTGCTGGGCAAGGCCTTGGTCCCCCGTGTATGCCAGAGCTCAGGCCATATTTCTTCTTCTTATATCATCTCCATGTATAGTTTGTAAGTTACCATGTCCATGGGGATAGCAGATACTAGAGAGGTGGGAGCCATCAGTTTTTCCAACCACAAACCATCATGCCTTGTAAACACTCTGGATGGCCCCACGTGGTGGGTTCCAGCTTGACTCAGGAGAGCCCCAGTGTCACAAAGTATAGCTGCCCACCCCTAGAGTCAGCTTCAGGAAAGAAAAGATTGCAAGAAGGCAAGACTGTAGCTAGGATGGGTTCTGACAATACCTGGTGGTCCAGCTCTCTTCAAACATTACTTCAAGGACTAAGATTTTAAAGGCTTAATGACAAATAGACTTAGAAATTAGGATGAAGTCCCATAAGACCAGGCCATTCACAAATGCGTAGAGGAGACGGAGAACACATGAAAACCCCATATAACCCACCTATTTCATCTCTTGAAATGAATGTCATAAGCACACTGTCTGATATATGCCAGGCAACTAGGTCAGTCTTGACTTCTTCCAAGTTCCACTTTGAACTTGGCTTTATAACCAATCCATGAAGAGAGATGTTTCAACTGGTCTATCAACAAATGGTCCCAAGGACAGACAGAAACAGGGGCCATTTTCTGTTTTCTTTTTGCGCCCCTCCTTCTTTGCTTCCTAACTTATAAATTTTCTAAAATCAAAAATTGGAATTTTGAATGCAATCTGAAGAAGTATTCCAGCCAACCCAATAAACTGATATGTTAACACTCAGTACCCTTTTGGTTGACTGGCTAACAGGGGCTTTGCATAAAATGTTTGTACTTAACAAACACAAGATGATCTCAATCTAATTTTTGTGGGAGAAATAAAGTCAGTGACTGACGAAGTAGGTTCAAAGAGAAGACAAATTGTAGCTAATACAGGGAAGATCTGGGAAAAGCTGTAGTCTATGGCTCCGGGAGAGAATTGCTTACTTACTTACTTACTTACTTACTTACTTATTTACTTACTTACTTACTTACTTACTTACTTATTTATTTATTTATTTATTTACTTACTTACTTACTTACTTACCTACTTACCTACTTACTTATTTATTTATTTATTTATTTATTTATTTACTTACTTACTTACTTACTTACTTACTTATTTATTTATTTATTTATTTATTTATTTATTTATTTATTTATTTATTTATTTATTTATTTATTTATATTTTTTAAAAATCAGGGTCTGGGCTATGTTCTGATGGTTCTCATTCTACAAAAGCGTTTTCCCTGCTTGCTAAATGTAACCTGGTTGATCATCACATACCAGTTTGGCATCAGCTGCGGAGCAGAACATCTGACCCATGACAGTCAAGCAAAACACGGTACTGTACAATCCCTCATTGTCACCAAGCCCAGATACCCTATTTGGACTCCCAGACCAAGGAAAGGCAGTCTCTCATGGGTCTTTTTCCCCATAGCCACCATGCTTCTTTGTGTTCAGTAAATACCTGTATTCTCCCATCCCCCGTATCACCAGCCCCAAGAGAACACTGACTGTTGGATGAGCCAATTCCTGGTGCTCAGAGCATGTCATAGATCTCGTCTCTGTCTCAGGGAGCAGGTAGGTCTTCAGCACACAGTAAGTAGAGGAACGTCTGCATAGATCAAGGAACAGAGAGAAGCAAATGAATTCTTCCCAGCCACTAGTTATGAACTAATCACGGCACAGCAACGGAAGGCAGTTCATTCAAATACCACCTCAGTCCCCTTTTTGCCTCCTTTCTGCCATATGCCCCACTATTCACTCCTATTTCTAACATTAAACTAGCATCATCAACAGCAGCCAAGCATACATCCACTGCCCTCACACCACAGGCAACGCTGTCCCTGCGGGCTGCACGGGAACAGCCCATGCTCTCTGCTGTGCAGCATGCGGTTTTATGTAATAGGAACATGTCGATTGGCAGGGTCTCAACTTGGAAAGCAAAGCCATCCTTGTGGCTTTCGAACTCAGACCAATTTTCCTTAAACTTTGCAGATAACAAGGCCTATAAGCCGGGCCAATCAAAGGGAGCCTGAGCGCCTCAAGCTCCACTAGAGAGGCAGGAAAGTACCGAGGAAGAGCCTCTGTAATTGCTCTACTAGAGAGTCACGTTTGCACGACCCAGTTGTACGGTGTCCGACTGAGCAAGGTAGGAAAATAAAGACAGATGGCAGATTAACTCCAACCCGCCCACCAGATGATGGCAGCCAACATGGAGGACGCAGGAAAAGCTTCCTGAGTGTCTTTGCTAGATGCCACCTAGTGGTTCACTGGAGCACTGCATCCTGTATGCAGCATGCACTGGACCTGGGTAAGAGACTACCGAGGATTGCTCCAGTATGGGAGGATTAACTAAGGGAGAAAACTGTCCCCGAATGAATGACTATACCTAGACAGGGGAATGTAAAGGGCAGAAGTAGTCAGCCAGTCCAGGAAAGGTATCCTCTCCCTGTGCTTCCTGACCATCGTGACGTGAACTACTCTGCCATGGCCATGCTTGTTCCTCTTGTTTCCATCAGCCGACACCTCTGAAGCCATGAGCTCAATCCCCCTATATTCTTGGGGCTCAGGTCTCCAGTTAGAACCATGCTTCAGGCGTTAGAAAATAGAGGAATGTCAGGCTTGGCTTATCAATGAGAAAGAGTCACTGAGAACAGACTGTAGAGGGTAGTGTGGAAAAGCCTACTGTTTCAGATCAGAGGGAGTGACGGCTTGGTCCAAAGCATGTGCAGGGTCATGAAGCTGGGATTCTATAAAACGGGTTCTATAAACAGCAGAGCTAAAAATCTCTCAGTGCTTAGGATCAGGTATGTAGTGTGAAGACTGGAGGTGTCAGGGTTAGTTCTTTGGTCCTATGATGAGTCAGAGGACCTATGACAGCAGAGATGAGCCAGGGAGGGAGGAAGGGCCAGATATGCAGAAGTTCCCTGCCCCCCCGGAGGGCGGGGGAGGGGCCGCAGGCATAACTGGTCTCCAGCCATTCCTTCCTTTCTGATGTAATAACCTGCTCTACCCTCTCCCTACCCAAGAAAACACCAAGTCTGTGTCACAGACATGAAAGGCTGAGGTACCATGGGTAGGGCAGGCATGATTGGGAGGTTTGTTGCGCCTCCCTTTGCCCCCCAGGCATCATAACCACCTGGGCTCTACTGCCTGTATGTTCATACTCAGTGTCTGGGTCAAGGAAGATTGACAACCACAGCACAGCCATCAGTGGGGAGGGGGGTCCTTTTCTTGTATTCACTTCCTCTCACCAGATTGTTTGCTCCTTCTGGAGTCTTCCCCAAGGTCCCTACGGACCTCTCCACTCTGCACCAACCATAGCAATCTCTGTAAGTGGCTGAGTGGTATGGCTGCCAAGTGTATCCCGTCTGCTTATTTCTTGTTCTAACAGTTACCCTGTCTTGTCCCCCTTCAGACAATAACTCTGTAGGTGGACCATACCTTCTTAGCTGATGAAAACTGAGCAGGAGTAGATCTTACCTGACTTCCTTTGGTGAAAGGGGCTGTACTCTTCAAAAACAGCCATTTCACGTGTTTAGTAGCACCATCCTTCAAACTTAACACCCGCCACCTTTGTAAACAGCCTGTCTGTTTGCAGAAGGTCGTCACAACTGTGTCTGCTGACTGTTAAGGATCCTTCCTAGAAGGAAGGGTAGAACCTGAGGATCCAGCTATTACTTCTGACCAGTTATATGCAAATGATTCCCTAATCGCACTGGTCCAGGGATCTACAGAGGGTCTAGAGTGTATAGGCTGGGGAGGGCAGAGGGGTGGGAGGGAAGAGACCCCATCTATGCTGCTGTGGGGAAGCCATCATCCATTTGGGTTGAAGACTCTCCAATGTGGTTATTTTGAGGTCACCCATGCTCAGTAAGTACGCTCAATAAATTCAATTCCCCCAGGGAACTTTGGTGTAATTGGACTCTGGCTTGTCACTGGAATCTTACAGAGAACTTGACATTGCCTAGTTATCTCCAGGGGTAAAATTCTTGTGACACCCTGTGAGCATTAGAAATTTGAGCATAAAATCAATTATGTTCCCCCCTCTTAGTGGATTCTTCCAGCAGAGCCTGCTGGATGGATTATCCTGGAACTTTGCAAGGACAATTAAAAATAAATAATTTGAAAGAACTGAGACGATACTCAGAAACACACTGTGTTCATTTTACTCAAAGTCCATGTTATCTGCTTACCACAGTGAATCACATCTGCTTATACCTATAGCATGGGACCATTATGACAAGTGGTGGAATGGAGAAGGCTTGTGTGTCAGAGGAAATTTGGCTTTGCCATCCTCACCTGCAAACCACAGTTTGTCAGAGGCAAACAGAAGTGCAGTTATAAGACTGGCCTAGGATATGCAGAGCATCTGATGCAGGACTTGCACAATGGAAGACACTTGACTCTAATACCTAGCACTGTGGCAACTGGGGTATTTTCCTTCTCTGATGTGTTACTGACATGTTCCCATCTAGTCTTGTCTGTTTGCCACCACTCTGATTTTGTGATGTTCACTGAGCCTTAACTGACCTCCCGTCCAACCTTGTTGGACCCATCACATCTTAGGCTAAGCATAGATTCTAAAGACCTCTCTGTATTTTGTTGGCTGGTGGTAGAAGGTACTATGTAGGCTGCTAAGGGAGAAAAGACATGAATGTTTTTACCCAGTGCTGGACCCTGCATGCTGTAGTACTGACCTGCCAGGCAGGATGTGCTCACAGGTATAATAGTGGCACAACCGTTGTGGGACAGCTAACAGCTTTCTGATTGGTTTGAAGCCTGCTCCACAGGAATGGATTTCATGTCTGATACTGTAACCCTCCCTGGTCAAAGGCTCATAGCTGGGGAGGCCACAGACCTTAGGATAGAACTTGCTATTGTGTTTTGCTAAATCTTCGTGCTGTCAAGCAGCCTTCTATGTATTTATGTTTATACCCATAAGCCTGGACTACTCTCCACCTTGGCCAGAGAAGTTTCTTTTTGGAGAGTCAAGAATGAACAGAGTTGCATGATGGGTCAGCATTCTGAGAATCAGTGACAGAATGAACATCTTCATCAACCTACTCCTCTGCTATTGCCAAGGCTCAGGGACCATCACAGAAGGCGAGGTGAAGGGTGAAGTTAGAGAGTGGGGAGGCACATTGTGAACCGCTGTCCTCTGGACATCCGTGACTGCTGCACTCTTGAACCTACAGCAGCTGTGTTTGCCTGCACAAGACCTTCCCTCACAAGCTCAAGCCAGCCAAAATGCTGGCAGAGATGGGTAGGTGATCTGCAAGACCCACCTCTTACTGAAAGGCAGTTGATAGTTGCTGGAGGATGGAGAATCGCTCTCTTTTGAGGATGTAAGATTCCCAGACTCCAGAGGATAGTCCCAACCAATCCTAAGCGCATATGAGCACCACTAATAGAATTGGAAGAGATGTTGAACTTTAAAGTATAGGTCTGAGCTATCGCTACTTCTGTTGGCTGTTCTCTGAGACTGCATAAACACTGAAGGAGAGGCACGCTTGCAATGTTCCCTGGGCTGCCTGAAGTACTGTGTCACGAAGCAGAGCCAGCGGATGTTCCTTCTCCCAGCGTTCAATAAGCCTCCCTGCCGTTCAACAGAAGACACATTTTCAGTTTGAAATACTGTGCTTCTCAGAGATAAACTGTTGTAAGGCCCTGACTTACCATCAATTATTCATGCTAGCTGCAGACTCTGGTGTTAAACAGGCTGCCTTGCTTTACAGCTGCTGTTGAACCATTTTTTATCCATCTATAGTCGTGGTGGTGCCTAGAAGATTGTGTGTGCTGGGGGCAGTTATTTCTATTTCTATTAACATATTTCATATGTTCATCGAATCATTCAGAGATGATTTATATAACCTTTTGAGGAAAGGATGTGCAAGAATATACTAAATCAGGCTAGGAAGATGGTTGAGTTAGTAAAATGCTTGCTTTGCAAACACGAAGAACTGAGTTCTGATCTCCACTGCCCACGTATGGAGCCAGGCATTGCTATATGTGCCGGCACTGAGAGGTAAGCCACTGAAGGATCCTGGGGTGGGGTGGGATGGGGTGGGGTTCACTGGCCTGTCAGTGTTAGCCAATTCATAAACTCTAAATTTGGTGAGAGACTCAAAATTTAAGGTGGAAACAAACAGACACCCAATATTAACCCCTGACCTTTATAACAGGTACACACACACACACACACACACACACACACACACACACACGAGCGCACAGATATATCACAAATAAAAATAAAATTTAAAAACATTAAAATTAGATCAGTGCTTGTCAAGAGTATCTTAAGCCAAAGAAACAAGTGGAAACATCACACACACAACACGCTCTCTACACTAATAGTGTCACACCCTTAGGATCTCTTAGTATATTGGCTTCCTTCTTCTTTTTACATGGATACAATCAAAAAGGTTCTAAGGTGATGCGGAGATAACCAAAGTGGAAAAGATACAGAAACATGCATCATGGGAGATGCAGTTTGCTGGGTGGGGTGGCTGTCGTACGAAAGGGCCTGTGTGGAGAAGAGAGCGAAGCACAGACATGCTTATGGTGTCTGAATTGTGCCCCTCTCTCCTATTTTAAAATCCTTACACCAAATATCTGAGTGTGACTGCATTTGGGGATAAAGCTTTAGAGAAGTGACTGAGTCAAAACAAGAATCGTAAGTTGGTTTCTAATCCCATAAGACTGCTGTCCTTACAGGAATCGATTAGATCACAGACTCACAGCAGAGCACTCAGAGAAACAGGGAGAAGATGGATCTGAGAAGACAGTGAGCAACTGCTCTCTTGGGCTCAGACTTCAGTCTCCAGAACAGAGTCTGATGTTCACTGCATCCTCCCGGTGCTCTGCTACTCATACCCATACGCACAGAAAGGAGTGAGTGAGTGTTTTGGAAACAAAATCTGTAAATCATGAAGAAAATTATTGCATAGCTCTAGAATATTGCATAAATGTATGTCAGTAATATATATTTAAATTTATATGTGTATCTATGTGTATATAATATACGTAACATTTGTAAGTGCTCTGTGCTTTTTTCCTAATGATTCACATTTAGATTGTTCAGCTTCTTGGCCCCTGTGTCACTCAGAACCACACTCCAGAACCCCTCTCTCAGAGGGAGGAGGTATGAGATGAGTAGAGCTCAAGCTTGCCTTTCCAGGCACTCCTGACATCAGGTAAAAGACAGGAAGCCACATGGATGTGCCTGGGGAGGGAATCAAAAGCAGCCTGACTTTCCTTAAAATATATGGAGATGGGATTATATTAAACAAAATTCATGCTTTTTGATTGCACAGTTGAAATTTTACAAATGTGTTCAGCCATGTAAACACCATTGCAAGCAGAGTACAGAACATTCCTTAAATTTCTCTACATTTTTTTTTTCAGTTAATTTCCCTCCTCCATCCGATGCTTGGCAAGCACTGATCTAATTTTAAACCCCATGGTCTGAACATAAATGGATTCAGACAACCTTTTATGCCTGGCAGCTTTCAAATGTTCAAGGTCTGTATCTTGATTCCAAAACTTCTGAATTTTTCTATCCAATGTTGACATGTACGCTGAACACATCAAATGCTGACCACCATATCCATGCTTGCTTTACTATTGAGATATGCTTAAAGCTTATGTGCAAATTTATCCAGTTAAGTTACTTAAATACAACCCAATAATAGAATAAAATGGGTGTGAATGAAGATGTATCATTTTTCAAACTCAAATATGTTTCTACTTGTAAAAGTATTGGCTGGAAGACACTTCAAGAATAGTTATTCTTAGGGCCAGAGAGATGGTGTAGCTGTTAACAGCTCAGGCTACTCTTGCAGAGGACCCTCGTTTGGTTCCTAGTAGCCAAGTCAGGCAGCTCAAAACTGCCTGCAGTTGCAGTTCTAGGGGATGACACATACTTCTGGACTGTATGGACACCTGCATATGCATTTGCCCAGCCACACCAAATAATTTAAAATATTAGTATTAAATTAAAGGTCAAAGAGACATTGACCACACACTGAAAAGTGTGGGTGAGCCTTGTTACCTGGACGGAGACTGGGAATTGCTTTTTTGGTAATCAGGACACAGGAATTTTACATGCACAGTCGGTGGAAGCATTTGTCCACGTGGTTATGCCTGCTCAGGAGTGTGTGTGCCATAGGTCAGCCTTGGGTGTTGTTCCTAGGGAATCCATCTACCTTTGTTTTTAAGCAGGGTCTCTCACTGGTCTTGGAGCTTAACAAGTAGGCTAAGATGGATGATTAGTGTACCCTGGAGATCCACATTTCTCTGCCTCCCCTATGTTGGGATTACAAACATGTGCTGCTCCATTGGTTTGGTTTTTATTATAGCGAGTACTGAACTCAAATCTGCATGCTTGTATTGAAAGCACTTTACCAACAGTACCCCCCTCACCAGACTTCAGAAAACATTTTTAATAACAGGTATACACAAATACACTGACTCTAAGGTTGAGCACATTATGGAGCAGGATATTCTGAATATTGAATAGCAGCGGCAGTGACTGTGATCATTGACATTCAGCTTAAACTGGAGTCATTTCTGGTTGATTCTTTCCCTGGGCCATGACTCATTTTAGAGTAGGGTCCATACCTGTGGCTCTACTGATAACAAAAAACCCCAGTAAGGTTATGCATAAACATTGCAGTTTCTCTAAAGCCAGACTCTGGCTGAGATGGATGGAAAAGGAAGAGAAGTCTTGGAGGCCACCACCTGGCCCTTCCCTCCCTTACTTACTTGGTATTTTAAAAATCTGCTTAACTGTGATCTCTTCTGAGCCCCTATCTTAACCTATCCCTTATCCCTTTGTTGGAGACAGACCAAGATATTTCTCAGTCCTTGGACTTCATCTAAGCCTGCAGTATAGTTATCACTTTATGACAATTGGCTTTTTATACGTATGTGACCTTTGCTATACTTTCTTCTACATGAAAACAAACACTCACTTATCTCTGTCTCCCTTCATCCTGGTGCAAAGCAAACTATCAGGAAAGATACGCCACATGTGGTTGGCTCCCGTAATCCACAGTATGCCACATGTTACAGATCCACCCAATCAGAAGAGCTGAGACTGGGGCCGTGCAGGAAAAGCTGGCCTCATGCTCCTAACAGTCCGCCAAGCTTGCAACCCAGATTTCCCGAGAGCCTATTTGCCCGGTCCAGATGTAAACACCATTCCTGCTCTGACCCAGATCCACTGTCTCTTCTTGCTCCAGTTTAGCAGAGACTTGAGTTTGACCTCATCTGTGGAACATGATGTTTGCCTAAGGTAACCCTGGTGAAAAGCCAGGCATGGCAAGCTGGCAGTGCCAATCCTGGGGTGACATCCAATTCTCCTGGCTGTTCTGCTGGGCTCACTGGGAGGAACATGAAGAATAAGCATCCAGATGAATGCAGGGTTGAGGATCAAATGAATGGCTTGCACCAAGTCTTGCAAGGATGCAGATGGGTGCAGAAAAGAAGCCCAGGATGGAGCAGATAGATGGCTTATGATGGCTTGCCGCCCGTTTACCGGTCCATCCAGTCTTAGTGGGATGGACAAGACTGGATGAAGTGTTCAAGGAAAGGGAAAAATAGAAAAGAGGCATGTGAGGAGGGTCTAAACTGGTAAGAAAATGAATATATATATAAAATAAATTTATACATACATACATACATACATACATAAATTGCCAATGAAGAGCCTATTGCCTCCTGAGAATGGATTGATCAGTTGACCCCAAATGATATGGTCCTACCTTAAACCCTCCCACCTATTTATGTGAACTTACTTATAAACAGTGTCTTTGATGGAGTAATGAAATCAAATGTATTTAAAGAATTTAGAATTTACAATGGATTTAAAACCCAGGGAGAGATAGCCTTGTAAGAAAAAGGCAAAGGGATTTTGGATAAACATGCAGAAGCAAGAGGCTGTGGGAAGGAAGACCCTGAGGTAAGAGGGATGCTGGTAAGAGTCAGAGATCACCTCAAGCCCTGATGTTGGATGAAAGGAGGGAGGATGCTCTTTTGGAGTCTTCAGAAGGGGCTGATCTCACTGAGAGAATACACTGCTGTGTTAGTATCCACCATGTTTGTCATAGTTCCAGAAAAGTAAAGTACTCCTTTGATATTTTTTTCAAATAAATAGGTATATAATGAACTATTTGGGTTCCTGAAGATGGTCATCAGAACCTTAGAGAGTGAAGGTAATGTTACTTCATTGTTAGAATCAGAGCCCGGGCTAAGCTGGCTTGACCATCCATCAGCATCAATAGGCTGATGAAAGAGACAAATAAATGGAAAATCAGAGAAAGGAAATGCCCTTGATATAGCCACATTGGGAAGTGGAATTAATAAATAGGGCTGATGACTACAAGTCTATTCTCATGGTCCTGACACAGTTTCAGGTTTAAATGAAGGGCTGTAACTAAGCATTCTAGGATGTGCTAGCTAATGAGTTAGTACTCTGTAAAACCTTTGGCGATACCCATCTCTACTTGTGCCAGGTCTGCCTGGCATCAGAGCTTTTTTTTTTTTTTTTTTTTTTTTGCCTCTCCAGCATGAGACTCCTGGGGAAATTTTAATTCCTTAGGCCCATTGAGCAGTAGTCTGATAGATGGAGTGGGGGTGGGCACATGTGTCTGTCTTTAGGATTTATCCATTCTTGCCAGTACAATTACAAAGAAGATACAAGGAAAAGTGGCCGGTCCAGAATTGTATAGAAATAGCTCTTGTTCTTCCAAAGTTGTTAACAGAAACAAGCATTCACAGAAAAGCTTCTGCTACCCAGTTGACTTTACTCCAAGGATGTATCTGACTTCCTGGATAAAGAAAATGCACCAGAAGCAATAACCATAGAAAAACTCACAGAGCACTCCATGTATGCAATACTGTACCAAGAGTCTCTCTATGGATTCACTCTCTTCAGAAACCAAGGCCCAGAGTGATTAGACAGACATACATGTAGTGCTCACTGTAGGCTCTTCTGTAAACAATATTTTACAACTAGCTCATTAATCTTTGTAATATCCCAGGGAGCAGAGATTATTCACTGATTGCAGATGAGAGTACTGAGGCACCCTCAAAGTCATGTCATCAGGAAAAATCCCGCCCTTAGCTTCTCCATAGCTTTAAGCTAAAGCAGTGAGTTACCGTTTATACTCAAACAGGAAGCAGAATTGCATTATGAACAGCAGTGATCCCATAAGAATCCTGGCCAGTCCACACTCCTGTTTCATGCTGTCATGGTGCTCTATCAGCAGGCTTGACTCCTCCATATTGCCTATGTCCTCTTGAGTACAACACTCAATTATGGTAGATTGCTTAACCTCTTCCTTATCAGGAAAGGGCAGCCCTGGCCACCTTCTTCCTTGTCTCCTTCCCCATGCTGTTATACCTATGCTTGCTTGGTTATATAACTGTGTTTATTATGCTAATAAACATTTGCTAAGCACTTATATAGTTTTAGTATGCCTAATCAGAGGTCCCTACAGAGAATAACATGACAATAGCCCTCTTTTTAAAGATTTTTTTTTTGTATGCCATTAGTCATGTAATCTTACCAACACCTGCTACTGTATGGAAGGGCAAGGGGTCATTGCCATGGTCATTTGTGTATGGCACAAGCCATAAAACTTCAAGCTGAAATTTGATACTGAATCTAACAGTGTTGAAAATTAGTGGACTCTTTAAGAGGTGGGTAGGTCTTAGTGGACTCTTTAAGAGATGGGTAGGTCATAAATAGGTGAATGTCTGTTTTAAGAGGCTGAGTCATGTCCCTGGAGACTAGATCAGGTCTTTCCAGAGTGGTCTCACAGGACTCGAGCAAGTTTTATAAAACAAGGTTACTTCTGGATTGTCTGTCTCGATTTGCACATGCCCCTCGGCTGTATCAGTGGCAACATCAGGCCCATAAGCCATGCAGTCACGGATGCTTGGCTCCTATACTCTGCAGCTTCCTGAACTGTGAGCCAATATACATACTAATGGCCATTGCCTTTTCTCTGTCTAGGGTTTTTTTCAATAGTGCAATGACAAAATACAAAGACTTGGAAAACATGTAGAGCTAGGTTCTGAACATAGTTGTATTACGAAGAAGAACATGTGGTCTTGGGAAAGTTACTTAGCTTTCCTATGCCTCAGTTTTCCCAATTACAAAGCAAAGGTGAAAATATCTCTCCGTAAGAGGACTCTAGTGAGAACTAGAAAATGAATGAAAAGAAATTGACACATGGATAGGCATATAGTAAGGACAATACGAGGAAGACCATAGAAGATGTTGGATGAGGGCACTGAATCCCCTTTTGTGTCAGGCACTTATTCTTATCATTTCAGAGAAGCTTGCACTAAAGATGGTTTGCTAGGAAGAGGAACGTGAAGTCCTTAATAGGCTCAGATGTTCGCTGCCATTGCAGGGACTCAACTTCTAAGAGGTTCTTCTCTACAGCACCCACCAATCAACTCACAGTATGCACATCTCAGCATCACCATGATACAGGCAGAGGAAGATGCCGAATGGTACCTCAGATCAACCCTGAGCAGATGCTGATGGGAATATTCAACTAGTAACAGATAGATTAGTGAAGTCACGTTTACTGTTTATTTTCAAATGTTTTATTTCCTGATTTGGTGGTAGTCCTTAACAAGTTGATGGTCCTTAGCAAGTAACGGAGACTGGGTTAAAAAGTATTTTTTAAATTTTTATATCATAATTGCAAACTGAACAACTTAATTTGTAAATCTTTGGAACTACCTATAAGGTTTTATCACAAATTTCAAACATATAAACATCTCATATATAATCATATCTACTATATTATTGGACTTAAATATAGGATTACTGAGGTAATCAATATTCTAATAAGTAGTTACAACATTTCCATATACATTCTTCATCAATTTTTAATGACTGAAATAATAAAAGTCTGTTTAACAGTGAAATTCTAGTCAGTGGACTGGCCATGGGTCTCAGATGGTACTGCATTTATTAACATGGACAAATCATTGGGCTTGGTCTCTGGAATTACCAAGAAGTGTGACATACACACATTTGCTTTCATTTTTAGTAATTCCAAGACACTTGGCATTTAAGTGGTTTTTCATGCATCACAAATGTTCAGAAATGGCAGTTACCAGAGAGTGACAGATAAAGATAGTTTTTAATCTGCGTGTATCTGTGATTCTGTGATATTATTAACATGAATATATCCGTGTTTTCATTCATTAATCTTATTGAATATAAATATGAGAATTGCTATAAAATTAGCAATTGAGTAGAGCTGCTCATGGCATATCATGGAACTCCCTGATTAGATCTGGACTGGGTAGATAGATAATTAAATTCAGATAAAATTGCATACATTGGGTATAGCTATGATGGAAACTGAAAACTAATATATTCTGCTAAATGTAAGCATTAAGCTGACTCCTAATGACTTGTTATCTCCAGAGATTAGTACATTTTTCAGTTATCATCAGAGAAGCTTCTGTTTGCAGTAGCGATTAACACAGAGCCCCATACTGGCCAAGGTTCAGAGAATAAAAGCCTATGGAATTCTCAGCCCTAAATGAAACACCTATACCACCCTTCCTTCACTCAAGTCTCAGGATCATGTGGAACAGAGGGTGCAAGACTGTAAGAACCAGAGGAGGTGGGTAAATACGAGGAAACGATGTCTTAGGGATGCAATAGGGCAGTCACACAAGTGAACCCTTAGCGGTCACGAAAGCATGCACAAGCCATTTGCAAGTTCAAGCCTGATCTAATGCCAGTATTTGGGAGGGAAAGTTGGTCCTGAAATAGCTGAGGAGTTGTTGGAAATTGATGGCTGCTGGGAGGGAAGAGTCAGTTTTCTTAGTAAGTGTCCTCACTGGTAGGTGGACTGCTCCAGTGGATGGTTGTACATCCACCAATACATGGCATTACCAATTGGACACAGTTGGGTGAGTGGGGAGGGTATGGGTCAGGAAAGAGTTTTGGGGGAGAGTAAATGTGGTCATTGTATAAAACTCTCAAACATACAATAGAAAGGAACTGCATATGACTGTGCCCACCTTCCTGAGCTCCGGCTCTTAGGGCATTGGCACTCTCTTCTCATTGGTATGCTCCTAGCCACTTCCTTGCTGCTCAAGGCTCTTTCCCTCTGCTGATCCCAGGACACACGGCTTTCATCAGATTCAACTGATTTTCTTGTTTGCTTTGAGATGCTAGGCAGCTAGCTCAGGTTCTCTTGCATGCCAGAGGGTTACATCTCCAGCCAGATGGGGGATGATCTTTTTCATTGTCTTGGAGAGCCTTTTTATCTTCTCCTGCCCAGGAATCATCATTGGCTTTCCAGTTTTATGTATATCCCTTCCTCTGTGAACACACATGGTGCTCAATCTTCTCTACTCTTACCAGAAGCTTTCTAGAAACCTTTATCCATCAGTCTCTCAGTGTTTCCCCAGTCAGGGGCAGAGAGCAAAGCATTTACATTGAGTTTACAGATTAAACCTTTTAAGTAAAGTGAAGTAGTGGTTTCCTGGCCAAGGAAGTTGACGTCAACACAAAATTATATGGCCCAGTTTGTGTTATGGGTTTGCGGTACTTTTTCTTCTGCTGGAAGGAAGAATACAATGAACTAGGGAAGACAGTTGTGTGTTTAAATTTCTCAGCTGTTTACCTCTAGTGCAGGAGGGAGGGACACAGAGGGCCATAGCAAGACCACACAGCAGGAAGGGACTCTGGCAGATTTGTGTGACAAACCTCTGGGCCTGGAGATAGATACTTTCAGAGATCGGGAGCAAAGAACAGAGCAAAGGGTCAAAGGGGACCATGACACTGACCTGCCAGCAGCTCTTCATGTGGCTTACAGCTCACCTCTGTGTTTCTTGCAGTTCAAGCTTGGGCAAATGGAGCTGATGATTTATTTATTTACTTATTTGCTTTTGGTGAGGCAGGGTTTTATTCCCGTAGCCCACCCAGGCTGGCCTTGAGCTCACAATCCTCCTGAGTAATGAAGGATTTTTTATTTCCTTGTGGTGTTAGAGACCCAGCTCAGGACCTCACATGGCCAGCAAATTCTTTACTGAACTATATTTCCAGGCTGTGAATTGTCATTTCAGAATTCTCTCTCTCTCTCTCTTTCTCTCTCCCCCCCCACCTCTGTGTATGTGTGTGTGTCAGAGTATAATTGAAGAGTGAATCAGATCTCGCCTTCTGCCATGTGAGCTCCAGGAACAGAACACAGGGGTTTAAATGCCTTACACTGACATTTTAAACGTTTTTCCGTTATCAAAGGGATGCAAGGGCTATAAAGAAGATATTGAACACTATTGAAACTCTCCCTTCCTCCTTCCAGAAAATCTCCCTTCTGCTTTGTTGAAAATGCCACATTTACTTCTTAGGCAAAAGAGATATTTTGAGATTTAGGAAGCTACACCAAAGGTTTCCATCCTTTCATCAATGAGAGGCTTAGTTCCGTGTGCTGAGTCTGGCAAAAGACTGTGGCACCGACTTCATCCCTGCCTCACCAGACCATCAGGAGACAAGACCCATAGGCAATGGCCTCAGTCTCCAGCTCTTCTCATTGGCTGACTCACAGTTCACCTCATCTCCTTAGCAGAATGACTGCACTGTGGGATCTGACAGTTGCAACATCTAATTTGCCTCAAAAGCTCTTTCTTGCTTCTAGGGAGTTCCACTCTACCTCCCTTCATTGGGTGTCGGATCTCTCACCTCAACTTTAATTACTAGTTTTCTACAGGCAACTAGGGAGATGGTCTCCTAAACTATGACTCCATCCATTTGGTGATGAATGAACACTCTATCTCTTCATAGCCAACTCCCCAAACAAGTGTCAAACCTCAAAGCATGAGTAAACCGTGGTGTGTCTCCCCTATTTTGCTCTGTATGTAATGTTGTCCATTCATCTGAAGCCTGAGTAAAACTTTCTCTGATGCTTTTCTCTGACTCACAAGTCATTTACTTAATCTCTTGTAGACAGACTGTACTTGTGGAAGAGGCATCATCAGGGTTGCTTAGCAACAAAATATGGTTTATTGAGAACAAGTTTCCTTTGTTCCCTAAGGATCTGTGTCTTTGGACTGACTTACTTACTAGCTAAATTACAACGCAAGATTTTTTTTTTTTAATGCACGTTGAAGAATTGGGAAGGGAAGGAGGCAGAACTTGCTGACAGATTATAGATAAGGCATTTATAAGCAAGCAGGGGGCCATGTTTCTTCTGTCACAAATTCTTCTCCAATTAAGAAACCTACGGCTTAGCTTGGCTGTGCATACTTTGCCCTGAAAGATTTCACGATGCTCTTCAAAAGGACACAGGAAATGCTCAGAGGAAGAGAAAGGGAGATGCCCAGTTAAGTAAAATACTGGCTGACCAAACCTGAAGACTGAGTTTCATCCCCAGTAGCCATGTAAAAAGGTAGGCATAGCAGCACAAACCTCTAATCACAACACTGGGGAGACAGAGATAGGAGGACCCCTGGGGCTTACTGGTCAACCAACCTAAGAAAACTGGTGAGTTCCAGTTTCAGTGAGAAACCACTGCTTAAAAAAATGATATAGAAAAACAACTTAAAAAGACGCTTGATGTTAACCTCGGGCCTCTACACTCAAGCACATACATACATCCCCACACGTAAACACACATACACATACAATAAAGGATGTAGACTAGGGACTTGACATCTCATAAAGTCTCATCAACTCAGGAAGATGTGTATTTGAGTTACCACCTAGTGACTCAGGTATCACAGATTCCTTGGTCACTTAGCTAAAGTGTCTAGACCAGTATTTATGGTCATGGGATTACAAAGACAAAGAACAGAGCTATCTGTGTAAAAGGAAGGGCTAGCCACTGGCATTTAATAAATGATCACTAAGTGGCAGTCACTGTTTCAAAGCATTTTTCCCACATAATAAATATGATTGCTTTAACTATCCAAAAAGATGAGAAAGCAAGACATATTCAGAAATGATGCTATCTAAAATGAGCAGGGATTGGATTTGAATCTTGGCATCTAACATATCCAATCTGCTAGACTATTCAGGTTCTCAGTCACACATGGCCATGTCCACGAGGGAATTATGGCCTCTGAGCATACCCTTTTGCCAAAGGATTAAGTTTAACTAAACATTGTAATGAGAATTTTTTTTTTAAATTGGTGCTAATATAAAAAAAGTTTTTTGTTTTGTTTGTTTGTTTGTTTGTTGTTTGTTTTTTAAAGACTCCAGCAAGTGCATGTGGGTGCAGTGCAGTGGAGATGGTGTTCTTTTAGACCAAACGCCATTAGTTCATTGTTTATCTTATTGTTCATGTGGAAAAAACCTGGACATAGGAAGTGAAAACATACAAAGGAACACACATCAGGTCCACTTTGGAAATTCCATTTGAGGAAACTATAATGTTGGGACCTAGGCTTTGCCAATTTTATCAAAAGCCTAGGAATAACGTATAGTAGCATCTAGGCCTGCAGCTTCAGGCCAGAATATCACAATCATAAAGATTTATAGCCAGCTGTATTGTAGTGTGTGGCCAATGGGCCACCTGTGAGCTGTGATACTAGGCTTCTCAGTCCTCAGTGTCTGGTCCCAAATTAACATCTTCTCCGGGATGGTTTAAGCTCATGTGGTCTATTTTTGTGTAACAGGGATTGTTTTGCCTTACCTGAATCTTTCTTATTCTTCTTCAGCAATAGTAGCTTTAACTTCAGTGTGTGTGTGTGTGTGTGTGTGTGTGTGTGTGTGTGTGTGTGTGTGTGTGTGTGTGTGTGTGTTCATGAGCATGGTGTGGCACCAATGTCAAGGTCAGAGGACAAGCTGTAGAGTCAGTTTTCTCCTTCCATCGCATGAGTGGTAGGGATCAAACTCAGGTCATCTGGTTTGGTGGCATCCATGTCTTTGCATGATCCTTCGATAGAAAGGCTATTTTTATTCCATGATCACCTGGTTTTACCATCCTATTCATGGATATTTTCATTAAAAACAAACTGTTTCATTCCATTCCAATTATCACCCTAGTTTCCAATTCCAAATTTGATGCTATTTTGGTTTCAATTCATGTGTTCCATGGTTAGTTATTTGTGTAGGAAGGTCTTTAGGGAAGGGACATGAAACCAATTTACCTGCCTGCCTAAGAAATGACTTATTATAGCATCTAAAGTCTTATTTACCAGTAATATTAGGATCTGTTCAAGCTAGTGGTTGTCATAAAAGGTTTAGTATTGGCAGGAAGATAGTTATACACCAAATGAAAAACTCTTCTTTATATGGACAGTTTATATAGAGAATAATAGAACAGGAGAGACCTTTGGCTTCATGTGTGTAGGTAGATATGAAAGCAAGAAAGGGGAGGATTTCCACATAAAATTATCAGGATTTTTTTATTAGCCAAATGTAAGATAATCTGGGGGAAAGAGGTGAGTGTCTTGGGGGAGACCTGTCACTTGAAGAAAAATTATTCCAGTTCCCTTTTGAACATATTCCTCTAACAAAACTGGACAACAGATTCTACTAGCCTCTCTCAGCAGCCATTCATTGCCTGCCATCTTCAATGAGGGTTGGAGGCCCGGTGAGATTTCTCTCATCTACACGGGCATGCCAACTGGTGTCATTTTGCTGGTCCTTAGGCAACCATATACCTTGAATGACTACAATCTGTCATTTCTGGGAGAATGAAAATTAATACCAATGATACAAGGCTGACTATATATTTGTTTCTCAAAACTAAAGAGCAAATTCCAAAATTATAATTCACTAAGTGGTGGCACTGTGATCACTTGAGACTCCTGTTTCATCAAGGTCCTTCTTTAATAACTACACTTTCTTCAACTGTCTACCGTTATCCTGTTCTCCAGCCCCACATCCTGAATAACACACTTAACTTAAATAACAGTGGGGGAAGTGGCTACAATTAGATCTGTGTTAGTCAAGACTCTCCTGACAAAGAAAATCAATAGAATATCATTTCTATCTATCTATCTATCTATCTATCTATCTATCTATCTATCTATCTATCTATCTATCTCTATCCGTGTATCATCTGTCCATATATTCATATCAATCAATCAATCTACCTATCATCTATCTACTTATCTATATCTACATATCTATCCATATATCATCTATCCATATATCCATATCAATCTATCATTCTATCAATCTTTATCCATTTCTCTACCTTAATCTATGTTATATAAATCATCTATCTATATCTATTATATCTATTTGTTTATCCATCATCATCTATTATTTACTTATAACCTATATCCATAATTATCTGTCTCTATATCATCTGTCTGCATGCCAATTAATTGGTTAATCAGCTGATTGATATATGAGTATGTAGACATAAAGAATTCATTCTGGGAATTGGCTCACATAATTGTGAAGATTTAAAAAAAATTTCTACTCATCATCTTCAAGCTAGAGAGTCAGGGAAGCTGCTGGTATAATTCAGTATAAAACCAAAGACAGAGAATCTTAGGAGCTTCTGGTACATTTTTATGGAGGTAGAAAATCTAGAGGCTTCTGTGCTGGAGGCTGAGAATCTGAGCTGCTTCTGTACGCTAACATCCAAAGGCTTGAGAGGTGTGATGTCCAGAAGGAAATGGTTATCCAAGCTCCATAAGGGTGGGATTCGAACTGTTGACCTAAAAAACTCACATCAAAACACTGCTAGGCTATAAGGGGAAGTGAGGACAGGGTGAGCAAAGCTAAGGCCATGGACAAGTACTTGGCCCTTGCTGGCTCTCCATCTTTAAAGGGAAGAGTTAAGATTATGCAAGCTTGAAGGTTCCTCATGAATTGTAGAATCCTACACTTTTCTAGGAAAGAGTTACTGATAAATGATGTAGGTCTGTTTTTTGTTTGTTTGTTTGTTTGTTTTCCTTTAATGAAGCCTAGGAATTGGCCAGAGGTCATCACACATATAGGCTTATGATTCAGACGGACCAAAGCCTGGGCCACTGAGAATTAGACGCTGTCCTCAAAGTTTTCAACAAAGAAGTCTAACTTCTCACCCCAGTATCAAACTCACTATACACCTTTATAATTTAAAACAATTGTCACACAGAATGAGCTTGGAGACTTGGAACTTGACACAGTGTTTGCTGGATCCTCACACAGTGTGGGGACAGAAAGCATAGCTTCGATTGCTCCTGTCTGGTAGGACTGCTCTGGGTTTCCGAGAAGGAAAAGTCAACGGACTGAGTCTCAGGTTCTGTTTTCATGAATCACCACAATTTCTCTCTCGCTTTTAAAAATTATTATTATTTTTAGAATTCCATGCATGGTGCTATATAGAGGTTGTTTCTACCTATATTTTCTCTTTTAGCTCCTCTTGGGTTCTCCCTCTCAGATTAATGTAATATGTAGTGTGTGTGTGTGTGTGTGTGTGTGTGTGTGTGTGCGTGTATGCGTGTGTGTATGTGTGTGTGACACACAATATAAACTATTGAGTCAATTCAGTGTTGCTTATACGTGCACGTATTTAAGGCTGACCAATTAGGATTAGGTAATCTGTCAGGGGTTCCATCTCTGGAGAAGACCAAGTCCCCCTCTCTCAGCAGCCATTCATTGCCTGCAATCTTCAGTGAGGGTTGGAGGCCCCGTGAGATTTCTCTCACCTACACGGGCATGCCAACTGGTGTCATTTTGCTGGTCTTGTCTAGGCAACCATATCAAACACCACTTTTCAGTGAGGTCTTGTCACTGGGCAGTGGTGTCAGACATGGGAGGCCTGAGTTGGGAGGATTAGTAACCCATTATGGGCTTATCCAGCAGAGTTGCTGCTGTGGTTTGCCTGCTGTAGGGAGGCATCTGTTAGCACCAACAGGGAGCTGTCACATAGGTTAGAGGTAGCCTGCTCAGTTTGGATGCTGATTCTCCCACAGCTGGATCCTAATCATATTTCTTCCTAAAGCTTCCAATGCCAAGCTTTGGTGGTCTGGGAGCCTGGGTTGGGAACAGTCAAAGTATCTATGAAAACTGTCATACCCTGCCAGATAAAGTCGGATGCTATTGCACTGTATTTTATTGCTGTTTGTTTTCCCACATGGATATTATTATTTCCAACAAAAACCTCTTAGATAATATAGTCTTACATTATTTGCTTTAGTCAAGAATTTTCTTATATTTATATGGATGTGGTTTCCAGATTAGGCCAGATTAGGAGAAGACCAGCCACACTCTAGGCCAATTTCTATGATCTTTTTAGTATAGTAACTGACGGACTCATTTTAACATGCTGCCCTGGCCATTGCCTGATCACTAGGGAGTACACGGGATCTCCAAGAAGCCTCTGATCCTGGGAGTCAAGGTGAAGCACCATCTTCCCGATCCTAATGGAACTCAGAAGGTCACAGTCCTTGGATCACCCTGGCTCAATACATTATTTCATAACCTGAGAAAACTGTGGCAGGAATATGTCCTCCACACAATGCCACACTTCTGATATTCCTGCTTAGTCTCCAAGGACCTTGTGGGCTCTACTTTTGTGTGTTCAGCAAGACTAAAATCAAACGATCATCCACTATTTTGCCTCATAGCTCTTTTTGCAAAAAAAAAAAAAAATTATCCCTGGAGGTGTTTTGACTAAAAAGTGGGAGAAGATTTGGGTACCCTAATGGTTATCACCACCAGTGTAACCTATGCTATCCCCACCAGTATGACAGCCACATCACCCACACCTGGGCAGGAAGAATCGGCACCTAGTAATCACTTGTAGGTACCCCTTCTGACTGGCGTGTGTGTGTGTGTGTGTGTGTGTGTGTGTGTGTGTGTGTGTGACATGAACATCTAGCACAGGGGCATTGCTTCTTTAGCAAAGGGACTTCATTTATTTTTGCCTCTGGTATGTTAGCTGCTGCCAAGAGCCTGAAGATGGTCATTACATTTGGGAAGCTTAGATCCACTCTGCCACTCCTGGAGCCTGGCCTTACACTGGCCCTGAATAAAAAGCAAGGCCCTGCAATGGCCTCTGTCAGCACTCTCCAGATGAATACTACACATGGGTGGGGTCAGGGTGTGGGGTCCTGGGCTGACTCGGTCATCCTGAGCTCCAGCCATTGCGGTTTCATAATGGACAAAAAAACTAAGCTGTGAACACGTTGCTAGGCTGTGGCTATTTATTTTTATAAATGAGCTGGTGCTTGATTTAGAAAAACTGCTTTTGATTTTGCTTTCTTCTTTCCAGCATCATCTGGATGTCTGGCACCACCAAAGAATCGCATTTCTGACCCAACAAGAGACAGTAGGTGGATGGGGCAGGGAAGGGGTTGGCAGAAGACTGATGCCAGTCAAGCTGCTTCACTTCACAGTGAGACAGAGGCACGTGGCCATGCCACTAGTCTCTTCTGCTTCTGCGTGTGAATTTCATTTGTGACACCTACATAGTCCGTGCTTGGAATAGCAGGGTAGAAAGCAGCTCTGGTACTCACGTCTCTTTCGATGAGCATAAAACAGAACAGAAGGCCATGCAAGAGAGGGTCCAAGTCAGGTGCTGGAACAGGTGACAGCGGCACTCTGTTCTTTGGAGGCAGCTATTTTAGTAAGGTCTACTTACTGTGGCTATTTGGATATGTGAGCATTTTTTACTTGGGTCCAACATTTAATGGATAAATGTCCATTTTTTAAGTAAATGAATAAGATGGACATTCTATACTCCATCTGTGAACGTCACTGAAGCCTGCTCTTCAGCAATTATCAACCCTATGTTCAAGCATCGAGGGTATGTATAGTTCAGGAACAGGTGAGAAAATGGATGGTAGAATTTCAAAAGCAGAGAATTTCGAGAACCAGGTG
Organism: Phyllotis vaccarum; assembly: GCA_033318265.1. Lineage (NCBI taxonomy): Eukaryota > Metazoa > Chordata > Mammalia > Rodentia > Cricetidae > Phyllotis > Phyllotis vaccarum. The sequence goes on along the minus strand of JARWLC010000005.1, from coordinate 45,649,710 downwards.
ATGGTTTAAACGATGTAAGCACAAGGAATAATGTGAATATTGGAACCAGAGAATGTCAGGTCCACAGAGGAACTGGAGCCTATAAAGTAAATGTAACAGCCAATCAAATCTGCACATGAGAGGAAGAAAGGTAGGAAAATGGTCTCCCAACAGGCAGTGAGTACGTGCTTAGGCTCCACCTGGTCTAAGTTTGTGGCATCAAAACATCCTGTCACAAAAGATTTACAGAATTAAGGCAGAAAATCAACCGTTTAGGATTCCGGAGAACTCTTCTAGTGTGCCTGATGCAGAAATATCTATACCTATCATGTTAGGACTTCTTGGAGCCTCATTTTCCCCATAAAAATGCCCTTCCCATTTTTTTCAACCTTTTGTTCTTCCAAGTGACACGACAAGGGACCAAGAGACGGACCAGCAACTTGTAAGCTGCCCCAGGCCACCTGGGGAAAGACGCTTACATGAATGGTGAGCATTCCCATAGATGAGTCCTCTCTGATTACAAAGCTGAGCCAGGGTGGCCGTGCTGGCCTTGTGATTCATGCCGTGATGCCTTTGGCTGGAGCGGTGGTGTGCCTAAATTTGCTCTAGCAACCGCAGAGTCTAAGTATCTTTATTTGAATGCCATGGATTGAGGAGCTTTTGGGGAGGAGAGCTGGAGAGACAAAGGAACCCGGTATTTCAAACTGTGAACTGGAGTTTTTAACGTACAAAGAACAGGCATGATTGTGGACAATTACTGACGGCCTTTGCTAGAGAAGAAACTCAGTTTTGCTGTTTGTAAAACTTGATGCCAAGTCTCAGTGTGATTAAAGGTGGAGCTAAGAAAATATTTTCTTTCACCGATTTCTGCACGCTCTACACTAGCTATGCACAAAGGGAGAGCATTTGCCTTGGAAAATAAAGCACCCCTGACATAGATGGCTCCTTGTAGATTCAAGCAAGATGGAACCAAGTTGGGGCCTAGGCCTCCAGGAGCCCACCATGACCCCCGCTGGGCACAGACCTTGTTCCCAATCCTGGAATGGTGTAAAAGACCCAGCCCCACTTGAGACTTCCGCTCATCCCTGTTTTTAAGAATCAAAGCGCCACCTCCCCTGGTACATTTAATCTCTGTTCCTGGCTCTGATCTTTTTCTTTGTTGTTTCCATGGTCTTGCCTTTTGAAGTTCTTCTGGAGTCCTTCCTCAGGCATCCTGTTTGGACCCTCCTCCCCCGTGTTGATGTATAAGAGCCAAGAACAGCCGTGTTTCTGCAGGAGGCAGGAGGCTAACACTTGGCTCAGAAGAGGGAGTGGGTAATGGTTTGTCTCCCTGACTGTTCTTTGGGTTTATGTGGGGATTTATTCTGAGTACAGGTTGGCATTTCCCTCAAACCTCTCCCCTACCAACAATGTTACAGCCAAGCGAGCCACTTTACTCTCATATCTATGTATCTAACTTGGTGATGATAAGAGCTTCTTCTGTATCTGTGCAGAAAGGGCGTCCTCAAGGACCTCAGCTGGGCCCATGGTGAACATCACAATGGGTGACAAACTTGAGCACCATCTCCAGGGTCTGATTATTCCACAGATCTTGAGTCTGTTCCACATCAGGCAGTTTCTGAACCCTTGGGCACTGGGTCACCCTTCAGCCCTTCCTGATCTCAAGTGAGCAGCCCTGTTTAGCTGGAGAGGGATTGTCAACCACTTGCATCTTTGAAGACATCAATGTCACATACTGATCACACAATTGTCCTTGTCATTCCCTATTCATATTTTGGGGACATTGTTGCTTCAGTCATTATTATGTATAGAAAGTCCAGAAACTGTGGTCTAGCAGAAGGCAAACAGAGACTAGAGGGGCTAGCATCCCCTAAGAGGTGGTAAAGCCTGTTCTACTGAGCAAATAGACTTCCTGTATGTTTCAACTGCTCACACTCAGCCTGAGCAGACCTATGTTAACAAAGGTCTAGTGTCTCAGACCAGAGGATATTCTGTTGATAGAATGATAAACAGGGTATTCTAACGCCACTCAGACCAAGAAGGAACAGTAAGGGGGGGAAATGGAAGCTGTAGCTTGGGGAGGTAGTGTCTGAATTGTGCATATGCACCTGTGCTCACGCGCATGCCCAGACACAGGAGTGAGGAGAAGCTGTCTTAGCCATGACAGCTGTGACAGGTTGTGTGGCAGCGCAGATCCCTTTGGATAGCATAAGCTGCTTCAGGGACACTTTGCATCTAATTAACCAGCACTCTCTGGCCTGTACAGAAGTTTGCTGATCTCCGTTAACACAGGGTGTACCCAAAGTGAATGAGGTGCCACTGAAGGATGGTACAGTTGGAATGTATTAGGCTTTCCTCATGGTCAATACCCTAAGGATGGATTTTGGCTAGATTTCTAAGAGGGTCTCCTATGGGAGTGAGCCTCTGTCGCTTTGATTGACATGCCATTTCTCAGCTCTGCTGTCTTCTGCGTGTTTCTTAAGATCATGCCCTACAATACACACCCCTCACCCCCTGTACCATTTAAAAACCAAAACTAAGAGAATGGCCAGATTTCTGCTCTCCTGAGTACTTCATAAAGCCACGCTGCCTTTTAGCAATCTCACTGGCACTGGATATGTCTGATGCTCAAATGTCTCTTGATACAGCAGCGAGAGAGCCCTTCAGAGCCCAGGAAGGCAGAGTTCTCTGGAGTGGGATCAAGAGCTCTTGTGTTCAGGTCACTTCTCCTGGCTCCCCAGCAGCCAGCAGATTGCAGGCATAAGCATGGGGACTTGTGTCTCTAGCATTTTGTAACCTGCCTCTCACAAACCAAAAGGCATCCTCCCCCTCCCCTTCCTCCCGGCTTGTTCATGGCATTTTAAGCACCGTGAGTATTCAGCTGATTTTGCACTTCCGACACCTCCCTCCTGTTCCTCTAGATCTGAGAATCCCAGTAGTGTGCCTCACCCAGAGGCCACTGGGGCTCCCTTTCTGGTCCTTTCCCGCCTTAACTTTGATTGCTCAGTCAGTTTACCTCTGTGGGGCAGGGCTTCAGGGAGCTGGGCTGAGGTGTTCCTGACCCTTGGCTGTCTTTTCCCATTCAGTTTTCTGTGAGACGGTGTGCAGGAAGCCAGACCTCTCTTCTGAGTCCTACTGTGGGATCTGGCCAACGTTGAATGTCTTGCTAGTTTTTCTGCTTAAAGTATAGAAAGCGACAACACTATCTCTCCGTTGGCTCTTCCTTGACTATGGCCCAGGCCCGAGATGCTGGGGCAGCTCCTTGACTTCGGAGAGGCTGGTGTGGAATGCCACAGTCAACACTCAGAGGAAGGCAAAGACTGAGCGGGTTCTGTCCACACTGGAGGCTGAGTTCCGGCCAGCGGGGAGCACAGGGAAATGAAGCTTTCCAGAGCCCGACCGGAAGTGCTCAGCGGTGCCTGGAACCCTTTGCAGGGAAAGAAAAGATAAAGAAGGGAATGGGGGAAAGCAAGCAGGGGATGGAGTGAGAGGAAAAATAAAAGGTGCACACAAAGGATAATTACACAGAGGAGCGGCCATGGCTACCGAGGGGCACCAAAGCCGTTTGTCAGAATTGGAGGCTGTATGTGCTGTCTGCAGTACCAGGTGGGAACTGGTTCTGTGTCTTTTGGGAATGTGTGGGTGACGCCAGGTCTCCTCAGGGTTCCCAGCTGAGGGAGAGATGAAGGGTCTTTCACCTTCGAAGTACTTGCCTGGTTCCTAGTCTTTGCTCTCTGTTGTGCACTACCTGGGGGGGGGGGGTGTGAGGTGGGGGCTTTCATCTCTTTGAGCAGAGCCAGTACAAGAGAACTTCACTGGATGCACAGAGTTCCAAGTCCCCCAGAGAGCCCTTAAACACTACAGTTCTTGGCTAAGAGGAGGAATTCGCTTTTATGATGAATTTTAATTTGTTACGTCACGTTTAAGCCATACACTGGTACAGAGAGCCCAGGGGTTGAGAGAGATCACCACAGAATATAAACAGGCAAGGTTAGAGCTCCAGAAGAATTTGGGAAGAGTGCCAACCAGAGCTGTGTGGGAAGACCAGACATTCTAGGACCAGACCCACGGAGGGGCCAGAGGCTCAGAACATTCCCAAGCACTTGCCCCTCAATGCACCAGGCCAGAAAGGGTACTGGTGCTTTTATAGCATGCACCGTTCCACAGAAAGATGCTCTAGGTGCTAAGTGGTTTGAAAAAGCTTGACCCAGAGGAGATAAAAGGCTATCATGCCCCCTGGATTCTATGCTCCTCCACCCTGTGGCTTTCTGGGGATGCGACTGTATTCCCCTCACAAGATCTGGAGACAGAAAACAGGTACTTGGCACCTAATAAATTATCAGCTCAGCCACCACTTCTGTTGGCCTCCTTCTGACACCTCTCCAGCCCGATTAGAGACAATAATTATCCTCTAATTGAACAGACTGTTGCTTAGACAGCAGCAATGAAATGCTGCTGTCTGTTGTTCATTCATTTGTAATGCTGATTCAAGCTGCATTGTGCCTCTGCTGTACACGAGTCCATTCTGAGGATCAAGCCCAGCCATCATACTCATGCTCTCCCTCAGTGAAGTCAGTTTTGGAGGCCTGGGATGGGGTCTCACAGCATGTCCTTTGCTTATCTCTTGGCCCAACAACAGCCTCTGACTTTGAGATGGTCTAATCTGTCTTTTCTCAAACAAAGACTTGCACTGGTGTCCTCAAATAGCTAACAGCACTTCTCAGTAGTGCATGGAGAAACGACTGCAGGGGAATGAATGGGTCTCGAAGACTCTGCCACTAAGCAAGTGGGGTTCCGCGGGGTTAAAACCAGCCTTTGACTCCACATGTCCTTGTCTTCCTTTCAAAGCACAGACTTGGGTGTAGGATAAGTATCCTAAGTGATTGGCGTAACATCACAGCACTCACTGTGTATTCGTTGCTTGGTACTCCATGCTCGGCCATCATCGAGCAGCTTAGTTTCTGTAACCTGAGGATGAATACCAGGTTTACATGCAAGATGCAGTGCACGCATAGATCTATGGGGTGAGGTATAGGGTACAGTCCTGAGAGCCAATTTTCAGATGGTAGCAAATGAAGAGCCTGTAAGCACAGTATTTCAGTGTGAGCTGCAGGTCACGTTTGGAGGTCCAGTTTACCATCGACTACTGGCTCACTATCCAGCTGTATTTGCCTGGGTCCTACTAAGTGACAGATACCAAACCAATCATGTAATAAGAAGTTTCTGGCCTGGCCCTAAGGTCTAGACCCACCTACAGCCACCTTCCCCCCAAAATGACTCAGATGCTTATATTAATCTCATCCTGTTTGGCCTATGGCTCAGGCACATTGCTAGCTAGCTCTTTCATCTTAATTCAACCCATTTCCATTAATCTGTCCTGGCATGTGGCCCGTGGCTTACCTATTTTGTTACATCTTGCTTCATGGGTGGCTGGGTCACATCCCCTTTGACTTCACCCTTCTTCCCCTATCTATGCTCAGATTTCCCCACCTACTTCTAAGATGCCTGTCATGGGCCAAGACAGTCTCTTTATTCACAACATAAAGACATCCCACATCATAATCACATACAGATTTTAATTTGTATTACATTTTATCAATTTATTTATTATCTTCCCTGTGGGGAAAATGTGTGCGCATGGCAGGAGGCAGGAGAAATATTTTTAAAAGAAAAGGTCATTGTACAGAGTTCTAAGCCGTTCACACAAATGAGAATTAAAGTACTAGTATACAAAGATAGGAGCTGTATTGGTCTCTGGAAAACAGAATAAGAGCCTCAGGACACTGCAGAACCAAACCTAAGGAAGTGGGACCTCAGTAGTTTCTGGAAGGCTTGGTGAAATTTGGAATGTTGGCTGAATGTGTTTCTCGCTGAGGCTGGAAGGACATAGAACAAAGTATAGATTTTATTTTTCTGGTCAAAAAACATACAGAGGGGGACATAGGGAGGGCCTGTGACAAGAGAGAGGTGGGCTAGTACTCTGAGGTTCTGAGAGTCCTGTAAAGCCTTTAGGATTTTCTCTCAAAGGGCTTAGGTGAAGAGAAGGTGTCAAGAGTCACCAGCGGAGCATTAGTGGAGCTGGAGAAGGTTCCGGAGGCTTGCTCCACAATCCCGGTTCTGCTTTCTCTCTCTTTGGTGAGTTTCATGACCTACTATAAAACTTAATTCTTTGAGTCTCTTATTCTTGAAGCCTTTTTGTGTGTGATTCTTGTCTTTTGAATTCTGAGCCCCGTCTTGTCTGGGATGTCAGGCTGCATAACCTCAGGGTTCTTAGTTGGGGATGAGGGTCAACAGACTGAATCCGGTTGGTGGAAGTTTAGCATTACAGGCTGGAGATAGCTTGAACTTCCTCTTTTGTTCACTATTGTTTTCCATTTTGAGTAACTAGATCTTCATCTCTAGCTGGAATAGTTCGATTGAAGACATGACCCTCTCTCTCCCTACTCTCTCCATCAAAGGTGTTAAAAACCCAGGGTGAGGGATAGCTTACCTGTGAACTCAGGTTTGTTAGATCCCTTCTGTTTTCACATTTCATAATTAAACCTAGTTGTGTTCAGAAAAGTCTGTGAGTGAGCAAATGCCCCTTTCAGTCGCTCTTGCTATTCACAGCAACTCCTGTCTACGTGTAACTGTAAGGATGAATATCTCTCTGGCCTCCTGCAAGGCCTGATACACACCAGTCATCTGGACTCCCAGTAACCTACAGAGGGATAAAAACAAGAAAGGGGCTTTCTCTGGAGTGTTCTCCAGCTAATAAATCTCCAGCCACCCTGAGGAAGCAGCCTCTCCCTCGGAGATGGCAAATGCATTTGCTGAAACCAAGAAATTCTACATTTCTCTGAGAATGTTTCTCATTTCTCAAAGATGACATATTCTGGTTAAAAAAAATCATAACAGGACTGATTATGCACCTTTTATGATGGGTTCTCTGAGACATCAAATTGTATAGCTTCTCGTGTCCTTGGGTGTGGACGTGAACAATCATCATACTGGGTATTAGACAGTCATAGGGACCGAGACGTGGCCTCTGCACTGATTGCTTATCTTCAACTTGACACAAACCAGAGTCAGAGGGAAACCTCCACAGAGGAATTGTCTCCATCAGATTGACTCGTGGGCATGTCTTTATGGTATTTTCTTTTCTTCTCTCTCTCTCTCTCTCTCATTGAGACAGAGACTTGCTATGTAACCCTCACTGGTCTAGAACTTACTATGTAGTGCAGGCTAGCCTCAAACTCACAGCAAAGGGCCTGTCTCTGTTTATCTCCTGAGTGCTGGCACTAAAGATGTGTGGCATCATGCCCAGCTCATTTTCTTAACTGCCAGCTTATGTAGAAGGGCCCTGCCTACTGTGGGTGCTGCCATCCCTAAGCAAGTGGGTCTGGGCTGAAGAAATAAAGTAGCTGAGCAAATCAGCAGAAGCAAGCCAGAAAGCAGTATGCTTCATGGCCTCTGCTTCAGTTTCTGCCTCCAGGTTCCTGCCTTGAGCTCCTGCCCTGACCTCCCTGGATGATGAACTCTAAGGTGAAAGAAACCCTTTCCTCTTCCAGTTGTTGCTGGTTATAGTGTTTTATCACAGCAACATAAAGCAAAGTAGATCAGCCCCTGCCTCTGTAAAGCTTACTCTCTACAGCAGGTTAATGGAACCAGATTAGTTCCAGGAGATTAGCCTTCTTCCTGCCCATATGCAGATTTACAAAGAAAACAAAAACAAAGCAGAGCTTAATTGAATACAAAGTTATGTATTTTGTGATTTCACACTTCTGGATGAGTTTGTTGGGGTGATACATTTTTCTCTTGTTTTAGTTGGCGCGGTACGTATGGGCTGTGTCTGCCTGCTAGCATTATAGGTAGATCTAAGGATAATGAAGACAGCACAAGAAGCCAAAGTTCACAGTGGCTCCCTTTGTCACTCAGGGCCTCTCAAATAGACAGAACCAAGAGGTGACAGACACATCTCTAGTTATGTCTGTCTGTATTTAATACTAATATATATATAGATATATAGTTATGCATACATATACACATATATCTATGTAGATATGTATATATACACACATACATATATATACATGAACCAAGAGATAGACGTGTCTATCTATATCTACATATCTATATATTGATATCTTTACATACATACATATATATAGATAGAGATATTTTAAGAAAGATGAGAGGTTTATTTCAAGAAGCTAGCTTGCCTGCCTGTGGGGGTGGTTAGCAAGTCTGAAATGAGGCAGGCAGGCTCGCTGCAGAGTATGAAGCTGAAGCTGGAGCCATGTGACAGGGTGGGTAGATGCTTCTTTCCCCCGTGGACACCTTGGTGTTGCTCCTGAAGCCTTTCTTTCACTGGCTGAATGAATCCACACAGGTTATTGAGGACAGCCTCGCTTCAAGTCAAGCGATAAAGCCACATTTCCAAAGTGGAACCTAGATGAGTGTATGGTAGAAGAAACAGCCATAGCTTGCCAAGCTGATGCAGACCTGACAAACACAGTCCCGACAAGGTTGTAGCTCGGAGTCTGGTGGTTCATAGTCTGGACTTGAAATCCTCGGACGTGAGCACTCCCAGGCAGTTTAGTGATTTCTAAGTTCCATCTTCTCCATGCACAAAGAGGGACCTGAAGTGCTGCGTTTGTGACCTCAGCCCTGTGGCATATTCTTATGTGAGCCACTGAAAAAGACTTTGGTAGGGATATGGGGGGTCTAGATTTTTTATTGACCAGGAACTGATGGTCAAACTTCTACAGTAGGTGTATATTTTTTAAATCAAGTCTCATGTATATGAGAGCTTGAAACATTCATAGATATTTCATGGCGTACATGCTCAGAAGCCTCAGGAGACTTTATTGAACAAACACACAGACCTCAGGGCAAAGGGATATGTAATATTCTGATTATGAACCAGGACTATAGATAAGAGAAAGAAGATGTATTTAATACAGTAATTTCTTTCTCACTCATTCAAAGGAAACAATAATATTTTACCTCTCTCCAGTGTATCCCAAGGAATAGACAAACAAATGCACATGCAGGACAAGATTGGGCACAGCAGTTGGCATGTATGTACTGTGCCCTTAATAAGTAACAACTGCTCTAATAAACATTTCACATTCTCCAAGTCTGTAGATGTTGTAGCTACCATGCCCAAGGCACTTTTATTTTACATTTTATTTAGTGTATGTGTGTCCATGTGTGTGCACGTATGTGTGCATGCACCTGCATGGACCATAGTGTACGTGGACTTATGAGGACTTACAGGCATCAGTTTCCTCCTTTTACCATGCCAGTCCTGAAGACCAAGCAATAGCAAGTGTCTCCTCCCAATGAGCCATCTCATTGGCCCCTACTCAGAGCCCCTTTTCCCATCATGCACCCATCCCTTACCTTTTGGTGCTGAGGGCAAGTAGCTCACTTGTACACTTGTCACAGAGATTTCCCATCATTGCATTTAGAACTCTGTTCCCTAGAAAGCTACAGTTCTTGCTTCTGGGGATAGATCATAGCTACTGACCTACCCACATGGGGAGACAAAGAACCAGCCTCCCTCTCTTCATCTGATAGCATCACCACAGCTCATTGGGGGTGGCTGCAGCTAACTCCAACTGGCTTCCCTACACTGCTTTTTCTTCTGAGAGCATGGCCTTGATAAAGCACTTGAGTAAGAGTCCTTGTCTCAGGTTCTGCCTTGGACAGAGCCCAGGTTAGGCAGATGACTTGGAGAGAGCTCTTCTTCTTGATCTGAACAGTGGTCAGTTCTTTTTTCTCAGTATGGGTCTGCTATTTGGACACTGGACACAGCTGTCACGGGCCAGCTCCAGCTCCAGGAAGAAAATGGTTTTGGATCTGTAGTGATACCACACACCTGGCCCATTCAAAGCAAAGTTCTTCCATGTTGTCTAAGTTTTCCTAGCCCCAGTCCATGCAACCTGGCTGGCCTAGTCTCAAAACCAAGTCATCATACTTTTAACAATCAAGGCTTGAATTCCAGGAAAACATTCTCTCATCCATTTATATTGCAGCTATGGATTGCTGTGCTTACAGCCTATGCTGGATACATCGGATATGGCTACATGCAAACAAGACTGTACCTACTCCCCAGAAACAGACTACAGGACAGAAGGAAGGAGAAGAGAGGCGGTTGCAGTGGAGTGTGCGAGCTATGCTGTAACACGATGCTATGAGAACATGGAGGAGAGCCCCCCAAATCATAATAGAGGTCAAAATGACTCGTTTTTCAATGTGCCTGACCCAAACAGAGATAAATAGAATAGACACCCCCCAGTGCACACTACAGAATAGAGCCATTGATTCAAACAACCAAAGGTTACAATGCACAAAGATGTTGTAGGTTTAAGCACAAAAAATGGTTGCTTAGTGATGGGCAGGAGAGAGAGAGAGAAAGAATACAGAACTGTGTTATTTATTGTGGCCTTTCTCCCATTCACATGCTCACTTCCTAGGGCCGAAAGAAGCAGCTGCTGAATTCGGCAGTGTCTTGCTTGAGACTGGCTAGCTCAGCAGTGATCAAAATTAAGTTCTTCCACAGCCTTTCGCCTAAACACATAGATGATGGCTCATAAACATGACCAGGGTGCAGCAGGCTCCCTGCACAATTGTTGCTTATTCCTCTAGGGCCATGCATCCATCGATCAACTCCTGCAAGAATCGCAGAGGTTATATCCAAGCAAGAGTTTAGAAATGCTAATTGTTCTATGATGCTATTAGTGTAGTTGGTGCTAATGGGAAAATAATTGCCATCCTGCGCATCTCTGAGCATTGTCATTGCCCTCTTGTGGTTATGGAGTTACTTGACTACAGATCATAATGACTTGATATGGAACGTTTATTATTGCTTTGACTATGGGCTGGGGGAGGTCGGAAAGGAAGAGGTATTTGAGAGAGGCTGGGGCCTGAGGAATACTTTATTTCCCATAAGACTTATTTTTCTTAGTAGAGGGGGAGCCTCAAGTATAAGAGTGATTTAGGGATTCAAGAGACCTGTGATCTTGGGTATTCAGTCAGTTCTGTTGGTGATTACGTGGTGAGTTCTGAAAGAGAAAGGCAAGTTCCTGTTCTCTGGTACCACCCACTTCCTTGAATTTGAATCCCTGGTGCCAGTCCAGATTCCTCCATCCCACTTACTCTCCTGAGCCCTGCCCCGATCCGGTGACATCACTCAGCATCTTCTTTGTGTTGCCTCCTCTCTGGTCCTGAGCCTGTTCTGTGCTCATGTCTTGCTATGGGTTGCTCATCCGAATCCCAGCCTCTGTAGCTTCTACTACTGAGCCATCAATCACATTGTTTCCTCACTCAAATGTCTCCATACAGGCAGCACATGACAAATACTCCAAGTTCCTAAAACATGGGATCACTTAGCACACTTAGCCACACAGTGAAGAAGGTTACAGCCACATACCTTCTCCCATAGATGGGCTGGTGCTGCATGCTTTCTAGTGTGAGATTTCAAACTTTATTAGTGCATTGGGTGAGGTCTCAATGGCGTTCATTTCCTTGCTCAAGTCAGTTTAATTGCACATCTCTCACGTAACCACCGTGTCTCTCATGCAGTGTTGGCTAAATGAACAGGAAGCATGGTATGGTCTCTGATTTTGGAGTCCTCAGATGCCTTTGACAAATGCCTTTCGGTCATCATAACCAGCATATGATTCCACTGGAAACTGGGTTGCAGGTCATCTTTTTCCTGCCATCACTCACCCTTAGGTTAATTATTACTTACCTTTCCCTTTCATGAACTAAGACTGTCCTTACAGCCCTTCCGTAGTACCTTCCTTGTGCTTCTTCTCAGAGACCCTTCCCACAGCCTGCTCACACCATCTCACTCACTCTTACTCATGGCTTCATTCTGGGTCCACCTCTAACACATTGTTGATGACGGTCTTTGGTTATCTCAGTGAATGAGTAACTAAATTAAAATTTTCTAGAGACCTTGAAAGACTTTTGGTTTTGATTTTGTCATCCACCCACCCACTCATCCTCCTATCTAACTATGTATTTGAAACAGACTCTCACTACGTAGCCAAGGCTGGTTTTGAACTTGTGGTTTTGCTTCAATCCCTGTGTACAGATGTGTATCTCCATGCCCACCAGCCCCTAAATCCTCCGTTGTTTTCAGGTGGTTTTTGCTATACTGTCCGTGTTTCATGGCACCAGCCCTTCGCCTCTTCTGAACATTCCATTCTATAGCCCTAAAGACCTTGCTCCATCTCCAAAGGAAATAGTGTCCCCGACTTGGAACCTCTCGCTTTTCCTATCTAGGTCTTCTCTTTCAACCATTAAATGTTTTCTACAGAACAGCCCTCTCCCGGAGACTGTATTTCCTTTGGTTATTCATCTTAGAATATTGATTGAGCATTGGAATCCCCTTCTCCCCCACTACATACTCATCCAGGGTTTCTCTTTGCTTCCTACCAGCTCCAGAGGCAAAGAAAGACCTCGCGAGTTCAAAGGAGCAGAGTAAGGGATGAGAATAAGGATCACCTTCCATAGACCTTTCCTTTCACTGCTGCCATTTAAATGCCATATGGTATTAGTCAAAACTCAACCTTCACTCGGCTCCCTCCTCACAGTCTATATTTCTCAGGGCTACACGGAGAGAAAAAAATAGAAGGCAGAAGGGAGAAATAAAGCCCAAGGAATGATCTTTTCCCCTCATGCAACTGTGAGAACTGTTCATTACATGCAGAAGTTATGGGTCAGGTACGCTACAGATACTGAGGCAGACTACCTCAGCGGATGTTCTTACGCGGCACCCAGGTGCTCACAGCCTTCTCCTGTATCTATTATCTCTCTCCTTGTTCGAGGGAGAGAAATCCCTGAGCTTTAACCTTCAGTTAAAGTCCTTGGTCTCCTCCAGTAGACAGGCTGCCTCCTCTCCTCTGTGACACCTGCTGACTGAGGGACACGGGGTCTGCAGTCCCTGACTCCCGTGACTGTGAGGTAATTGGATATTATCACTTTCTCGGAATATTCTTACAATCACGAGGAGGTGAGGCATGCTCCCCCTGGGAGCTGTCTCGGTGGTGAGATGAGATGACCATTGCATTCCATCCCAGGCCCATCATTCACTCTTCCAAGTGGACAGCTCCATGGAGCCTCTGGGGGGAGTGATGGCCTAAAGCACTCTGCTCAAACAGAATTCCATGCATAGCACCCATGACCTGTATTTCCAATAATCTGTCTGGGTATGTGGTATGTCTACAATTTAGGACTTCACCTCCTGCTTCTGTTTTCATTACCACTCCCTGCTTTGGAGCATAAAAAAAAGGCATAGGCATCTTGTAGGTGATTATGCAAACATCATTATTAAAGATCTCTCTTGCATGAGGCACTCCTTTGCTATAGTAGAAAGCATATATTGATGTGGGCCAATTTATTATTATTACATTATTATTATTTATATCTGGATTGTCTGGTACTACATCTCCCCTCACACGTTTTTATCTGCTTAAATCTTAAATATGTTATTTATCCTCTCTATGCCTCGGTCTAACAATCTATGAAATGGGGATAACATGTCAGGATGTATCGCACTGTGGAGATTAAATGACTATGTGTCACTTGGAATAGTTTCTATCAAATTATTGACATTACAGTTTGTTGGTCACCATAGAGAGGGGTGATTGTTATTGCCATGGCTCTCAGCCCCATACTGTTTCCTGTGCATGAGAACTTACCGAACTCACAGTATATGCCTTCAGGCTTCTCTAAGTATTTAGACCTTTGAGAACCATTAGTTTGGCATAGTCCCACACCAGAAGCCGGAAGACACTGAGGAATCGCAGCTGTGTATAGAGAGAGGCTCCAGTGAGAACTAGAAATAAGAGCTAGGGAAGGAGGAAAAGGTTGGCCTTGGTTAAACAAGTTCAGTGGGGAGAAATCCAGAAAGTGGGGCATGGGAAAGAGTGGCAGGGAGCACCCGAGAGGACCCTGGCATCTTGCTTTCTTCTGGATGTCGCTGTCTTTCAGAACTTTATTTCTAGGCTGTTCTGAGCAGAGTTGGATGGATTGCACATCAACACACACACACACACACACACACACACACACACACACACACACACACACACACACACACACACTTTCTCTCTCCCCATATCATAGCGATCAGTAGTCTACCTCTGATGGAAAAAGCAAGTGTGTGCACCCCGGAATCCAAGAAACCTTTGGTGAATCGCTGATTTTCTTGACTGTCACATTTCACATTTGCCTCTGTTCTTTTCATTTATGAAACAAGCCCTGTTGTCTCACATCTTTACCTTTTCTAGGTACGTCTAAGATACATCCAACATTTCATCATGAAGCATTTACAGATAAAAAAAAACAAAACACAAAAACGTTATTAATGTTCCTTATGCTGACATGCACACAGTGAATTGGCTTTGAAATCATATCCTAGACCATGTGGAGCCTCCATTTCATATGCAATGTAGCACCTGAGGTTAGTCTTAACAGACATGATTTTAAAGCACCCCCATATTTATTTTACTATTTATTGATTGATTGGTCTGGATCTGTGGTCATCCTTATAATCCTTGCCCTCTTCTCACCAAGTTCTTTAACCAGGAGCCTTGGAGAGAGAGGCTCAAGAGACAGTGTCAGCTAGGGTTCTGTCTTTAAGGAAACTTTAAAGAATGAATACCCACAGTGGAATGGGAACACCATGTAAAATATCATAATATGGGGGGAGACGCTGTAGGTCCGCGTTCACACGGCATGCCTTATTGTCTTGTGTTCTCTTTGCCTTTCGTGTTCTTTTCAAACCTAGAATGTCTTCCTTCTTCACCCCTGCAGTGTGTGTGTGTGTGTGTGTGTGTGTGTGTGTGTGTGTGTGTGGAATTTGCACAGCCAACTCTTAGATAAAATTATGTAGGTTAAATAATGAGTGACTTGTGGATTTACAGATGGCCACCAAGGACCTGAGGCTAGAAGAACAGGGTTCTTTTATAATCAGCAGAGCAAAATGTGCGTATTGTGAAATTAGTAGGGCAGCTGATAATATCCCCATCCCCCAAATGACCAGGGCAAGGTTCAGAAGGCTACATTGTTTGACTTGAAAGCACTATGACAAAGTGGAGAACCAGCCTTTACTGTTGAAGGTATTTTTCCCCCTATAATGTAATTCTTGAAGTAAGAAAGATTTAATTACCATGCTTTCTACTGAGAACAAATCTTGAGAGAAAAGAACACTTCCCTGCTTTCTCCTTCGCCTCCTCCCCCGGGCAGTGATTTCAGAGGCGAGCCAGCATGCAGAGGCTAATTTTACCAACAGCTCTAGGAATCGGTCCTTGTTAGGAACATGGCCAGAAAGCAGAAGACATCGTGAGACCTCAGTCCCTTTCCCCAGGCTTCTAATGGAGCAGTTAGCTCAGCGCCCTGCTTATGGAAGGAGTCTGTTTCCATGGCAGGAAAGGAACTGGAGGGAGGAAAGACGTCTTAGACCACGCCTCCTCAGAGCTACTTCTCCAGTTGCACTGGCCAATGTAAAGGGTAAAGGCAATTGGTTTGGTGATCAGCACGCAGCTGTGGGCCAGCATAGGGGGACAAGGTAAGTGAGAAAGACATTCAGGCAAATGTCCTTGAATTCTGGAGCCTGACTCCACCCCCAACTTCTGACTTGCATCCCTCCATGTAAGCAGTGAAGTGAGATCTCTGAGGTTTCTTCTGGCCTCTGCAGCTTGTTTTGTAATGGTTATTGATCTATCGAGCTCTCCTCACTTTATGAAATGGGGGTAATAGTCACTGCGACCTTTGCGGGATGCTTTGAGGATAAAATAAACCAGGTGAAAACTCTTGGGTCAGTGCTCTAGCTTTGTGTCACTATCATCATTACTAATTGTTTCTCTGTAATTGAAGAGGAATATGTGTGTGTGTGTGTGTGTGTGTGTGTGTGTGTGTGTATTCAAAGTATTATATGCATATATATATAGTTGTTTTCAGTTGAATTTTTTTAAATAAGGGAGTGTCCAAATTATCTGAGGTGCTTAATAGAATATACTTTTCCTCTCTATTTCCTATTTCCAACTTTCTGGAAATTAAGATCCCATAGGTTCATGATGATACATGTACACATATAGACATACATTTATATTTTTCCCCAAAGGAAAATCTGAAAGGCTTCTACTTATCCCAACTCCTGATCTTACTGCCCAGGGGACCCAAACTTTCAGGGATTTTCCTGTAGACTCATGGGTATTGTTGTGTTGTGATGACTGCCAGGACAGTGAAATGTCGGACAAGACAGTGACATGTATGTTAGTTATTTTCTGTTGCTGTGATAAGACACCGTGAGCAAAGCAGCTTATAAAAGAAGGAATTCATTTGGGGCTTATGGTTTCAGAGCTTTAGAGTCCATGACGGTGGAGAGCAGGCAGGCAGCTTGAACTGCAGCTGAGGGCTTAGGTCAAACCAGGCAGAGAGGGATAACTCGAAATGGAAGATATCTTCTGAAACCTCAGTGTCCCCAACCCCCTGCAGTGACATATCTTCTTCCACCAGGGTTATTCCTCCTAATCCTCCCCAAGCCCAAATAACCACCAATTGGGGACCAAGTATTCAAATGCTCAAGACTTAAGGGAACATCTCATCCAAACAATCACAACACAATATAAACCACTTCCTGTTGTATTGTGTTTCTGGCCCTGACTTTTGAGGTTCAGACCTGCAGACCCTCAGATCTGCAGTCCCACAGAGACACACAGACACTTACATTAAATTTAGGCTGATAAACCTAAGGCCCAGGCATATAACTTGCTAACTCTTTACCCTTAAACGAATCCAACATTCTCATCCTGTTCAGCAATGAGGCTCGGTACCTTTTCTCAGAGCAGCATAGTTGTCCTCTGCATCTTCTGGCTTGTCTGGTGTCTCTGTGGCATCTCTGCTCTGTACTTTCTGGTCCCAGACTTTTCTTAGTCTGGTAGCCCTGCCTATACTTCCTGTCTGCCTTCAGCCAATCAGCATTTTTATTAAACCAGTAGGCAGGACAATTATTTACAATGTAACAACATAATCCCGCTATATTCTATCTCCAAGAAGGGTGAGATTGTAACCAACCTAGCTTTCAACCCAGACATTCTTTTGCATTATATTCTAGATTTACTGATGAACTGCTTGAAAGTCCCAGGTGATATTATCAGGATGCTATTTTTGAGGCTACTAAGCCCTTGCAATTTAAAGTTTAATTATATCGTGTTGCAACCAACTTTTGTCTATAATCTGTGTGGTCATGTTTCCAGGTCCATGCATGTGAGTGTAACTTATTTTTATAGCTGCACACTGCTCCATGTTAAAACACTGTTACTGGAAATACAGATGATGTCCTTTGAGTTCTTGCAAATTATGAGGCAATATGTTACAATAGAGACCTTTAACAATGTCCCTCCATATAGCATGGCTTTCTTTCTTCTTAGAATAGAATCTGCAAAGTATAATGGTTGGGTTGCAAGGTGAACATTTTGGTAATTTCAAGAACCGTTCCTAAAGTTGTTGAAATGGTTTATCATTACCCTTTTACCTATTTCCACTGGGCATATTATGTGTACTGTGTGAGGCAGGAAGGCTGACCTGGAACATCTTCAAGGGGATACAGTCTCAGCACAAGATGATTCACGGTTGGTGAAGTGGTTTTGATTCTATGGGTGAACTAAAATTTCATTAGAAAACATGTGGCTGACTTTTTCTTAGCATCACTGCATCTTTAATGTTGAATTAACTAATCAGCACTGTACAACATCAGCATCAACCTACCTCCTATGCTTGCACCTACTTCTGTATGATCCCTGCTTGAGGGACAGTGAGTAAGTCTTAAAATCTGCAAGGTAAACTGTGGGTGTGGGAACTCATGCAATCTGAAGAAAAGATAAGAAGAGAAATGTGAGGGAGCGGGGACAGAATCTCTTTTAATATTTTTTCTGCTCTTCTTTGCTCACAGCCATTTGCAGCATGATGCTGCTATTTCCCTCACACTCCCATAATCTCCTACAATCATCCCTCTGTGTAACACTCCATCAGCTGTTGTAATTCCCAGTAAGTGGCACACAGTGGATGTCCCATCCCCAAAAAGCTGGCCCAAAACAAATGGCTTCAGAGTGCTTAATAATAAATCTGAGGTGTTCTGAATGGATTCTACAGGCATTCCAAGCCCCCTCCCTGAACCCACTATGACTGCTCATCACTAAAGCTAGCTCTCAAATGCAGGAAGAAGATAAACAGCAAGAGAAGATGCAGATGAGTTTGGCTTTTGTGACCTGATGTTTCCCATAAAGAGAGGGATGCATTTGTTAGAGCAGGAGGCACAGACAAACCACCAGCAACAGAATTATAGGCTTCATCTTCAGCAGGCATCACGTACCAGTTTCTTACCATGGAGACAAAGCCCTGACTGTCCTCTACATTTCCAAGTGGCTTATTAACCTTTTATTGTGCACAGAGATTAGTACATCTTCTCCACCAACTAAAAGCCACTTAAAGGGAGGAGGAAGGGGAGGAGGGAGGAGGAGCAAAAGAAGAAGAGGATCTGTCTCAGACCTAGTTATACCACTCCTGGACATACACTCAAAGGATACTTCATCCTACTATAGAGACACTTGCTCAACCATGTCCGTTGCTGGCTCTATACATAATAGCCGAAATTGGAAACAGCCTAGATGTTTGCCAATGGATAAATAAATAAAGAAAATTGGCTTTATTTACACAATGGAATATTGTTCAAATGTTTTTAAAAAAATGAAATTATGAAATTTGCAAGTAAATGAATGAAACTAGAAAAATATCATACTGAATGAGGTAACCCAGACCCAGAGAGACACATGGTGTATACTCACTTCAATGTGGATATTAGTTGTTAAGCCTTTGATGAGCAATCTATATAACCACTGAGGTCATATGTAGACTTAGGAACTGTGAGGAAGGATGGATCTCCCTAGCAGGGAGAAATAAAAAACATAATTATGGCAGGATGAAAGAGAAATGGGCTGGATCAAATGGGTGGAGAAGGAAGGTGGGCAAGAAAGGACTAGAGGAAGGGACAGCTAAAATTAAGGACCATTTGAGGGGTAGTATGAAAATCTAATACAGTATAAGCTTCCTTAGATATATACATATATGAAGTGATCTATGAAACTTCCAAATAATAGGATGACAGAGTCCCAACTGGTCATCTCTCATGAGCAAATGAAGCTTCCAGTGCCAGGAATGGGTTCCATCCATTCAAGTTGTTAGCCAGAGGAGCCTTATAGGAACCCCCCCAAACAACAAAGGCTGTTCCAAGGCTATTGTTCATTCTCTACAAACTGGTGGTAAGGCCCTACTGTGGAAGAAAACAGTTCCACAGTGGACTGAATATGGAGGAATTAAGATAGTGCCCACCTAGAGCCTTCAGCTCTACAAACTAGTGTTTACAATAATAGAAGGTTAACACCAGCCTAGCTATGAACCCTCTGATCTTCCTGTAAGACACTCTAGAGTAGTGGTTCTCAACCTGTGATTCTCGACCCCTTTGAAGGCCAAAGACCCTTTCACAGGGGTCACCTAAGATCATTGGAAAACACAGATACTTTACATTACAATTTATAACAGTAGGAAATTATTGTTATTAAGTAACAATGAAAATAATTTTATGCTTGGGGGGTCACCACAACATGAGGAACTGTAGGTAAAGGTCACAGCATTAGGAAGATTGAGAAACAAAACCACCGTCCTGGTACGAAAGAGGCAGAAAGCTTGTGGTAATCAAGCAACATTTCATCGGACTTGAGGCTCCCTCCATGTTATGATACCTGTTCCTGACACTGCTTAGGTGGTCTGAGACCAGATAAGCCATAGACCTAGGTGAAAACCAGATACTACTGTTCTGTCAAAGGAACATAGCCATACAATAACTCTTAATGACATTCTGCTTCATTTATAGACAAGTGCCTTCATCAGCCATTATCAGAGAAGCTTCCTCTTGCAACAGATGGAACAAATACAGAGACTCAGTGCTGGACAACATTCAGAGAGTGTGAGACCTAGGGACATTTAATTCTAAGGGAATATCTCCATCAAGGGAAGGAAACAAGGCCCTCTACGCACAGCAGGACCAATAACATATGAACTTAGAGAGATTGTGGCAGAATGCTGAAGGCCTGCAAGAGTCTACACCCGATGAGGTCCTAGTTCTGAGGGGAGAAGCAGACACATGAACCCATCTTTAACCTGATAGCTATCTCCAATTGAGAACCACTCACAAATAAAAACTTGGTTCTTGCTAATGGAGTCTCAGTGGGAATACAACACTCTCAACACCATGCCCAGCAGGAGATGCCAGCTCAAAATAAACTTCATGGCATCTTTGGTGGTTCTTTGTCTCATAAGGTTTTGTCAGAGCTTGTGTTTTGTTTTGTTTGTTTATAGGTCTTTGCACATATCATGGCTTCCAGTTTTGTGTTTTAAGGGATTCCTATGTGGACAAACATCTGTGTCTCAGTTCCTACATGAGTTTCTTGGGCTTTTGCTTTGGTTCTTTTTTTCTGTCTTTTTGTTTTGTTCAGTTTGAATTTGTGTAGACAGAAGTTTCTATGTTCTGCCCAGCTGGTTCCCCAGCCACTTAGTTCCAAATAATCACAAAGAAAAAGCTTATTTAATTGCAAGCTGATTGGTCTATGGCTTGGGCTCATTACTTCCTAACTCATATACTTTAAGTTAAGCCATATTTCTATGTATGTTTAGCTATGAGGCTTGGTATCTTTTCTCAGAGCAGCAGTCTCATCCCACTGTCTCTGCATCTCACTGTCCTCTGCCACTCTGCTCTTCTACTTCCCAGAATTCTCCTAGTCTGGTTGCCCCCCCCCCCCCACTTCCTGTCTAGCTCCTTGACCAATCAGCACTTTATTAAACCAATAGGAGTGACAAATATTTACAGTATATGAAAGCATAGTCCCACAACACATTTGTTTTTGTTTATCTTATTTTTATCTTATTCTTTAGGATATTTTTTTTTCCTAAGGAGAGTCAGAAAAGGTGTGGATTCTGGTGGGAGGTGGGTAGGATTTAGGAGGGGCTTGGGGAGGGGAAACCATAATCAGAACATGTTGTGTGAAAACATTTATTTTCAATAAAGGAAAAGTAGAAAAATACCCTGTTGAGTTGATGAAATATATACTGAAACTCTCCTCCTATGGCCCAGGGATCCTGAAGAAGGGACAGAAAGTGTCAGAGCCAGAGGTAATGGGATTACTCCAGGGAAACAATGTCTTCTGGGCACAGAAGGGAAGCTGCACCTATGAATTCACAGTGGTTATGAGAATGAACATAAGGCCTATGAAAGTCACAGCAAGTCCAAATCCCAGCATGGAGAGGGATGTGGGCATGATATCCAATCCCTAGCAGAGGAGCAGTTGACAATTGTTAGCATCTGGAGAAGGAGAGCCAGTTTTCTCTAAGACTCTGGTAACTGGTCATACTTGAGTGAAAGGCTGCAGATCCAAGAATACTCTGGAACTACAAACTAGCCTGAATGAGGTATCATGAGTGTCTGGCCTCTGATCCAAGCAACTGCTATTTTGAGGCATTCCACTGTGTCTCTTGCCAAAACTCATCCCTTTTGATAATAGAAGGGTAGAATAGGTCATAAGAGTCTTACCTGAGTATCTAACCACTCTCTACCACCTGGTGACTCTGCATGTGGCCAGTGTGTGTGTATATGTGTGTGTGTGTGTGTGTGTGTGTGTGTGTGTGTGTGTGTGTGTGTGTGTGGAGTGTGGTAGGGATAGAGTATATTGAAGCTGAAGGAGACTAGAGCAGGAGCTTCATCTATGTGGTTACAGGGAAGCCCTTAGACTTGTTGCTAAGGCTTTCTAGGTGTAGCCAGTTGAGGGGGGAGCACTGTGTAAGTAACCCCTCACCTATGCCCTTTCAGGAAGCCCAATTCCATGCTTCCCCACAGGAAAGTCCTGTGGAATCATGCCTCGGTTTATCCCTTAGGAAAAGAGGTCGATGTTGCTGTGTGTGGGAAAAAATTTTAGCAGCAACATGGGACATAGGATAGTGAATATGGTCTAAAATATACAAAATTCTCCAAGAACTATTACAAGTATTTAAAACCAACTGCTCAGTTGGCTGTCCTTTTACTTAATGCATCTTGATGTAAAAGGTGCAATCAGTACAGTGTAATATTTTTCATGGGCTTTGGTGGTTTGCATCCTTTCTCAGCCTATTAGGTCACAATTAGCAATACTTGTTCCAAACCTAAGCCATGAGGCTTGTAGTATTAACCAGTGGATTAGGTCTTAACAAACTGCCACAACCATGATACCTGAAAACAACAGAAATGTCACACCTTTCCAGAGGTCAGAAGTCTGAAGACAGTGTGACAGACCACCCTCCCTGCAGAAGCTCGGAGAGACTGAATTCCTTCCCAGCTTCTGGAGGATGCCAGGATTCCTTGGTGTTCCTGGTCTCTGTCTGCAACTCTTCAACTATTTGCCTCTGACTTTACATTGATGTCTTCTCCGTGTGTCTCATGCTCCTTCACCATCCTTTTGAGGTATTTATTGATCCCACTCAGGGATCATTCCAGATGTGCCTTTATCTCAGGCTCCTTAATGTAGCCAAATCCTCGGGAATTTTACCCTATAAACGGATAGCCACATATTCTAGAGCTTTGCAACTAGTTTCTTTCAGGATACCACTCAATCTACCATGACCCCTTACGAGGTGACCGATTATTGTGCTTTTCCAGGGATGCCCCTCTCTTTCCTAGCTGAAGAAAAGAGAAAAAGAAAGCAAAGAGCTATGATTTCATTTTGAATTCCTAGGGGAGGAAAATCTGATTAATCAAAAATTATGTTAAGGATACCCATGAATTGAGATTTTCTACATAACCACACACACACACACACACACATACACACTCACCACAAATCCAATTGTGGAGGGGTGAAGTATACTGTAAGGGCTTCCCTGGATCGAGAGATGAACTAGTTTGTGTTTAGTTGCTGTACCAAAATACTCACTGCCAGATCATCTGTAAGGAAGAGAGGTTTATTTATCTCGCAGTTTTGAAGTTCCGAGACCCTGGCAGCAGACTTTGCTTGGCACTGGTGAGGTACCCGCAGTGTAAGGCACTCCTCTGACAGTGGGAAGCCATGGCACCTGGAGGCCAGACAGAAAGGAACCTCTGGCTTGAGTTTTACAACTACCATGATCCCCAGAACTAACTGGGACTTAATCCCTTCTGGGGGCAATATCCCAACTAATCTAATTCCGTTACACTTCACCTCTTAGAGGTTCCATTATTTTCCATCATCCCCTCACTGAGGCTTGAGCTCCTAATACATGAGCTGAGAAGGGACAAACTATATCAAATGATAACGGTTAGAAAAGTGAATATTTACTTGGAAAGAAAAGAGAACACAGTAAATCATTTGTCCAAGCTGATCACAAAAGGCAATGAAGATAAAAATTCCTGGGATCTGCCTGTGCATTTATCCACAGGGAAAATGGTAAGGGACAGCAATTCCCAAGTGCTTTTAGCAGGATGGAGAACATGAATGACAGTGTTCTCCTGGACCAGGGTCAGTGGACTTACCCACAATAAGAATAATTTATTCCATGTAAACTAAAGTAACACAATTTGTTTCTCTTTTAAAAAGAGATTCCATACAGAAATGCATCCATGTGGCTGAGTCTTCATACTAACTCAGGATCAAGAAAATGTAGTCCCATGTTTCCTTTGACATTTTCAGCCTTCATTTTGAGAAAGGCTTTTCCTTAGGTCCTAAGTCCTCTCTGGATGGAGAAGGGAGTCTGACAACAGGGCTGGTGACATCAAGTTGTGACACAGCGTTCCCTGCCCAGAGCACCGTGTGGCCATCTCATTCTCTTCTATTACTCACGTGCTCACGTGTGGCTAGGCGAGGAAGTGCATTTAAGGACTGAATGATGGAGTTAGAGGGACAGCGCAGTAGTTAAGAGAGCTTACTGCTCTTGTAGGCCACCGGGGTTCAGTTCCAAGCATCCACTTCCGGTAGTTCACAACTCCCTGTAACTCGTTCCAGGAGATTGACACTTACACATAAATGCACAGACATACACAAGACCAAAACTTGGGGAGTCCCCATCCTTTGTCCTAATGCTGCCTGGGTAGTTTGGAAGGGCTAACAGAATTTCTTCTAGAAAGTGCTGTCCTGAATAATAAAGTATGAAGCCTGTCTGTATTCTCTTCCATTTCCTTGTGTCCTGAATAATAAAGTATGAAGCCTGTCTGTATTCTCTTCCATTTCCTTGTGTTTCTGTCCTCACCTAAACCTGCCCCACCTCAGCAGCTTATACAGATACCAAAGTAAAATATTATTTTTTACTTGAAAGACCTCAGAGGATGAATAAGTGACAATGGTGGCATTTTGGATGCTGTAACAGGAAACAGGAAGATCAATGTAGGGGTTGTGGGCTTTGTCCTTAAGTTTCGAGGCACTTGCTCAATGACTCAGAGACCACATCTGCCCACTCACTCCACCCATAGGGCCACTGGTGAGTATGCTGACCAGATATGCCAGGCCTATGTCAACCTACGTACACTTCCTCCTTAGCTGAAAGCTAGAGGCCAAGGAGGACATCTTGGAACCAGCGCTTTCTGACTGAAATCCAGTCCATCTAAGGCCTAGCAGTTTCAGACAGTAGGAACGAAGTGAGCCAGACCCTGTGCCGAAGAGATGGCTTGGTGCTTAAAAGTCATTCTAGTTTTGGCAAAGGTCCTGGGCTTATGTGGTGGGATTCAGGTGTCAGCTGATAAGGTCCGAAGATGCTTATCCAGGATCCTGTGGGAAGAAAAAAAAAAGAACAGGGCCCCAAGATCTGAGAGAGAGAGAGAGAGAGAGAGAGAGAGAGAGAGAGAGAGAGAGAGAGAGAGAGAGAGAGAGACGGGACCCTGGATAAGCGTCTTTGGACCTTATCAGCTGACACCTGAATCCCACCACACACAGGCTTAGTGGCCAGGACCTAGTCCAGCTCCAGAGATCATTTTCTTCTGGACTCCAAGGGTTTGAATTCACATGCATATATACCTACATAGATATACAACACTACACACACACCATCATACACACACATGACACTACATACACACACAACACACATTACACATGTGATACCACACACACACACACACAAAGGAAATATACTCATGACACTGCATACACATTCACATACATGACACTGCACACGCATAATACTATGCATTCATACACACAGCAGAGTATAAAATGTAAAAACAAAATCTGTTTTTAATGCATGTATTTATATACAAATACTAAGAAAAAATTATAAGCATGTTTCTGATAATGTTTGACAGAAACAATGGCAGCATGATGTGATGGTGCTCACGTGGAAGACAGAGAACTCTAGAGAGGCAATTGCTTTACAATGACTACATGCTTGTCTTGGAGGCATCCAAGCAGGAAGGGAATTCTGAGGGCCTATGAACTGAAGCAGAGAAAAGGTGGCATACCTAAGTTTTTACTAACTTCCAAAAACATTTTCAAAGTTTTTTTCCACTATGGCTATGCACAGTAGGCCACAGAAGTGTTATCAGGGTCTGTTCTGCCATAGCAGAAAGGAGATACTCAGAGAGTATCTGAACATTATATTCTTAAAGGATTAAGCACACATATTACTACCATAGCATTAATCTGTTTTGTGTTCAGTTATCAGAGCAAATGTGATTGTGCTTGCTTCCTTTATAATTCTATGCATTTTATTTGGCACATTTGAAAGCAGTAAGAAGGAACTGATGAGCTTTAGCAGCCAGAACAAAAAACCAAGGGCTTTGATGGAGGTAACTGTTTCCCTGGTGACACCCAGAGAGCCTTACTGCTGAGACAGTACGTGACATTTAGAGACAATATGTGGGCTTCCGTGAATTCATCAGTTTCTTGAACATAATCACCACAGATAGCCCCTGGACGAAACCCTGGAAATGGAACATGTGAAAGCCCATCTTCAAAGTGACATTTCTCGGCATGCCAGCATGAGTCAGGGAGAATGTGCAAAGTACTCTGGAGACAGGGGACTTGAAACATGGAAGGTATTAATAGAATCCCTCCCACCTCAAGGCTTCAGTTCCTCCCACAGTCTTCCTGGTCACATGTTGGGCATCCTGAGAGGCTGAGCCTGACTGTGTGAGGGGGGACAGTTGGAGACACTCAGCTCAGTCGGGAGCACCATGTGTTCTGTAGCTGTGACAGTGTTGTAGTCCTAAGCGCTGAATGAGGGAGCAGAGGTGATCTGCCTGAATTCTTTCTGAGGGAAAATAAAGCTATTCCACTTGCCACCTACCTCATAGTTTATACTAAGAGTGTTGCCTTGTCATTTCACAAACAGTTATCAGACTTTGCTAATGGCACAAGGTCAAATTCACCAGCTGTTGCAGAAATCACAGGGACCATATTCTCTGCTTTCACATCCACGTACCTCATTTGTCCCTGACAAGTGAGTTAGCTTTATGCTACAAATTGCACATAGTTTCCTGATGTGGTATATCATTGGATTATATGGTATCTCCACATTTGCAGAGCAGGAGAAAGAATGTTATTTTTGCTTCCCACAGGCCATGACAAATTTTTTAGCCAGTGAATTTCACATTCATATTTGGTATGGCCTTTGGTAGGAGCATATTAAGAATGATCAAGCAAGTCGACAGCTATTCATGTCACCCAAACTGGCTATGACCCAAATGCCCACCAAGAGAAGATAAAGTGGAATGATTTGTAGTACATTCTATAAGGCCATCCTGTATCATAACAGGTCTGAACCATCGCTTCCTGTAAGAACATGGACAATGCCCCCAGAGGAGAAGACAGAAGAACAAAAGAGAAGTGAGAAGCCATCAAATGGTTCCATGTATGCAGAGTCAACCACAGGCAAAGCAGGCTTCCCTGCTAGAGGTCAGAGCTGTGACTACTTGGCTGGAACAAGACAAAAAGGAGTTTGGGGCACAAGTAAGAGTTCTGGTTCTTGATTTGGGTGCTGGTTACATGGAGCGTTTTGTGGAAATATATAGAGCTGTACCTTTTGAGCTTATGTGCTTTTCTCTGCCTATGCTACATACAAAACAAAAGTCTAAAACTAAAAATTAAGACATGAACACGGCAAGGACCTCAGTCAGTAAAATGCTTGCCTTCCAAGCAAGAAAACCTGAGTTTGATTCCCAGAACCCGCGTTTTAAAAAAGTTGGGCATGATGGTGTGTATTTGCAAAGCCTGCACTAGGGACTTAGAGCGGGAGATCTCTGTGGGCAGCAAGCCTCGTCTAGGTGAGTTGTAGGCCAGTGAAACACCTGGGGGGGGGGGGGAGAATAAAAAGAAGGAAAGTGGATGATGCTTGAGGATTGAAACCCAAGATTATTCTCTGATCTAGACAGACAGACGGGCACACACACACAGACACTCACACACACCCCGAGCCTGGGGTAGTATGTGGCTTTTGTTTTTGATGTATCAGAAATTCTTAACTGGGTTTGTTTTTTTTCCTCATAATAAGGATCACCAGAAAATAACCTACCCTGCCTCCTTTCTTCGACAGGATTATAATCCTTTTTGATGGACATATTTGCTAATACAAATGGCAGTTATCTTTAAACCAGCTAAGATCTGTTCTTGTTTAAATGACCTTAAATAGAAATCCAGACTGAGGTCTGCCCCACAGGGCTTCTCTCCAGCAGCCAGGGTGACCAAGGTAGCTCTACTTTGACCAGGGCATCTGCTAACCTTCCTCCACAGCCACCAAACTTGTTCCTCCATTTGCCTGCAGCATTTGCTTAGCGTGGGGCCAAGTCAGCAGAGCCTCCTTCTAATTGATCAGCCACAGAGAACCCTTATCTTCTAATTGGCAGCTCCTAGCGGGAGCCATTTTTCTAAGCAGGGCTAAGCAGGATTGTGCTGTCTCTTCCAGGGCCCTCCCTCATTCCTGGAATCCTCTGTGGGTCTGTTAAATCGAGTGCCACCGTCCCCCACCCATACTCCCTCACTCCCACCCCTGCCTTCTCTTTCCCAGTCTTTGCATAGAAAGCTTCTGGGATCCATTTTCCGAGTACCTCTGCCTCTCTGCCTCTCTGCACTGCACAAAGCAGATTAGCTCTTTGTTGCTGGAGTAAAAGGCAGGAGGCTGGTTAAGGAGCTGCTGAAGCCCAGTTCCTACAGCAATGCCCCCTGTCTAGAAGAAAAAGGAAGGGACAGCAGATTCTCCTTAGCTCTTTTGGGCTTTCATGATTTGACTTTTTCTGATATAGCATCTTCATCTGCTTTATTAATGTGCTACATTGGGAATACGTGAGGAGTTGGTATGAGAGTCCACACCTGAATCTGGCAGGCTGCCTTCTAAAGCCTTTGGCGAGTGATTTCCCCATTGTTCCAGTAAATTCTTTAACTGTAAAATGAGACTGTTACCATCTCCCTTGCAAGGGACTAGGAGCATTGTATAAACAAAATGTATGTTGCTTAGAGAACAGTGTTTGTAGATAGTACCTCATGCTCTTACTCACCCTGTAAACATCCCATTTGCTCAGAATAAATACCAGAAACCAGGATGACTTCAGTGATGCACAAAAAAGAGTTCCTGCTCTCAGTGCAGAATCCTGCAGGAAAGTTCTTATCACTAATGGCAAGCATGCTGTGACAGTAATTTAAAGAGATAGACATGCAGGATTCTCCATGTCCTTACCACAATGGCTATTTCAGCAGCCATTTCTCCTCTATATACCAACGTGATTCTTTTATCAATATCCAGACATATTAACTACAGTGTATGTGGCTGCTAAACTTTATGCTATTATAATTCTGTATGGGTCTGCTATAAAATTCTAACTATATATATGCACATGGAGAGACACAGGGTTGGAGATAGCCTTTTCATGTCCACTTATAAGATTTTCTACGATGTTTGGGTTCTGTAGCATTAGGAATCATTTAAGGAACATTAACACATTCAGGTTTTATGGGCTGAAATTATGAAAGTGTACACAAAATGGAGAAATAGAGACTGCTGGAATTGGCAGGTAGGGAGATGGGACAGTGCAGGAGATCTTAAAATGATTAAAGCATCAAGAACCTCCCCTTCCACTGGCAAATGAAGACAGTCCCATGCGGGTTTACAGGTGAGTGCTGCAACACTCTTGAGGAAAAACAGATTCCTGGCTGGATTCGAAGTTATCTAAAAAAAGACAGAGGGCAAAGGCTGCCAAGTTCATTTTATGGTGTCGTTTCAATCAGAAGCACGCAGTGTCAAAGGAGAATGGAAATAATAAGCAACTTCCCTTACTCATGTCAATGTGCAAAAAGCTTTTAAAATATTAGCTAATTAAATCTCACAGTCTAACGAATGAGTCATCATTAGATTTTCTGCCAACTCAATTCAGAGCATTAGTAAATTAACTTTTAAAACTCATGTTAACTTCAATTAATGTAGAAAAAGTATTTTATGTATTCTTTGCTTATTTATGACTAAAAGAAGCAACCTTTTAGTAAGTGAGTTGAAAGCATTGCTTCCCTTAATCTCCTTTAATGGAAGATGTTGCATTCCGTCTCCCTCTGCAAACAGTCTTGGTAGAGAAACCTAGAGTGCACTCTTTCTAAGATGGAAGACAAGGCAGAAGTTTTCACCATCGTATGCTGTTGACAATTACCACAACATATCTGAAGGGCTGAAGGAAAATAAGATGCTCAGAGAAATACGCTGTCAGGCTCGGCACATAGTATGCCCATGGACCCAGAATAAACCATTAACAGACATTTATAAGAGGACTTTGAACATCCAATAGCTGTAAAACATGTACATCAAGATGCCACTCTTGATGGCAATAATATGTTAATGTCTGGCATTTGACCCAAACAAGAACACAGAGGAGTCGGACAATGCCTGTAACCCCGGTACTCAAGTGGTCCAGGCAGGAAGCTCTTGAAATGAAAACCAGTTAGGCTATTCTAGACATAACACTGTCAAAACACAAAACCCCAGGGCTATTCACTTAAAATGATGATCTCTAGTCTTAGTCATTATTTCTTCTTCACAGGTAAACAATGATGGGGACAGGAATATGATTTAGTGAGTAGGACCACTTACCTGTCCCTGCATTTGATCCCAGGAACCTTCAATGGAAGGAGAAAACTGATTCTGGTTTTGTCCTCTCCGCTATACATACGTACTGTGGTGAGTGCTCATCCTAATAGACACCACACATGCACACTAGTCATAATTCCAAAATTTTATTAACATTAAATAATAGCCTATAGATGAAGCGTGAGACACAGCAGATGTGTGATGCACAAGGAAGGTCATGGGATTCTCACCTGAGTATCCAGCCATGCCTCCCAACTAGCTGTTTCCCTAACTACACATGGTCTTGAGGGAGTGAGGTATAAATCTAGGCTGAAAGGCCTAGGGAGGTGAACCCTATCTGTGCTGCCATGTAGGGTCCTCATCCATGTAGGGTGCAGACTCTACGGTGCAGTCGTTCTTGGCTACCTTTTGCTTTTTAAATTATCCCAACAAATTCATTGGTTCCCCAGAGTAAATCTGAGTGAAATTTTACTTTGGTTTGTAATTGGGCCCTCAGGAGGAAGGGTATATTTTGTTTACAACTCCCCCAAAGGGAAGGGATTTTAGCAACACTTAGCTGGCATTATATGATAAAACAGAAGATGAACTTGGGAGAAATGTTATTACTCATGTGGAGAATGAGATAAGCAATTGAAGCTATGGTCCTAAAGGTGGAACATCTGCAGGGCAAATTTTGACATGGCTTTTGGTCCCCATGGGACAGGCTCCTGTGTATGGCGTTGGAAACAGTTACAGTGACATGAGCAGCAGGATGCATTACTAAGATAGGCAGCTATAGGACCCATCCCGGGGTAACAGTTTTCTATAAAGCATGAGAAGTGGTCCAACTTTTGGATGAGTGGGGTCTACCGTGTGAATACAGAGCAGCTGAAGGGCTAAAGCAGATATTACCAGGCTCTGAGACAAGAGTATTGATCGACAATCAGCTGCAGAGGTTGCCTGGTCGTTGCTAGGGGTAATGGTGAGTACTTCTGAGGCTGAGATGGCTGCCCAGAGGAAGATGGTATTTAAGGAAGGAATGGAAACCAGAAGAATGGAAAATGGCTAGCACCTTCCATCTTACTCTCTGAATTGGCAGAAAAATCGGGAGACTGAAGTAGAGATGCTGGCTTGCTGCTTCTCATAGATGGAAGGTTGGAGAATAGTATAAATCTGGTCTATATTAACAAGCCCTTCCTGGAACCCCATGGCCTGCATCCTACCAGAGGAGTTAGGTCATAAAAAAGAGGGAGGGCAGAAGACACTTAGGCATGCCTTTTGATAAAGGGAGACTCCATGTTCCAGAAGTCAGACAGACACCCTGACAATGGTCCGTTGTAGACCGTGGTATCAGACCATATTCAGCACCAGAATTCTGACATGGGGTTTTAAATGAGTGATGGAAGAGTCTCTGTTGGCTTGTGAGACGAAGGGATGCAGGGGTAGGTGAGCTCAGTCTGGATGTGACATAAGCAGAGAAACCGAGCAATATAACTACATATCCGCCCCTGAGACACAGGATTACATACCCTGTGATATTTACAGGAAACTAGTCCCTGATAGACAGGCTCATATGAGCCATAAAGGTACGTGTCCATCACCAGTGGATATGAGGGTATGGAGGACCACAGAGGGGGTACAGGAATTACTGAGGGAACCAGGTGTGAGGAAATAATACCTGATGCCCAATTCACTGGACTAAATATGACTATGTTCACTGGAGACTTAATGAGAACTGGATTTAGCAAGGATCCTGAGATGGTGTGGTGCTCTAGTGACTTTGCCGGGCCCTTTGGTGAGGCAAGATCTTTATGAAGACGCAAAGCTTTGGAGGATCTGTATGACATGGACCAGCATGTAAAGTACGTTTGTGAAGCGGGAAAGCAGTCAAGAGGAGATGAGAGGAAGTGATGCAGATGAGTCTCTCTCAGTTGCTCAAAGGCGAATGTGGCA
Organism: Phyllotis vaccarum; assembly: GCA_033318265.1. Lineage (NCBI taxonomy): Eukaryota > Metazoa > Chordata > Mammalia > Rodentia > Cricetidae > Phyllotis > Phyllotis vaccarum. Next base: position 45,617,688 of record JARWLC010000005.1, on the reverse strand, counting down.
AAATTTATATTGAGTCTAAGTTTTATTATTTTCTTTTTTATTTCTAAAAGTTGTTTTTTTTTTTTTTTGTTTTTTGTTTTTTTAAGATGACACAAAACGAAATTCTGTGCTAAGGATCTTCTGGAAGGCCTTTGAAGCCAGAAATGAAGTTCACAGAAGGAACTGATAAAGCAATACAGGTGCAGAAGGCCAAACCTGCTCCAGGGGCAAACAACTACTCCCCCAGACTAAGCTAAGGGAAGTCTTTTCTCTCCTGCTGGAGGTTGTGCTAGGGTGGAGACGGTTTGCCTAGCCAGAGCCTACCCCAGAGGCCAAGTGTGGTGTGTGGAGAGGCAACAGCTGCAATAAAACCCAAGCCGAAGGAGGGCAGAGCCTCAATCTCCACCCCCACCACAGCCCACCCCCACCCCGTCCACCGCCCCCCCCTCCCCCCCCCCCCCCCCCCCGACCCTGGATGAGGCTTGAGCAGAGGAGCCAGCCCCACCTAGTTCATCGGGGGAGGAGAAATGCAGGATCCATGGGAGAGCTGACTGAAATGTGATTGGAATGGCCCAGAGAAAATGACTGAGGGCTATGGAGTATTGCTACATTAGTGCCACCTCTCCATGCTACTGTAGTCAACGTTGATTTGGGAAGGAAACGGCTGATAGTCCTGGGTGGAATCCTCCCACACTCTGTTAAATGTTTTATGTCTGACTTTAGGATTTCCTTAGCCATGAACCTCTGTAATCACCTGACATTTGCTTGGAGTGATGACAGCTGACTTTCAGAGTCCTCCAACCAAGGTTATCTGGGTAACCCGAGCTATTAGTTTATGGAAGGTTGGCTTAGGATTTTGGGTCATTGCCCTGCCCATCCCCTGTAAAGTGTGTTATCTAGATAATATAATGTTATCCTTTGAGTGTTTTGTGGATTTGGAAGCACATGGGACAGACATGTGAGTATACCCTAAAGAGCAAGCATGGGAAATTAGTCCACAGAGGGTTCAAAGGCCCAGTGTTGGGAGCTTTATGGGTTGGTTGGGCAAGGCACATGTGATGTTTACCAAGAAGACTGGGAAAAGTCTGTAACAGCCTGAGTCTATGAATGCTAAACAGTGAACAAGGGTACCCTGTTAGAGTGGAAACAGACTCCCTAGAAACCATCAGGTCAAAAAGAATCCCAGCCCTGGGGGTGGGCTACCTCCTTAGAGATTGTTAGCCACAGAGGTCTTCAAGGCCCCTACAACAAGAAACTCTATCATTACTGCTGCAGCTTGCAATGTGGAACTAGATAGTTAGACCCTAGTGCCAAAGATGCCACATGTTTGGTAGAAGGATATGGATACATAAAGCTAGGACTAAATTAGAAGTGTCCCTTCCTTATGCTGCCCTAGAGAGTTAAAGACTAAGTGTAGGCTCTGTGAACTTCTCAATAGAAGTGTCACCAAAGAAAATGAGCTAGAATGACTAAGTCAGTACCATTCTTGGATTGTTAAGACTAACTTTCACTGGCGTATTCATTAGAGAGTTATTGATATCTGATAAGCTGTCTCTACAAATGCTTCTCCTTTCTATTCCTTGGGGAAATCTGGATTGGGCCTGGGAAAATCCTTAAATCGGGGCCCATAGAACAGTTTAGCTGTGTCTGGAGGGGCTCTACCCACTTTCTGCATCATCTCCCTGGGCCTTGCAACACTTATATCCTGAGATGGATTAGAGTCTTTTCAAGCACCTGGAAGATTGCACACCATACCAGACTCGAGCAGATAGGAGAAGGGGAATCAGCTTTTCCATCGGCTCTGCTCCTGTGTGGTACTGCCACCCAGCAGTCACATATCACACTGCTCTTTGGAGTCGACTCAGAATGAGGTTGAGGGGGAAAAATGCCAACATCAAAATTTTATCAGATATATACCTTCCCTAGGAGGTAAGACAAGCTATAAGATTACTATGGAAATATGACAGTGTCACCTTTCTCTGACATATCTTATGGCCTTGTGACAAAGAATGTCTATTTTTGATGGTAGGGTACTCAAATGACTTTTTTCCGGGTCTACTGCAAGTCTATGAATCTGTTTTGAAGTAATTATATAGGGAATGTTTTTGCAAGATGTTTATTTTTCAATTTTCTCTCCCAGATTATCATTTTTAAAGTATTTTATTTTAATCAGATTTTTTTAAAGCTAGCAACATCTGTATGCAAAATTCTCTATGCTGAATTAGGAAGTCAAAACCTTCACCATAGCATCAGTTTACTTTTAAAGAAATGCCAGGCAATTCAGGAACATGGCACCCAGTGTAGATTCCATCCAGGCCCATTAGTTTCATCTTCTACACTCAGAGAGAGGAAAGAATGAGCAGGGAAGTTTACCACTAGCAAAGAAACCTTCATCGCTGGACTCTGCACCTTCTGTCCTTCCCACTCTGACACTGTGGCCATCTCTAGAGCAGCAGGGACTTTGGTCACTCCATGTGCATCTCAGGGCAGGGGGGAAAACACAAAGCGTCAATGTGTGGTCCTCAGCCTGAAAGGAACCAAGTGTCCGCAGCGAAACAACACTTGAGATTTTTTTTTTTTTTAAATTAAGGCATTAAACTGACCTTTTGAAATGAGTTCTACAGGGTAAACAAGGAGAGGCCTTGTTTCCCTTCATCCTGGAAAAATAACATTTTTCGTTTTCCAGCTCAGTACAGTTGACTGAGTTGGAAAGGAATCTTATTTTCTCTGGAAAGATTTATTTGCCCAACAGTTGTGTTTTTGTACGTGTGTATGTGTTGGCAAGAGCCAGTAGATTTCCCAGAACAAGGGTCGTCTTGTTCACAGTGTAGAGGGGCCTAAGCACCGGTGAGGGAGCTAATGTTGGGGAAGGCTGATGCAGACTTCACAGTTTGTATGAATTCTGAAGCAGGTCGAGTTTTCCTGGACATAGGGCCGGAAAGGTGAGCGTTGTGGGTCTGAGACTGCGCAGTGCTATCCAACTCATCTGCAGGCAGTTTCACATACCTGCTTTCTTCTAACATGTAACCATTAGGACCTACTGGGACGTCTGTATTTCTGTCCCAAACAGAGAATTCATTCCCCTCGAAGCTAAGTGTAGAATTTCCTTCTTTCCCTATAGGCACACACTTCTTTTCCCAGTCTAGGGTTACGGGTTCCAGGTTCCATAGAACAATGTGTCAATTCCATTCTGGCTGATTCAGAAAAAGACTTAAAAGGGTCACCATCCTTCCCAATTTCCTGCCTTTTTCTCCACTCAGCTTCTCAAAGGGCTTGAGAGACTTTGGAATAAATATTTCCCTACTTGACATAAAACAGTTTTACTACTTTCCATTCCCCGCTGTGTGCTAGGCATTCCTATAATAAAAGCTCTAACTCAATGCTTTGGGAGAATTCCATGAACATTTCTTTGAAGTTGAACAACCTGTTTCTTGTCAGATCGACCTATTTATTTAAAATAAGAAGGCAAACATATCTTTAAGCTGAAATTACCTTCTTTTGTTTTTCTGTTTCCAAGTCATTCCTCCCCTGGCTCAACAGACAGTCCAGCTGGCTTTGGGACAAGTGACTTGCCACTCAGCTGGCTCGGCTTTGCCAGGTGTGTCTGACCAACGTAAAGTGAAGGTGTTTTTCCTTTGAGCACGAACGTTAAAATTTTTACCACATTTTCCACTGCCCATTGTCTGTTTTTAAGGAAGCACAGACCAACAGAAAGCAGAGGAGTCTGGGAATTCTCCTTTGTAGATATTGGCTGCCAGCCTTTTTGTGCATTTAATTTAGTAAAAACCTACATAATTAAATGAGGGGAAATATAATTTTTCTTTGGCAGCCGGGTATCCATAAGGGGAGCCTGGCTAATGGTGTCTCCTCTAAACTGGCACTGGAAGATTTGACAAGCCTTCTCCCTCACCTTGTTCCCTGGCCCCCCGCTGTGTGCATTTCTGGGTCTGGCAGCACTCTGGCCTAACCCTCCTGCATTGGGACATCTTCCTGTTTTTCCTAAGGCATGCTGAGTGTCTCCAAATTTATCCCTAATGTGCAGCAAAGCCCACATAGTTCATGAAATTGTAAACTGCATTGATTTCTTTTCTGTTCTTCATTCTTCGACTTACAAGCTATTTGGGATTGAATTTGGGCTAAATAGATTCACACTTCCTTTAAAGTTAGCAAGCACAGTAAGTTCCAAGAGAATCTAGGAATCTTTGTGAAAGAGCCCCAGTACAGAGTTTGGGTTCTCTCTCTCTCACTTTCTTTTCCCCTCCTTCCTTTCTTCTTTCTCTCCTCTTTCTCCTCTGTGGTGTGTGTGTGCGTGTGTGTGTGTGTGTGTGTGTGTGTGTGTGTGTGTGTGTGTGTGTGTGTGTGTGTGTATAGTTGTTACTTGAGACTGAGCCCAGGACCTCATGTATACTGAACATGTTTTTAACGCTGAGTTGATTTTCCAATCCTCTGTCAGTCTATTCTCCAAATACCTACCCCATCCTTGATACTGAACAGATATTAATTGAAAATGGGGATCACAAGGTAAAAAAAAAAAAAAGAAAGAAAGAAAGAGAAAGAAAAACAAAACTTTGTTTGTACACCAGCAAAAATACCAGAGGTTGCTGTTCAGTAGACCTGGACCTAGTTTTCAATTTCCATCAAAGCTCTATGTTATTTCTGAAGGGCTCTCAGCCTGCTGGAGCTCCAGATTTTCCCTAGCCATGATGTCTTCTGGCAGCGCTGGCCATTCTCTGTCCTTTCTTTCCTGTAACATGAAGTTTCTGGCCCTGTCCAGCCAGAGGTCCAGACCCAGAGACCTGCCGTCCCAGGCATCTAGCCACCCACCACTGCTTAGGCCCCCAAAATGACTCGGACACTTATGTTAATTTCATGCTGTTTGGCCTATGGCTCAGGTATATTGCTAGCTAGCTCCTCCATCTTAATTCAGCTTATTCCATTAATCCGTCCTGCCACATGGCCAGTGGCTCACCTGTGTTACCTTCCTTACATACTGAATTTTGGGCAGCTGGCTAGTTTCTCTGTCTGACTCCACCCTCCTCCTGCTTTTGCTCTGATTTCCTACCTACTGCTATGGTGTCTGTCATGGGCCAAAACAGTCCTTTATTCACACATACAGAAAGAGATTGCCACATCACTTCCCCTTTTCTGTCTAATCAAAAGGGAAGGTTTTAATTTCAACATAGCAAAATTACATATAACAAAACAGATATCAACGAAGAATTACTTCTACAATATTTAGTTTATTTGTATTTAGCAAAATTAAAGAAAATATTCTATCATCATACCTTATCCTTGTGAGTCTAAAGTTTCATATCCAATATACCTTTTGAAATAATTAAGAAAAACTAATAACTGTAACTATTTAATCTTCAACTACATCAAAAACCACAGAAGAATAAAATATTACCCAAGTAAACCAGAAAGTACAAGCAACTTCCAAAATTTAGAAATGACAGAGATGACACCTTTCTGCCTGACAGTGACTCAAAGTTCCTTTGTAACATTGGGACATCCATCTTCAGCCTACAGGTCCAGAGTCTCTGGCATACCTTTCAGCGAAGCAGGAAATCTGAAGGACTTCTCTGCCCATTCTGGCATTCAGTTGCTTCTCCTTGAGTCCTGAGGAATGTCTGGCAGTTTTCTCTGTGAAGTAGGAAACTGAAGGACCATTTCGGCTTTTTCTGCCAAAGTTCAGAGATCACTTTCCTAGGGATCCTGCATGTTCAGTTTATATAACATACTGTCAAGCAGTCAATACAACAACAGTTTCTTGCCCAGTGGCTAACCATTGCCACAAAGTCCACATGAAGTTTCTTCAATGCCTCTTATTCTCCTGATGCAGATTGGTGCTGCCAGGAGCAGGCCTGTCTCACTGTCCAGAAAAGTCTAAGTTTTTAAAATATTTTAAATGCCGTATTCTGTAGGTCTTTGAAGTATCTGAAGATTGCCTAATGGAAATATACCTAAAAACCTAGCTAACATGACTATAAGTTTGGTTATCACAGATGACTATTAATCTGCATTTTTAAATTACGCATTACAATTTTAAAGGAATTGCATGAACATATCTTAAACAAGAGTAGAACTATACATACAGCATAACAAAATTGAACTTAAATTTGCATCAATAAACCAAAATCCATAATAATGTAAAAATATTTTGAGATTAACAGTTATTTTTTGGATTGAATTAGGTTCAATAATCTATCTTTCTTATCATTCCTATCTCATATCTCCCTTTAATCCTTATAAAGAGATTGACTATGACCATTAACCATTTATAATTAAAACAAACATAAACAATATTTTAGAAATTTGGGCATAGTTTTCCATTACTACTTCCTTCTGATTAAGTGGTGCTGGCAATCTTATGAGGGTCCTGAGGCTGGATCATCTTATCCTTGGAGCCGATGTGACCCATTTCTTCCTATCAAGGAATTTTCAGGTGGTCTTGGTTGATGACACTATAAGAGCCTGGAAGCAATCCACAGGTTCTCATCTTCTGCAGAAACAAAAGCAGAACCTCTTTTCCAAAGCAACATGTCCTTAGACACAAATTTAAAAGTCAAGATACCTTTAAAATATATATGTTTGTTTAACTTAGAAGTCTTTTTAATCAATTGTCTTTCTGCAGCTAGCTCATTAACCGTTAAAAATTAAAATAAACACAATAATAACCATAATCCAGACTCTGTGTATTCTCCATCTTTATGTGGCCTATTATATTTTTATTCCTCTATTTCTCTTTTTAAAAGACTTTCTCTACCTTCTTTCTTTTCTCTCTCAGTGTACATATTCTTTTTCACATACATTTTAAGCCACTAAGAGGTTTTTTTCCCCATCTGAATCTGTTTTATTGTTAATCCTTAATCATTTTCTAACCAGAAGAGCTTTTAAAATGCTAGACTATGCAGAGCTGCTTTGCCTTCTGACTCTGCCCTGCTTGGCAGCTTTTCAACATGGTGGAGGTGCCAAAGCCACACTTACCTTCCTAATTCTGGAAAACAGTAATAAATATCATGAAACCTTTTACCACCCCAACTCTGGGGAGTCTTGGAGTCCACACTGTCCCTAAGTAGAGCACTGCTGCCTGATGCTCACTCTTAAGTATTTAGCAGCAGGGTCTCTTAAAAGGCCACACAGTTTTTGCTGCTAATGCTGAGTCAGGAAGCTGCTCTTAAAGGAACTGCATCTGCTCACTACCAGCAAACAGAGTGGACTCAAGAAAATGCTACTAAGGGTTACTAAGAAGCCCTTTTTGCTCAATATAAACAGAAACCTTAAATCAGTCACACGCAGCTTGTTGCTTATACCGAGTCTTCTGTGAGACTTCAGGAGGCAGTCTTGTTCCAGCAAGTCTGCCACCATTTTGTCCATGGTTCAGAAGATCAACCCATCTTTGCACCATGACCCAATTCAGAGACACAGCTCTGTGTCTCCATTTGGCTTCATTTCTGTGCTTTAGAATCCCTTTAAAGCTTTCTCAGGCTTCACATGGGTGTTTGACCCACGTTGGGACACCATCTGTAACATGAGGCTTCTGGCCCTGCCCAGCCAGAGGTCCAGGCATACAGACCTGTAATCCCAGGCACCTAGCTGCCCACCACTGCTTAGGCTCCCCAAAATGACTCAGACACATATTAATTTCAAGCTGTTTGACCTATGGCTCAGGCATATTGCTAGCTAGCTCTTTCATCTTAATTCAACCCATTTCTATTAACCTGTCTGCCACGTGGCCATGGCTCACTCACCTCTGTCTGACTTTGCCCTCCTTCTTTTATCTATGCTTCAATTTCCTCACCTACTTTTTCTTCGGTGTATGCCATGGGCCAAAACAGTCCTTTATTCACAGCATCCAAAAAGACATTCCCACATCACTTTCCCTCATCAGCATCCTTTCTCACCTATCCATAAAGTGCTAAGAAGTTCTCAGGTAACCACTCTACACACTTTCTATACCCTCACCTCTAGCAAATGGCCTCAAGAGTTGGGCAAATACAAAACCCAAAACCAAAACAGATCCTTCACTGAGAAGGAGGCAGTATCTGTGATGAAGTGCTGTGAAGGATTAATGAAGCTTGTACTCTGGGTTTCTGAATGAGAGGCAAGATGTCAGAAGCGAAATTAATGTGGAAAGAACTTCCTATGGAATTGTCAAGGATGGCTTCTTGTAGGGAGGTGCTATTTACTCTGCTCCTGAATAATGTTAATGCAATACAGTGGGGTAAAATGGACCATAATAAGTAAGTAGCTTCATATAATTTCTCTAGCCTGATGTGAGGAGCAGAGCAGGAGAGCCCCAGGAAAACCATGGAGGGAAAAAATGAAGACAGGACTGAAGTGTTGTTCCTCATCAGAAAATGACAGTGTTTTGTTTTTTTGGTTTTTTTTTCCTATTGAGTCTCTGTGTGGATGGGCACTGAAGTGGTAAGCTATATGGTATAGGATCCAGTTGAGGGTGAACATAATTGTATGCCATCATCTTAATGTATTGATGGTGTGATGTGTCTCCAGTAAAGAACATAAAATATATATGTTAAAATACATTACATGTGAGAGCTATGTGTATGCCTGCAAATTAAGAGATTTTCAGTGTTCCCATGCACATGTTAGAGAAAGTCTACAGTAAGCCATGAAGCATGGTACGCAATTCCATATGAAGTCATTATTTTAATAGAAAGAAATAGAATATAGGCAGTTCATCAGAAGACGTGCCTGCTTTCTCCGTGTGGACTTGACAAGGCAAATGAGCCCAAGGCATACTCAGTCAGGAGTATAGTACAATTTTGGACTCAAACATTTTGTATTTCTCTGATAGCTTGCTTAAGAGAATTAGCAAGAAGATACTTGGAAAGCTCTGATTTGGTTTGGATCTAGTGTTAATTCCCGAGCAAAGAGGCCAAAGCAAGGCAATTGGAGACTTCTGACCTACACTCTGACTGTAATGAGTCTTTTTAAACAAAAATGTCTGTATCATAGATGTACAGAATCATCATCCAACTGCATGGACTTGACCCCCACTTACTTGTAAGTGACATTCTGCAAAGTCCTCTTTCTCTCTGCCTCGGTTTCCTTTTGTGTAAAATGGAGGTGCTCCTCAGTAGGTCCTTGAGAAGATGGGGTGGGGTACAAAAAGCACTCTGTGTCATGTTAGAGTATGAAGTGTGAACCTGCAGCTTCAGCACAGGAAACTGAGAAGGGAATTAGTATTGTATGAGTATGTACTCATCATCTCCAATTTATTTTAATTGGTAAATTTATATAAATTCCCAATAATTAATTTTTAGATTAGGCCTACTAATCCTATTAAACCTATTTTCACAGCTGAAGGCCAAGGTAAATCATTAATTTGCCTAAGGTCACACAATTAACCAGAAGCCAATGCCTTCGAGGGTCACTGCTTAGTAAGTCTACCTAACTGTCTTGTAAGGACCAGTGAGAGCTCACACAGGAAGTAGTAAAACATCTTAGATCATATTCAACTAGAAATGGAAAAACCAAACAGGAAGTGTCCTGCAAAGTGCATTAGCTCACGGCTCCCCACCCTGTTTGAAACAGGAACGTGTGGCATGAAATGAAACTGTTACAGCTAATATCCAAGTAGAAAGCCCATGGGGTAAGTGAGGAGCCTCAGTCAGCAGAAGTCAGGGCTTTGCAATTCCTGTGCTGTTTTTGTTGGAATTTTTCTGAAACAGTTCTCGACTCCATTTAGCCAACATATCAAGCACTAAATATGTTCACATTGCCTTAAGTGAGAAGTGATTCTTCTCCATAAAGCTGTTTCCCAAGCCATCTTTCTTTTATTCCTGTGAGGCAGTTTGGCAAGCCTGGTCTGCTGAAAGTTGGCTCTTACATCTTACATGTTATTGGCCACAGTTTTTCGGATGGGAGGGGAGGTGGAAATTATTGATTGCCTCCCATATTAGGGGACAAAGGAACACAGACAGGCCAGTTAAGATATCTGTGTTCTCCAGCCTGCTAACTGGAGCACCAACCTTCAAACCTAGCATTGTTTGGCTCCAAAGTCCATTTTTCCCTGAGTTGATTGAAGATAGACCAGATTAAATCAAGTTGAAGGTCAGGGTGGTTTGCTACAAGACTCCAATTATTTATTTACTTGGTGTGGTTTTTTTTTTTTGTTGTTGTTTTTTGTTTTGTTTTTGTCAAAAAAGGTTGAAGTTCAGGCCCATCAAAATGTTGGCAGACAGATAAGTTAAAGCTTAAACAAGGCATGGGTCAGAAGAGATTTTCCAAGAGGAGCGGCTGTGCCTGACTGGTTCACTAAACACTTAAGCTATTCAAAGACATTTGCAGGCCTTAATCTTTTAAACCACGGATTCTCTTGACGTTCACTTATGTAATAAAGGTCATGCATTGTTCTCACATGTGATAGCCTCCCCTGGGTGTACTCTGGGCTGTGACAAATCAATGCCATCAGTACTCCCTTCTTCTCCCACTTCCGAAGTCCTGTCAGGATGCACGTAGATCATGGGAGCTTACTGGAGCCTGAACTTGAAGTCCTCACTTGTTTGTACGAAACGGTACAGTGTCTGCCACCATCAGCATTATCCACAGTACAGTACTGTCCAGCAATATCTACAGCAAGACACCGGAAAGTGAAAACCCAGATGATGCAGGCATAGAGGACGGATTTTATCCTGTATTTTGTGATGTTCCTTCCTGAACCCTGTGTTTCTCAGTAGAACAAACTCACTATCGTTATCCACATGACACTTTCTCTCTGAGGACCTACTCTGTGCTTCACTGTTTCTCATGGCCACCTCACTCCACCCTGAGCTCAGACATAGCTGCCTTCCCAAAGGATTATCTTTTCTCTTCATAATCTTTGCATTTGGGTACGGCTTGGTGCCTCTCCCCCAAATACAGTTTATGGCAACAGAATTATAAACAGCCACTCAGACCCAATGCAAGCTCATTACCCATGCCTTGAATAGACTTAGCCTCTTTGTCTCAGTGAACATACCAACCGTCTGCTCCATGTATTTATGCTCCAGATAAAACATAATAATGGTGGCTACCTGCAACACCCTCTGCTTATCTTTTGAAAACATTTTTTATTCCTTGAGAATTTTATACATGTGTACCATATATTTTGATCATGTTTATCTACCTCTCCTTCCACATCCACCCCACCCACAACCCATCCCAACTTTGTGCCCCACCCCTTCTGTAGCCCATCGGTTCCAGTCTATGCTGTCCATATACTTTTGGGTAGTGGAACCATCCACTAGAATATAGTCAACCTGCCAGGGGTCATACCCTTAAGGGAAACTTAGTCTCTCTTTCCCAGAAGCCACAAACTGTTAGTAGTTTCTCAGTTAGTGGTGGGGCTTTCAAAAACCCTTCACCCTCTATGCTGGAATTGATTTCATGCAGATCCAGCATAGGCAACTGCAGATGATGTACATTCACAAGTACAGTGGTCCTCTCCTATTTGAATATGTCCTCTCCCATTGTTCACTGCATAAAGAACTGTATTGATCTATGGATATAGAAATACTAATTTAAAAGATAGATTGATATTATGTCTATTTAGCAAGGTAATAGTAGGTTCACCACTGGGACTTAGGAGGAGTTACTCAACTGTGGGTTCTTGCTGTGGGAATGTGGTCTGATATGTTGTTAATATTTGTCCCTCCTATTGGTTTAATAAAAAGCTTATTGGCCAGAGGCAGACAGGAAGTGTGGGTGGGGCTATCAGACTAAAAAAAATAAAAAATAAAAAAAGAAGAGCAGAGACACCAAAAAGACACTCCCAAAGAAAGAGACCAAGATGCTTCTCTAAAAAAGATACTAGGCCACATGACTAAACAAGATAAAAATAATGAGCTAAAATAAAAGAACTAACACTATGTCTGAGCCATAGGTCAATCAGCATAAAATTAATATAAGCGTCTGTGTGTTTCTGTGGGACTGCGGGTCTGCAAGTTTAGGCCACAGGCTAGACAGGCCAAAAACTTCTTATTACAGGACCAGACATGTGTTTCCTCCTGTGGAACAGGCCTTAACATCACCCAGAAAGTGATTGGTTACCCCCATATCATTCACGCCACTATTGTGCCATGGCCATATCTTACCATACCAGTCATTATTGTAGCTTAGAGCATTGACAGCTGGGTAGGACACTTGATGACATCTCCCTCAGCAATGTGCATAACACCTCTGATACTGTGAAAGCTAGTCAGCAGGGAGAAACATTCCTGGTCCATGACATCACCTTACAGAATTTTCCACCTTGTCAAGTTCCTAGGTATTCCTACAAATAGCCCCTTTGGACTCTTTCAAGTGGAACAACTCATTATCCCGGGTGCCTTTGTTTTATTCTAGCTTCTATTCTTCTTGTTTTATGGCTTCTTACCTCATCTCTATTCTTCTCTCCTTCTCTTTCTGACCTTTTCAACTTACAGCAGAGTTATAACTTCATAAAAAAATTAATTGGATGTTGCCACTACCCTACTCATTTATAAGAGTGTATTGGATGAGATCTCACAGGCAAGAAAAGGTGAAATTCAAAATGCAAGTATGGCTTCTGCTGAATGGGTATTGCTTTCACACCATTGTAAAAGTCAAAGAATGTTAAGTGAAAACATTGTAGATTGGAAAGCTATCATTTTCTTGGCATCTGGAATTTCGCATCCTCTGTAACGGTCTCTACTATGAACTGATCATCTTGATTATGATGTTTCTGATGATGAAGGAGAAGAAGGGATCAAGGGAGGAGAAAAATAACTTGAATTTTTTGCTTCTCTCATCATTATAGTTTGACAATACTGAATGTTATGAAAGTTTCCTTAATGTTCATCTGAAATACGATCCCTTGAAACTCTGCTTCATAAACAGCTATTGAATAACCGCTATCACAAATCATATGATTTGAGGCACAGACTATATTGGCCAACCCAGCTATGACCCATGTGCCTCCCTTTCCTACTGTATACTCAGGAGTCTTATTCATTCCCGGTGCATAAAGGTTTGCTTGAGTTCACTCCTCACTGTCTCTCTGGGTTTTCTCCAGTTTCATGTTGAGTATTGCTCTTTGGGTTCATTCCTGGAAAGCATCCTCCTCTGAGATACATTCATCTCTAGGCTTTAAAAATACTTGAGAGTAGGGTACATATAGGGTCATTGAAAGATTTATTGGCTTTATGATAATTATGTATAGCAGCCCTTTTGGGGAGTCAGAGCCAGAAAAGCTGGTTCTTTTTTTCACACAAGGAATTGTAGCTAAGCTTTAGGATTACATCTTCAAATATTTGACAATTACTACCCTAGCTTCCATAAATCTTCTTTGGAAAGATTTAGTTACTTTGGAAACAAAGAGTGTGGTTAGAAAACTGGTAAAGGATCTTGATTAAAATACAGGAGATGAGCTTCAAAGGGCCTTACTTAGAAGATCTGTTTATTTTTTTAAGATTGAGTGGATAATAAGACAGTTTGTTAATACAGAGATGGAAGAAGTTGTAATAGTCACAACATCTGGAATACATCAGTATTTTAGCAGAGTCCTGTATACTGGTGAAGACATTAACCTGTATTTGGCATCATAAGCTAATTGTGTGACATAGATATCATTGTGGGTAGTTACCCTCTTCACACAAAAACCAACCAAATCCATCCATGTCTTTCCTCCTAATCTCTTTGCCTTAACTCTAACTTGCTCTCTCCTGGACCTTGCAATGACTCCTTAGTTAGACTCCTTGTCTCCTGTTTCTCCATTTCCCCAAACCAAAGCCCGTGATACAGTGAGGGGGCAATTATGCAAAAAAAAAAAATGCAAGTCTAATCATGTTTCTGACCCCAAAGTCCTATTTTTCTAAAGCTTCAGTCCTTCTCCTGGAAGGTTCTCTTAGTGTCTTTTATGGGAACCCACAAGAGTCTGATAAAGGAGCTCAAAATTTATTAAGATATAAAATGGGAATAATACACTCACAGATGCAGAACGAAATAAACACCACCACTTATCCAGGTGTCATCGTCCTCTCTTCTGCCCAAGGGTAATAGGAAGCAACTATAAGCTGCTGGCCAATCCTGGCCACCCAAGAGAGAGCACAACTCTTGTCTCTCTCCTTTTAAGCAGTTACTTATGCAGACAAGGCCATGCCCATGGAGTCCCCAAAAGTCATTGGTTGAATAGAATGAATTCTCACATAAGTCTAAACAGAGTTAATCACACATGGCCCCCCCACTTTTCCTGTTTCTAATGCATATCTTTGTAGTAGTATTTGGGACACTTTAAACCTCTTCCTCAGCTCCATTGCATTCCTAAAATTGTATTCCCAAGTGCTGCTCATGTTGCCTATCTCCTGACATGAGTTTAATGCATTGCTCTAAAAAAAAGTATAAAGTCCAGCTTCCCTGGTTCAATGCTCTTGAAAGCTTTTATAGTCTTGGCTGTTCTAGGTCTCCAGTAAGTACTGTCTGTTATGGCCAAGATTAGCTGGCAAACCATGAGGTAGATTTGTTCTTTGATAAAATTGGCTTTACAGTCTCAATGGCACTGGACACCTGGGTTGTATAGTCAAACGTTCCTGGGTCCCGCCAAAAACTTTCAAATACCTGACAGTTGCTTCTGAAATAATTGACTCAATCACTTAATATTATAGTAACTGCTGAATCAGTAGCTCAAGCATATTACTATCAAGCTCTTACACATAAATTAACCCCTAAATCTTATCTGTGTTTAACCATGTGGCTTGGTACCTTTGCTTCAGTGAAGCATTCTCATCTTGCTTCCTATGCATCTGGCTGATATCTGCTTCTCTGCCTTTCCTCTTCTTAGAATTCTCCCAGTCTGGTTGCCTCGCCTCCACTGGCCAATCAGCATTTTATTAAACCAATATAAGTAAAGAATCTTTTCATTGTACAAGAACACCTTTTTATCCCAAAGGGTAGCACAGTTTTTTTTTTTTTTATCTACTTGGTGAATCCTACTTAATGTTTAGAGGAAGGCAAATATCCTTTCTCTATGAACTTGCCTGCACTTTGGTTACAGTCATTTTATTTTTCTCTGACAGTATTAATCAAATAAATATTGTGATCATTTTCAATTCCATGACAGCCTTTTGGGTTGGGGACTTCTACAAAGATGCTAAGAGAATTTTGTAGGGTGAAAATACTCTTCTGATCATAAGGTGTAGTATGAGGTTTCTGGCCCTGACTTTCGGGCCTAACCTCAAGGTCTAGGTCCGCAGACCCGCAGACCTGCAGACCCACAGACACTTTCATTAGTTTTTGGCTGATCAGCCTCAGGCCCAGGCATATCACTTTCTAGCTCTCTACCCTTCATCTAACCCATGTTTCTTGTTCAGCCATGCGGCTCAGTACCTTTCTTTAGAGCTGCATAGTTGTCCTTGGCTTCCCCTGGCTTCTCTCTGGTGCTCTGCTCTGGCATTCTGTTCTCAGAGATTTTCTTAGTCTGGAAGCCCCGCCTATACTTCCTGCCTGCCTTTGGCCAATCAGCTCTTTTTATTAAACCAATGGGTGGGACAATTATTTGCCATGAAACAACATAATACCTCTACAATAAGGGACTTGTCAATACACACAGCTTCATTAAATGGCACAAAATCCATCTCAGAGAATAGGTGGCTGTCTCTGTGGTGCTTACAATCATCGCTAACTTCAGTTCTAAGGGATCCAACACCCTCTTCTGGCCTCTAACACACACAAACATGGTACATATATGTGCAGGCAAAACATTCATAAAGTAAAAATAAATAAGTCTTAGATCTGAATCCTAAGCAGTGTCAAAGAGTAGGAAAAACACAGGGTTTGGTTAGATGGTGATCACACCAAAGTCTTTCTTTCCTTTCTCTGGAGAAATGTGGCACTTAGAATATTCTAGCCCAAGATCCCTAACAAGGATTTCTTACAAGTGTAAAGTTTCACTCACCCCTCAGGAGGACTGGACCAGGCTTGGGACTACCCTAGTCTCACGGACTAGCGGTCTCTGGCTGTTATCTATGTGCCTCTTCCAGATGTTTTACATGGGTCCAGTTATAAAAAGTGGCGAGGAACAGTGATCTTAGTGCATCTGGATCCAGATGTGCACAAATGAGGTGCACTTGCTAATGAATAGGAAAGGGCTCCATTTAGAATTGACAGTGCATCCAAGGAAGCAGTAGGAAAACCAGAAATGTGAAGTCAGCAGAGTCATCGCTAGACCATCCCTAATGTTAGTGTGGCTAGGAGCAAAGTCACTCAAACTTTCTGAGTAGTCAGTTTCTTTGGGTTACTGGGGATTTCTTCTCTCTCTCTCTCTCTCTCTCCTCCCTCCCTCCATCCCTCCCTCTGTCCCTCCCTCCCTCTCACTCTTTTTTCTTAAAGGTGGGTTTATTTGGAGACAGGCAAAAGCAGCCACTCCTGTGCAATGATTGGGGTGAGGGGTTGAGGTCTGGGGTAAGGATGGAAGTAAAGGTGGAGATGGGAGGAGCAGCTGGAGCTCCTGGGAGAGAATTCTGCCATTGTCAAATGTCTAGAGAATGTCTGGAAGCCACTGGACTAAGTGACATCCACACTGAATTTTAGAGCTCATATACCCCTAGTCTATGGCAAGCTGTTTTTCATCACTTTGAGAAAAGCAAGGGAATTAGTACATTTGAAACTGTTCCTATTTTTAAAACAGACCCTTTTTTTTCTGGCCTGGTAACTTGATCATTTGGTTTTCTGAGGAAATGTAGAGGTCTGGGGCATTGGGGAAGTATAAGTTTTAATGATATGGGGGTAAAATTCATTCATTCAAAAGTGAATGGCAGTGAGCTAAAAGACAAAGAACTTGACCATCCTTGAGGGAAATGCAGTATCTTGGATTTCTCTTGAAGGTTGCTCATGCTTCTCCTTGCAAGTTAATGGTGTGACGGTGGCTAATCTTAGAAAAACACACCCTATAGACTACGTTCTATTCATTTATTTACTCAGCAAATAATTGCTTATGGCACCCATGACACAACTGTCCAAGCTAGACTTTATTTTCTATGAACAAAGCAATTTCTACTAGTTTTATAGTATTACTTTTTTTTTGAGAGCAAATATCACTATGTAGCCAAGGCTGATCACTGTGTAGCCAAGGCTGATCACTGTGTAGCCAAGGCTGATCACTGTGTAGCCAAGGCTGATCACTGTGTAGCCAAGGCTGATCACTGTGTAGCCAAGGCTGATCACTGTGTAGCCAAGGCTGATCACTGTGTAGCCAAGGCTGATCACTGTGTAGCCAAGGCTGATCACTGTGTAGCCAAGGCTGATCACTGTGTAGCCAAGGCTGATCACTGTGTAGCCAAGGCTGATCACTGTGTAGCCAAGGCTGATCACTGTGTAGCCAAGGCTGATCACTGTGTAGCCAAGGCTGATCACTGTGTAGCCAAGGCTGATCACTGTGTAGCCAAGGCTGACTATAACTCACTATATTGCTCCTGCTGGCTTTAAACTTATAATTCCCCTGCCTCTTGAGTGCTGAGTCTATATTCAACACCCCCTTTGTGGTATTTTGAATATAATTGACCCCTCATAGGGAGTAGCAGATTAGGAGACAGGGCCTTGTTGAAGTAAGTGTAACCTTGTTAGAGGAAGTGTGTCACTGTGGAGATGGGCTTTGACGTTTCCTATGCTCAAGCTACTATGCCTAGTACAATTTACTTCCTGTTGGCTGTGGGTCAAGACATAGACTTCTCAGCTCCTTCTCCAGCACCATGTCTGTCTGTTGTCATCATGTCCTATCATGGTGATAATGAACTGACCCCTGAGCTGTAAGCCACCTCAACTAAATGTTTTCTTTATAAGAGTTGCCGTAGTCATGGTACCTCTTCACAGCATAGAAACTCTGCTAAAATACCTTCTCTCTTCATTGCAAGAACTCCCCTCCCTTCAAACATCTTGTTCCTCTGGTCTGGGTTGGCACAGATTCATGAACAACACTGTTCGAAACAGACAACTGAGTCAAAACAACCTCCCGAAGTCTATTTCTGAAGAAAGCCTGACCAAAGGAAGGTAGTTCACAGTAAACAAAGAAGGCACAGTCCAAATAATCTACAGGGTTTAGACTCAAGCCCTACAGCATAGCCCAGGCTCTACCTTAGAGATTATATTTTAGAAAACTCAGAATTCATGTGTTCTTTCTCTGTGTTTGTGGAACTGTCTTCCAGAAGCTTGGTGTGGGATGTGAGGATTTTTGTTATTAACCCACATCATCACCACTGCTGTTCAAGTCACAGTCCTTGAGACAAAACTTTGTGAATGAAGACACCTCGTGGGTGCAACCCTACTCTTTCAGGATTTACAAGTGAGATTTATTCAGCTGATTGCACATACTGCTTTCTGCTTCTGTCCATAAGGTAGAAAAGAGGGCCTTGTTGTGTTAGGTGGTTGTAAAATGAATCTGCCTCTACAAGGTCTCTCCTCCTGGGCCTCAGGAAGAAGGTCAGGGTGTTCTCAGCGGTACACACACTTTCATCAATACCTGGTATGCCTTCTCCATTTACAACCTATGGATTCCCATCCCTTACTCTAACCAAGAAATACTGCTTCCTTCAGGAAAATCTTGGGTTTATGGAGTCTTTTTGCTATTAATTTCCAGCTAGGGCATAATAAGGCCCTGTTTAAGTGCAATCTTTACCAAAGTCTCCACCGACCCCTGACCCACCTAGAAGTATACTCTCCTTCCTCTTTGTACTTATGGATGTCATCCATGCTGTCTCCTGTGTTTTACTTTGTAATACAGTAGTTTGCACAGAGGAACTGGTGTTTCTATTGCAGGTTGATCATTCCTGAGACAGAAAATAAGACAGTAAACAGCAACAAGAAAGCCCACTCTGAAACTTACCTAAAGTCTGCAACTTTTTGAGGGCTCATAGAAAAACCAGAAAATTGAATTGCATACAACAAAACTTTGTTTTGTGCACAGACTTATTTAGAAAATTGTATAGGATTAACTTCAGACTGTATGCTTGAAGGTCAGTATATTATCAATTGATTTTTAATTTAGACTTGGATCCCATTTCCATGCAGTCTTACTATGTATAGACAAGTAGTTCAACCGCTAGAAAAATTCAGTTCTTAGTAATCAACAGTAATTACTGTAAATTCCCAATCGACAAGACTGCCATAGTCCAATAATAAAAATTAATAAATAATATTTAATATGACATTAAAAATGAAATAAATATATAAAGAATGAGACTGCAATGTCTCAAATAAAGACAGAATAGGTCCTTTCCCTTTTATTTTAATTTTTTCCATTTTTACTCAAAGCAAAACATGCCATAATGCCATTACTAATTCCATTCTCAGTAGAAAATTCAATACTTTTTTCCATTAGTTTATGAACGTTTGTGTGTGTGTGTGTGTGTTGCATACATATATGTGCACATGTTTTCTCTTGTTCACATCTGAATACATGGGGACGCCACCATGACACTAGCCAATACCATGGAGAAAGCATTTGTGCATCAGCGGGGAGACACATGAAAAAGTTCCAGTTCTCAGGGGGAAAGGAATGAAATTTTACAGGTGTTGAGTCTGAGACACAGGTTCTGAAGTTACAGTCTGTTCCTCTCCATGTGTCTTGACATTTATTTTCAAAAAACTCAAAGTGACTGTTCATAGAATCTTATAAAACTTTCTCTAGAGAATCGAGCCTACAGTAACAAAAATATTTCTTTGACTTGGTAGAGAGTCTATGAAATAATGTTTTTGATCTGGTTAACAGATATTCTATTCAGCAATAACACTGTGACAGTGTTTTCCTGCCTCTTGTCCGCATAACAGTCACTGTCCTGGAGGCAGGGCAGATTTTATCATTGCTATAACTTCTGTTTCTGTGCTGTTAGCAAATTGTGGTGAGCCTTTCTCATTCCTTTTGATTTTAAATAGGGTTTCCTTTGAAAAATTAGTTAAATTAACTTTAGAATCTAACTCAGTTATCACCCATATCTACGCCCTCCACAAAAGACATTGAGTTGTAGAGACTGAAGCTCCTCCAGTGTCTCTGACCATCTTCATATCCCTCCTCAGGTTGATTGCTTTGGTGCTTCAATATGAAGTCCCTGAAACTTCCTTTCTGCTAGGAGTCTGGAAATCTGGGCATCTGGGGTTTAGCGATGTGCTTGTGATAACAAATTCTCATATAGGTGTTTAAGCCTTTCCAGAGTGTTCTTAAGTCAGTCTCCTCTTGTGAGGCCGGGATTCCATCTTTAGCAAGCACCTCTGCTACCAATGTGTTAGCCACACACAGCTTTACCATGTCTTATTTACCCTGTAGAAGAATCTAGATGGGGGAGGTGTAGTATGTGGTTTCTGGCCCTGACTTTTGGGCCTATCCTTAAAGGTTTAAACCTGCAGACCCCCAGATGCACAGAGACACACAGATGCTTACTATACTTTTAGGCTGATCGATTAAGGCCCAGGCATACAAATTGCTAGCTCTCTACCCTTCATCTAACCCATGACTCTTATCCTGTTCAGCCATGGGGCTCGGTACCTTTTCTCACAGCAGCATGGTTATCCTCTGCTTCTTCCTGCCTCTCTCTGGCGTTCTGCTCTGTTCTTCCTGTTCTCAGAGTTTTCTTAGTCTGGTAGCCCCATCCACACTTCCTGTCTGCCCTTGGCTAATCAGCGCTTTTTATTAAACCAGTGGGTGGGATAATTATTTACAATGAAACAACACAATCTCCCACAGGGCAGGTATTGTTGGGCTCATTTTGAAGAATAAGAAATTAAAAAACAAACTGAAAGACCTTCTAATGTGCCAGGGTCACTAGAATAAGAAGGGCTGAAGTTAAATTAGGTCGAGGTTTCTTGCTTAAGTGGCTCATTGCTTCAAGCATCGCCTGAACAATTCTGCATTTTTTTTTCTCCAAGAGATTCAGAAGACATGTTAATGTGACATAGGTGCCATGTGGTTAATTTCTAAGACAAAATGAAATCTGTTCAAAGAGGTTGCAGGTATGACTTCGATAAAGAAAGGGGATAAGGGACACCTGCCTACCTGGCACCTTCTCCCAAATCCTGCATTTATTAGGGACATTGCTCTTCGAAAAATTCCCCCCCCTTCCTTATTTCCAAAGAGGAGTATGAGTAAATTGGTTCTGGAGTCCTGTGGAAGACTCTAGAAGGTGACTGCCTGAGGGAATAATGTGATCTTTTGAAAAAGGAAAAGCCAAATGCACCAGAATCCCATGTCCAAATTCAGTGTGTATGTGTGTGTAGTGTGTGTGTGTGTGTGTGTGTGTGTGTGTGTGTGTGTGTGTGTGTGTGTACAGAGCTCTGTGCTTTGAAGTTGGGGAACTTGTGTAATGGAAACTGAAAGATGAAGAAAACTATGTTCTATTAATTAGGGTTAATTATTATTTTGAGAGAAAAGCAAAAAGTAGGCCTGGTTAGAAGGGAGCAGATACAATGATTCAAATTAAAAACAGTACCTGGAAGTGAAGAGCAGGTAAGCACACTAGTTGGACAGGAAGCCACTAAGCCTAACATTAGTTGCCCAAGTTGAGCCCAAGTTTAACTCAGTTCTGTGAACTTACAGCTATGATGCATTTGATAGTTTAAACACTTAAAAACAAGCCACTCTGTTGTGTTTAATTTTTTATCTCTAATCTGTAAAATGGGCACAATAATAGTAAGTGTGCTTAGAGATATTGTGAAGCAAGCAGAAGGTGCACCTGAAGCATCCTAAAAGCACACCATTCCTAAAGGCAGGAAATGTCTGTAGCATCTTAATAGAATGATCTATTTCTCAGGTCAAAAAGTTGGGAAAGACTTCACTTTCACAGAACTGTTGCTGCGCTTAGATACAGAATAATTTTATAGCTGGAAGACTATGTGTCCCTGCCCGGAGGTTGGTGTGGAAGCAGGGAGGTACTGTTGGCATCCTGGATCCACTTGCCAAGAGAATATGCAGCTGTTCCATTGCTATCAATCCCTGTCACAGAGCTGTTCTGGAACAGTACAGTTCTGACTCAGAGGGAGGGTGGGAAGCCACAGAGCCAGGGTCCTTTTAAGGAAGCTGAACACTACACCATCTGTAAGAAAAGACTTGCGCATTTGCTCCTAGTCACAATTAGTTTGCCGCTGATAATTTAATGATCTCTTCAGAAATAATTCATGGAAATGAGAAATCAAACCCCACCCTGCTGCACTGAGGCATTAGCAATGACCCCCACCTCTCAGAAGGGCAGTGAAGCCTGCTGCTCCCCTTCAGCCTGTCCATTGGAATTCCTTCATCTCCCTATCCACAAAATAATGGTGATAACACAATGGAGGTTGTTAGGGCTGGTGCAGATTGAAGGTGTTCTAGAATTAGCAACTTTTATGTTCCTTTTGAATTATTTACCTCCTTAGTAGACTACCTTTTTAAGTATTAGCAGTGGAATGTGCATTTCATACTGACAACATATATAACAACACACTGCATACCTTACAGGGATTTGACCCATTTTGATGAACTTTCCCACGAATAACTGTTTGGCTCTTTATTAATGTGTGAAGAGAAGATCGCTTCTCCCTGCCTCATAGTCTCCTCCTGGCTAGTGCCACTGCTTTGCTAAGTAGTTTTGGGTTCGTTTTTTTAAAAAATGCATTGGACACCACAGTGTAAAGAATACTGACTCATGGTTTTTGGTTGGGGTCCCTCCATCAAGGATCTTAAAGGCTGCTGAGTCAGAGCGACATTAAAGAAAGAGAAGGGTCAGATTTAGAAACTCAAGGGCCTGTGGGACTCAGGGGTCTTGTGCCCCGGGTAGAGAAAGGAAGGTTCCTGAGAGGCAGCTACCCTAGAGAACAGCACCTCTAGCTTGTGGGTGAAAGAGATCCTCAGAAGCCTGGAGCTGAGGGGAGAGAGGCATCTTTCTGTGTGTAGCAGCAAGGTGAGTTGGAAAGACAAACTGTCAGGTCAAACTTGGGCGTGGAGGCCACATTAAAGTGTGATGAGGAATGACCAAAGGGTTTTAAGTCAGACCTGATGTGGTGTTAGAGTTCATTCAGACGACTTTGGCTAGATTGTGGTAGCAGGCGATGGCTATCGGGCATTGGACTGTTGTCTCCTAATGCATCTGACCCCTCTTTGGGTGGTTAGGAGGCAAGAAGTATATAGATTTGAGAGATGTTTAAATGGAGTGGATTTATGATATTACGTTGTAAATCATTGTCCTGCCTATGAGTTTAATAAAAAGCACTGATTGGCTAAAGGCAGACAGAAAGTGTGGGCGGGGCTACCAGACTAAGAAGACTCTGGGAACAGGCAGAACAGAGCAGAATGCCAGAGAGAAGACAGAAGACACAGAGGACAACTATGCTGCTCTGAGAAAAGGTGCTGAGCCCCATGGCTGAACAGGATAATAGTCATGGGTTAGATTAAGGTAAAGAGTTAGCAAGTTATATGCCTGGGCTTTAGGACAATCAGCCTAAAATTAATGTAAGCATCTGTGTGTCTCTGTGGGACTGTGGGTCTAAACCTTGAGGCTAGGCCCGAAAGTCCGGGCCAGAAACCTCCTACTACATTTAAATACCTGCCTTGGAGACTCCTACGTCATGATAGGAGAAGTGTAAACCCATGGTGGCTCCTCCAGCCATCAACATTCAATGCAGGGTGTGGACAAAGACGTGGACTTGAATGGTGCTCAGGAGCCGTCTATTGCTCTAATTATCACTAACTTTCTGGGGCACTGAAGGGCTCCTTGCTCCCCTTTCCCCTTAATTAAACTTATTGTACAGCCCAAGCCGGTCCCTGTTATCAAAACAATAAACAAACTAAGATAGTTATAAAGAGTAATTCACTCAACTTTATGACTCTCTCCTTGGTATCAAGGGCATTGTCTCTATGCTTAAGCCACCAGACACAATTGCTCAGGTCTGCTTGTTAGCTGACCTACTGGGACCAGCTATGAGTCATCTATTTACCACAGAGCAAAGGTAACTTGGTTTGCAAAAGTTGACAGCTGTCTCCTGTGAGACCCACAGTCCTGGAAATAAAGACTCTGAGTTCTAGCTGGAAATGTTTCTGTTGGCACAGATGCAGGTGGCATAAAGTATAAGAGGCCACGCTCTAAGGACATGAGGGAGCACAGACACACAGAGGGAACTGGAGTCCTCAGTAATGGCTGGTCCCCCTCCATACTGTTCCACAGAGTATCTTCCAGGCAGCCATCAATACTTGCATGTGCTGTGACATACAGTTGGGATATTTCAACCTGGTCATCTCAGAAGAAGATTAAGCTAGTATAATGCTAACAAGAACAGCATCAGCATCATTTACTATGGGTTTTAGGTTTTGAAAGCTGAGTGCTTTCCAGATTGTATGATTATCTCCGGACATGAGACAAACACACATTTTAGAGTAAGCCTATAGTCACCCGGGGAGCTTTAAAATGCTGGGGCCTAGACTCATTCTTCAAAGACTCTGAATTAATTGATTGCTGGGTAGGGCTCAGGAATGAGCCTTTTAGGGCAGGGAACCTTGGTGCAGCTTGGGTGGATGCCCATATCTTTGGTCCTTACAACAGTGTTCAAGGCAAGGATTTTTATTGTCAATGCCCAAGTAAGGAAAATGGGGCTTGAGAGAACCAGCAACCCCCACAAAAGCAAGAGCAAGGACCTCAGCCTTCAGCTTGTGTGACCACTGATCCCAGCTCCAACTTGCTTGTGTACTGCATGGTGTGTTCTCCAGGGAAGTATAAACAGGAAGATCTCACAGAGCCCAGGGTAACAGCATGCCACTGGGACCTGGGAACTGTGAGCAGGAAGTTTCCTCACTACCCCAAACAGCTGTGCAGTGTGGAGGTGATCTGCACTTGAGAGATCCCCAAAGAGAATAGCCCAAGTCCGAGAATACCACACTCATGGTTACAGTAGCTCCTGACTCATCCCAGCCCCAGGACTGGCACAGACCAGACACTTGGCTGAAAGCTGAGTAGGGCATGGGGCAGGCAGCCCCAGGCACACTCAGCTGCCTTCTGTGTTGTCATACTTTGCTGTCCCCGAAAGGAGATGGTTCTATCCACAGTGTCACCCTTCTCACCCTGAGCTGTGTCTGCTCCCAGATGGCACAGATTTCCCAGGTCACATCTAAACCGTACTTCTGAAATAACTCAAGGTCACACAAATAGGCACATTATAGAATGTGAGACAATATACTAGGAGTCCTGATACACCAACTATGAACACCCTTAGACACAATTGCCTGAAATAAACGTTACTGAATGTGATTCCTTCCTCCCTGCTGGGACCCTCCAGCTAGCTCTTAGCCTGAAGCATAGGCACATATCCAGGAGGTGACTGCTTCTGAAGTTTCCCACTTCAAAGAGAAAGGTGTATTTCCCAAGATGTTTCTGGTACCATTGCTGTAAATAGCCATGCAAAGATCCATTTCTGAGGCCCGAGAGGATATGGGGAGAGGGTTCTAGAAGCTATGATGGGAGGTGCCTGACTCTCTCAGGTCTCAGGAAACTACTATTTTAAACCCTTCAAGAAGGTTTAAACAAGCCACATTCATCCATCTGTATACTGAACTTTAGTAAGTCTGTTGCATTCTAGGGCTAGAGAGATGGCTCAGTGTTAAAGAGCACTGGCTGGTCTTACAGAGGACCCGAGTTTGGTTCCCAGTGCCCACCTGATGCTTCACAACCACATGTAACTTCAGTTTCAGGAACCTTCTCTTCTCCCCTCAGTGGGTTTGAGGCATGAACATACATGCAAAATACCAATACGTGTAAAGTTCAGTAACTTTTAAAGTCTGTAGTACCAGAAGATTCTTTAAGTGCCTCACCTGGAAGTTCTCAGGTTATCAGCAGGGAAGTTGCCTAAAGGGTAAGCATACTAAGGAAGAAAGTGTGTGTAGAGTTGGGACCCAGGCAGATGCCTAAGGCCATCAGGATCCCAGAGGGTAGCTTTCCTGGAGGGGTCATTTCTAACTTGAGACTTACCAAATGCCTTGTAGGAGTTACAGGGGTGGAGAATGAGGGAAATGAGAGTTTTTTTTTTTTTTTTTTTTTTTTTTTTTTTTTTTTTTTTTAGGTGACTGGATAGCATCAGCCAAGTCTGTCACTTGCCTTCATAAAAGGGTGTTCCCTGTTGAAAGGTCACCCTGGCTGAACTCCAGAACCTCTTCAGAGCCTTGGACTTCCTTCTGGATATTAAGGACAAAGGGCTCAATCTTTGTGAGCTCCTCCCCACCCCCAGCAGAAACATCCAATTCCAGAGGCCTGCCAACTTTTCCCAAGAAGGCACGAGCCAGGAAGAGGCAGCTGCAGAGTGGGAGGGAAGGTGTCAGAACCCAAGACACAGGAGTCAAATGAGGCCAGCAATGCACAAAGTGCCTAGTAAAAGTCTCTACCCATCCCTCCCACCCCCCACCCTCATACCCCCAAGTAAGCATTCTTTTTATAGCATTACCTATCATGACCAGGAAAACAAATGCTCAAGTAGGCAGCTGGATTTCAGCCCTTGCTCTACTACTTAGCATCTTGGGCCACTGACTGAAGATCTCTGAGCATCATCATTTTATATATATAAAGTGGGACTGAAGACATCCTTGAATCTTTGAAGTAATGATTAGGTGAGGTACGGCTTGTCCCAGAAGGGACTTCAGTAAATGGTACTGAACTGTGGTCCTCTTGAAAACTGGCATTTCATCGAGAGACTCTAACATCAAGACTTACCTGCATGAGCCAGTTAGTAAAGGAGGCTCTCCATCACCCTTCTTAGAGATGTCTGTGATGAGCCTTAGCGCTAGATGGAGGAGCCACATGATGGACCAGTATAAACCCACCACTCAGGACTGCTCTGCTCATTCAGGCTGTATTCAAGAAACCTGTCCACAAAATCAGTTCTCTATTGTGATCCAGTTGGCAGCCGTGGTGATGTCTCTTCTTTTCCAGTTTCTGTAAGGTACTGAAAATCAGGGAATAGAGTAAATAGATGAATGAGCGAATGAATAAACAAACTGTCATTGTGACCCACTGTGCCGATTCCACACATTTCCTCATTGGGGATTCTTCTAACTTCACCTCACATCTTTCCATATATTTCTGGAACTGTGAAAATCCAGCTTCTCATCCCCTAAGACACCTCTTCTCTCCTTAACACCATTACCTTACTCGGTCATTTTTTTTTTTTTTTTGTGAAGCTTTTGAGATAGGCTTTAACAAGGGTTCGAGGAACACTTCCTACCATGTTGATCGGTTGGTAGGGTGATAAATTGGTGCACCAGACACTGAGATCACAAAGGGAAACCATCTCGGCCAGGACCGGAAGGTATCTACTTCATCCTGTTAGCGCTCTGCTCTGTTGGATTGCAGGAGTCACCCAAAGGCCCGGGGTATTGTCAGGTGCATCCCCCACTTCATCCCTGTGTATTCATGAGATAGAGGTGGGGGTATCAACATATTAGCTCATCACCTCATGAGTCCAGTCCCTGTTAAAGACAGAACCTTCATTAGCTGCTGTTCTTCGAAGTCGAAACTCTAAGTGTAGAGCTAGGCTTCCCCATGTGAGCCTTCTGGTGAGCAAACACTCATCCGATACACAGGGATCCTTTTCTGCCCCTAAAATATCCTGGAACATCACCTCCACAGCCCTCCGGTCAGAAGCTTATAGGCACATCTCCCTTTAGCTTATACTACATGTAGCTGGAGAAGCTGAAGTTCAGGGCCATGAACAAAGGTGAAATTTCTGTCCCCTCCTTTCCTGACAGAACTAGTGATCTGACCATAAAACTCATTGCTGTTCCCTCACCCAGTCTGTCACCTCACCCACACTGTCCCCTCACCCATGCCCTCCCTTCACCAATTTTTGGAACAACATTCTAAAAATGTTCTTCTTTTTGCCCATGCTGAACGTGTTTTGTGGTGGGATTCAGGTGTCAGCTGATAAGGTCGGAAGACGCTTATCCAGGGTCCCAGGCTCCTGAAGGGGGAGTGGCCAACCCTATTCATAGGGGGCAGCTGGGATCTTGAGAGACCCCATTTCCTGTTTCCCTGA
Organism: Phyllotis vaccarum; assembly: GCA_033318265.1. Lineage (NCBI taxonomy): Eukaryota > Metazoa > Chordata > Mammalia > Rodentia > Cricetidae > Phyllotis > Phyllotis vaccarum. The sequence goes on along the minus strand of JARWLC010000005.1, from coordinate 45,589,722 downwards.
CCAGGAATTGAACCCTGACCGTGACGGTGAGAGCTCAGAATCTTAACCACTAGACCATGCCAGTCGCCCCCCCCCCAAACATATAAAAACCACAAATAAGCCACATGCCACGTGACAGACAAATTAATAAAAATAAGTTAAATTAAAATAAAAAACTAACAATATGCCTAAGCCACAACAACATAAACTTAATATAAATGTCTAAATCATTTTTAAAGGCCTAACCAACAATACGCGACTAAAAAATCTAGAGCTACAAATCTGTAAGTCTAAACCTCAGGCCGCCCAAGACCAAAAACCTTTTTACTACAGTGTTTCCTGCACGTGGCATGTCCCACCAGCTATCACAACTAGGCTGTTTGTTTCCTACACGAAGCAGCTCAGTTTCGGAGCTACCTCCAAAGATCCTCTCTGACAGTGTGGAGTGGGGCAGGCAATCCAGTTAAGTCCCTTACAACGGTTCTCTAATAATTAATTAATTCAGTTTAGGATTAATCTAATTTAATTATTTTTTCCTCAGAGTTTTAAAACACTCATTGGGATTGAGAAAAAAAACATCTAAGCACCTATGGCCTACCATGTCCTTCTGTTAGGAAAGAATCCAAACCAAGAAGAGGTCACAGACATATCTTTGTGCCCCATTCTGCAGCTGCCATTTGGGGCAAGGCCATATCTTCTCATACTAGATACTGTAACAATGTTGGACTTACTCATTAGCCTCCTGTCTCTCTCTGTGTTCTAGCTATGCTGCCCAGATAGCTCAGCCATCAGGCGATGTGCCAGCACAGAGATCTCTAGTAGCTTCTCACTTGTGATATGATACATTCCACACTCCACCACCAGATAGTCAACGTGTCTTACTATCTGACTCCTCTGTCTCCAGACACAGTTACGTAGTGTCTCCTGTTGTCCACTTAATAGTCATGGCTCCCTCTCCATTCCCTCCCTCAACAACTGTTCTATTCCCCCTTGATGCTTGTCCCAATACAGCCCCCATTCTCTCAGCTGTGTTCCTGCCCACTCATGTAGCTAAGCACTCATTTTGTGTTCTATTTTCCTGCATCCTTAAGTGGATAGAGGTAAACGAAATAACCCCTGGAAAGATGGCACCCATCCCTACATTTTCTTTTGCTTTTTGCTTGTAGTTTTACATCCCTCCAGCTCCTCTACTTCAGCAACATCTTCATGTCTTCTCCTCACAAGCCAGGGAAGGATACCACTCCTGAGATAATTTCTACTGCAACAATCTGTACCCATTTAAAAATAGGTCTATCTTTTACAGTGTACGTACACCTATCTTCCACACACATTTTGCTGAATAGGGAAGGAGGGGTGGTCCAACGAGGTTGGCTATATATCTATTGTGTCTCTCCTGGACACATTTGGATATATTTACACTTGTCTACAAAGCCTTCTAGAATGGTTTAGGACCTAACTTGCACGTGAGGGAACTGAAGCTCAGAGGGGGTTAATGACTTTCCGTGAGACAGTCTGAGGCCAGATATGGTGCCAAAGAGGAAAAAATGTTGCAGAATAGTGCTTGTTAGAATTGGCTTCACAGATGTAGCTGCTGCCAGCCAGACCTTGGCTGGGCAGGCAGAAGGGAAGCACACTGTGTGTGAGTAGCATCCCAAAGACTTCAGATGCAACGTGACAATGTGAGTGTTTACACGTACAGAGATGGTCCTAATTTCCCTTCCAGAGGCAGTATTACAGTTAATCGCCAAGAACTGAGCACGCAAACCCTGAAATGTGCTAGACTGGTCAAGGTTCAGAGAGCAGTGAACTTCGTGGCAGATGGTTAAGACCAGAATTAATGCTGACCAAGGAGCAGAGACTAGATGTTTCAATTGCAGGTCAAAAGAGGTCCCCTAAAACAAGGTAGCTGAAACTTGGCAAACACACACACATTCCAGATGGTTTCCCACAGGGGGACAGAAATGGTAACGCCAATGTGGGTTCATCCATAGTAACAAATATGGGCATGGGAAATCCAGTCCTGTCTGCTCTGATTCATGGTGCATCTACAGATTTTCTGAAATATAAATTTTAAATGAAATAGATGGAAAATATTGAATAGATAATCCAGGTGCCAAAGTAAAGCAGTTCCCTGTCCATAAGGGGTAGAGAGAGAGTATTCTCTTTCTTGGCAGATCGGCGCACAGACAGCCCCTCTCGGCTAACGAGCTTCACTGTCTTTTTCTTTCCAGTTCACTCCTTAATGAAATGAACATCTATGAACACCACAAGCCTCAAAGGAAAAGAAATGGAATATGAAAAAAAAAAGAAGGGAGAAATGAACAGAAGGAACTGAAGGGTACTTTAATTGCATGCATAGTTTTTAAAAAGAGCTGGTTGCATGAGCAGTTTACAAAAGCGTAAAGTCTAGATGGCTGGAGGAATCTTACAAAAGCAGTGTTTGTGTGGTGTCCTTGGTTGTTGCTTGCGTCCCTCCATTTCTCTTCTCTAAAACTGGAATGACTAATACCTACCACATACCGTTTTGACAAGGACGAGATCGTATAAAGAATACAAAATACTTACATCAAGAGTTCATCCATTAAGATTTCTTGCTGCGTATCTAATATGGGTTAAATGCCAAGAACTCACTGGTGAGCAAAACAGACATCTGTATCTCATTGGGCCTGTAATCTCAGAAAGACATATGCCAAACAAAGAAATAGAAAAATTTTAATAACTAGATATTTGTATAAGGAGTACTGTGAAAACATACCAGGGGCTCTGAATAAATAACAGTATTTACCCAAAGAAGCATTTCTTTGCAGCTTTGATCAGCTGATTTTATATAAAAACTCTTCCTCCAAGAACACATAGGAAAAATGTAAAATACATTTTAAGTAAAGCCATTTGAAGTAACACAAAAGCCACCAGGGCACTGGTAGACAAAATTCTAGAGAGAAGGTAAGATATACAAGATATGGTAAATGCAGCTCTATATTTTCCCCTGAAGCATTTGTGCTTGAAGCCCATCATGGGAGGAAAAGGGACAGCCCTCAAATGACACAACTGGAATCCATGAATGGACAAGAGAAGGGACACTGAGAATAACCCCTGCTTTCAAGTTAACAAGAGAAGGGACACTGAGAATAACCCCTGCTTTCAAGTTAACTGGTAAGAGGGTAACACTGTACCAAGGCAAATGGGGTATGGATCAGCACTCAAAAGTTTAGAAGGTTCAGTTGGATTAAGGTGGCTTGCTTAGTTTAGCTGCCTGGCATTATCTTTCCTATGACACCAATAGTCAGAGCCACATACAATCTCTACATTCCACAGACTAAGACTAATATTTGATGAGAAGAAAGAGGCTAATTTACCAGGAGGGGGATGGTACCTAACCTGATAAATGATGTCATAGGAAGAGAGACAGATCCATAGCAGATGAAGATAATGATAACACGTGTGCGGTGGTTTGAATAAGAAAGGCCCCATAGGCTCACAAATGTGCAGGCTTGGTCATCAGGGAGTGGGGCTACCTGAAAGGGATTAGGAGGTGTGGCTTTGTTTAAAAAAAAAAAAGTGTGTTACTAGGGGTGGGCTTTGGGCTTTCAAAAGGCCAAGCCAACCCCAGTCTCTCTCTCTCTCTCTCTCTCTCTCTCTCTCTCTCTCTCTCTCTCTCTCTCTCTCTCTCTCTCTCTCTCTCCTTCCCTCCCTTCTTTCCTCCCTCCCTATCTCCCTCCTTCCCTCCCTTCCTCCCTCCCTCCCCCTCCCTCTCTCTCTCTGCTGCCTGTGAATCTGGATGAAGAACTCTCAGCTCATCATTATTGACAACAAGATGGAGGCTTGCAGTGGAAAGTTGAAATCTTTAAAATAATATGAAAGGCATTCCAGAACTGAAGCATACAACAAATGAAAGCTAAGTCCAATAAATGAATTCAAAGTAGGAGGTTGCACAGAGCTGAAAAAGAAAAATCATGAATCGGAACACAGGTTAACAGACTTGGTGGAAAAAAATCATAGAAATAATATATACATTAAAACAAAGTGTCTTTTCATTGAACAAGAAATATCTATACAGTAAATAAACATTAGATGTCATGTGTCCACAAGGAAGTTCCACAAGGAAGAAGAAAAGTTAACCAGCCAAAGCAATGTTGGAATTTTTCCCCCAAAACTAATAAAAACCACCAAGCCACAGAGCACACCCTGTAACTCAATGACAAGTAAGTACAAATAAATTTCAGAAAGGCTCACCATAATAAAAAATTAATGAAAATAAAAGCAAAAGACGGAGCCAAGTCTGCTGGCACTTGCCTGGGTTCCCACTGCCTAGAAGTCTGAGGAGGAAAGTCAAGAACTTGAGGCCCACACGGGCGCTTATAGCAAGAGCCCACCCTCACCAATATAACACAAAGGCATTAGTAAGGAAGAAATACATGCTTTCTTCAGAGAATCAGAGGGCCCTCGTCAGAGTTCTTAGCAAAGTTATGGATATCGAAGACGATGAAATGGCATTCTAATATAAAAATATCCCTGTCAAACTGGGGCCTTTAAAAATGTCCTTTGGTAGTGAATATAATATGTACTATTTTTCAATTTATGCATAAACACAGATATGAAAACCACCTGAAACAAATATTCAGTTACATTGTTTTAAGACAGTGGTTCTCAACCTCCTAATGCTGCGGCCCCTTAATACAGTTCCCTGTGTTATGGTGACTCCCAACCATAAAATTATTTTCTTTGCTACTTTATACTTACAATTTTGCTATTGGTATGAACTGTGATGTAAATATCTGATATTCAGATGAATGTAGGCAGCTCCAAAGGGTCACTGCCCACAGGTTGAGAGCTGCTCTTTTGAAAGAACCACAAATCTAGCAACAAGACGCAGTGTTTTCAGCTATCTGGAGCCTTTCTCTCTGGTCCTGTTTTGATCACATTGCAGTCCCCTTTACAAGCGACCTTTACCCTTTTATGGTGCTCTGGCTGTAATCTCTTTCTTAGGTTGATAGTTTTGCTACTCAAATCCTGGTCTTCTAGTGCAAGAAACAGGCCGGAGGCTGCTTGAACAGAAAGCAGATTTTGATACTGGCCAGTAGGCTTCCTGCAGAATAGCATCTGAAAGCTAGAGCCCTTGAAATGTCATGAGGTTGAGGCTTTCATACATTTTTGGATTATTTGTCTCTTACATATGGCTACATATACTCTGATTGGTTGTTTTAATATACCTAGGCAGTGATGGCTTCAATAGAAAGGAAGGGAAAGGCCCAGTGGCGGGCGGCTAAGCAGTCTAGGGCGACAGGTCTATAGTTCTAGACCTCTGGCTGCCCCAAATCAAAAAACCTTATCGTAACAGAGAATCAGTCCCCACATTCACACAAGGCCTGCCACCCAAAATATACATATACACACAGACAGACACAGACTTTAACCAGCCCCATGGCTGTTTCCTGTTTTTCTTTCTCTTAGCCTCCAGGGCCGCCTCAGTGCCCTCCTCTCCCTACCACACACATCTCTCTAGGCCCTGTAATCTAGTCTATTGAAATAACATTGACTCTGAAATGAAGCCCTTTCAAAATACTGCAGCTTTCTCTAGCATCATTTCCTTAGACCTTATCTATTGACTGTTTGACTTATTGAATCCCCAAAATCTCGACCATCTTAATTTCACACTCACGACACAGTCCAGCAACTCCATTCTTCAGCATTTCTCAAATTACCAGATATATCCAGAACCACAGACAACTGTTTTTCTGGAACGGTCTGTAGTCAGTACGCATTAAGTGAAATTCACCAGGAAGATCTGCAGACAAATGGAAAACAATGGCAAATTAAAAAAAAACAAAACAAAACAAAAACAAAACAAAAAACAAAACAAAACAAAACAAAACAAAAAACCGTGGGAAAGAATGGGCTTCAAAGGAAGGGTAAATGTATAAGTAACTCTAAATTAACATTGATGGCTAAATCCATACCAATTCATCTTTTTATAGACACAGCATTGAAATACCTAGCGGTGATAGTGTCAAGTCAGGAAGAAGGTTAATAAAGTCAAGATGGTCAAGTATCCTTTTATTATAGCTGCATTGACAAAAGCTGTAATTTACATTATACTGCAGTAAGCCCAAAATGCACATGGACTCTCTGTATCACCAAGAGATTGTGAAATTATCAAGGCATGATGCTAACTAATGTAATGGGTAAAAAAAAAAAAAAATTGTTAATTCCACCGATAATTTTTTTTTCTTTTAGCCTGTTTCAGTTCATGTAAGATTTAGTGTGTTTAAGATTTAAGATCATTGGGCTATATTAACAGATCACAAGATACATCATAAAATGTCTGCCAACAAAACAACATTCATATGAGAATAATCTGAAATACAAGAATAAAGGAAGAATACAAGTTCAAGGCCATAGATGTCCCAACCAAAAAAAAAAAGCTGCTGTGCCTACACCACCACCAAAGTGATAAAGGTCAGCCCTCCAGGATGACAAAATGCCTTAAATTAGTATTGTGTGATAATGTAACATAAAAATTATGTATGTATGTATGCATGCATGTCTGTATATAATTGTAGGAGAGACAGGCAGATCCTCAGGCCAAGTGGAAACATTTCTCATAGAAACAGATATGCAGCAAACAAAAATATAATAGTGGGAAAATCAGATGAGGTTTCTGGCTAACCTGGACTTTTATTGAAAGGTACAAGTACTAATTAAGCAGACGGAGGGATATGAATGGCAAATGAGCTATTTCTGAAGGAAAAGAAGACAGCTTTCTGACAATAGCCATAACCCCTGACTTAGGCATAGGGAGCCAAGAGAGGCTTTCCAGGAGGAAAAGACACTTAATCTCATCTGTTAAGTATGCATGCAGTTAATTAGGAGTGGAAGAAAAAAGGATGTATGGACCAAAGAGCACTGGGACATTGAGAGTCACGGCACTGACCCAGATGCCACGGTGTGACAGAGCACATGACTGAAGAAGAATTTGAAGGGGAACCAAGGGATGGGAGCACAGTGTATGGAGGAAAGTAGCTCACAGAGGCTGGAGGACTGAGCAAGGTCAGGTTCAGACTGTGGAAGCCATGTTAGAGATCTTGGACTTTGTCCAGAGAGCTTTGGGAAAGCAGCAAAAAGTAATAAAGCAGGATTATATAGCCGGATTTATGTTTGGGATTGTTCTCACTGTAGCGTGGGAATGCATTATAGGATGTCAGAGTCAAAAGACAAGGCTAAAGAACCATTAGGTGTGGGTCTGAGATGTCCTTTGAAGGTCAAGTGCTGAAGACCTGTCATCAGCCAGGCTGATGGGAGCTGGGACCTAGCTTGAGGGTGCTAGGTCATTGGAGTGTGCTCTTAAAGGAGTTAATGGGAGCTCATCTTCTCCTGCTTTCTGTTTGCTTCCTCATCACCATGATGTAAGTGATACATGTTTTGTCCAGATATGCTGCCCTGCTCTGAGTATCAAATCACCGGGCTAGGCAGCCATACACTGAAACAATGAGCCCCCAAATAAGCCTTTTCTACTTAACACTGATTTCTCTCGGGTGTTTTATCACAGCAACAGCTACAATGGTTACTGCTGATTGCCACTTTGATGGGATTTAGAGTCACTATGGAATCCATTCCTGGGCACGGATCTCAGCTGAAGTGAGAAGACCCACTCTAAGTATGGATACTATTTCTTGTTGTGGGGTCCCTGCTTGAATTAAAACAGAGAATGCAAGCTGAACACAGGCATCCACTGCCCTCTGCTTCCTGACTTACTTCCATTGCCCGTGCTCCTGACTGCTTCCTGCACAGCCTCCTCTTTCCCCTGCTGCCATGCCTTCAACACTATGATTGACAGACCACTCAAAACTGTGAGCCCATAACAGACCTTTGACTAATACAATAAGGCCGGAGGTCGCTCCTGATATTTAGTGATGGAGGGAATGCAGTGGTGCTGAATAAGATAAAGGTCACATTTCAGATGCACTCAAGGTACGGTGATACACAAGCGATGTCAGATCATTAGAACTTGGTGAGGGATCCACCAAGAAAGTCACCAAGGAAGCCCCTCCCATTTCCTTCTTTGTACAGCTGGCTCTGTAGCACCCTGAGACAGGAAACAGCCCACAGTTGGGAGGAAAATAAAAACTTTATTTGTAGGCTTCCTGAGCTGCCATTCTCTGGGAGAGAGTAAGTCGGGCATCTCCTCAGGGCTCCCATTGATTGGCTTTCTCTTTGGCCTTTGGCTTGATTCTTCTGCTTCTTTGACCCTCTGCACTAACATTTCAAAACTTCAATTGTAAGTCCTAACCATGGACATTTATCATGTCATCACATCAAAATATTGATGCTTGCCCAAACCAAGTCCTCCCAGGGTGTAATGCAAACAGGAGAGAAGATGGAAAAATGTGTTGACATTCCCGGGAGTGTTTGCAGGAAGCTGGACACTGATCCCAGCCGGAGTCCAAGCGTGTCAGGAACTTTCCTGGCTCAGGTTTTTAGAGGCCATCTGAGGTGGCAGGATTACTTTTCTGGACGGTGCTGCAAATGAATGGGCCGCCAAGTCCAGGAAAATGGCTCAAAATACACAGCTTGCTTCAGAGCTACACTAACAAACTTTTCTTCACTGAAAATTGAAGCTGCCAGGGATACAAATCAGGTGTCATACGGAAAGAAAAGCAATCCAGTCTTTTTTTTTTTTTTTTTAACAAAAACAAAACCAAAAAAAAAAAAAAAAAAAAAAAAAAAACCCTCTTAGGACCAGAGATGCCATTTTGCCTGTCCTGGGGTAGTTGAAACACTGTTGGCAGGTGATTTAAAACACAGTGGCAATGACCACCTGTGAAAAGGCAATTCACAACCATGGGAAAAAAATATTTAGAGCTATTTCTCTATTTCTAGGGTGGCAGAAAAACAACTTTGAGGTCTCTGTCTCTGGACACACTGACACTCCCCTTCCATCTGCTACTCTTTTAAGATTTAACCTAAGAAAATTGACTTACGGATATTGAGGTCTGATTAGAGATTTGGCTATAGTGTCAGATCTGGATGAGGAATGTAAGATTATTTATGTTAAATAAATGTTCCTTAAGTTATTTTTATGCCTGTAACTTACCTTTAAGAGAAATCTAGAATCCTAAGATTGTGTCCCAATCTTGGTGTGAGCAGACCTGCAGATGTGTAAGCTGGAGAGCTTGGGAAAAGCGGGAATCACATCCTGAGTGGGGTCGTTTCAGTTTTTGATTTTGAAAGTGTGTTTTAACTTTGCCACAGGCATTTTGGTACATGTTGGTTTCATGCATGAGATCAGACACACACTACGAGATGCCACACTAGAGTCTACTCAGTGGAGTTCCTGGGCAGGTATGAGGGAGGTATGAGCAGAAGAGAGTCTTTCATGTGCGGCTCCTTTTAAGAGAGCGGGTGGGCACAGATTTACATAGTCACGCCCAGTGGTGTGTCCTCCATACATGGTGTATTCTGCAGGCACCGTGTTGGGTTTACCATGTCGGGGCTATGTGCCAGGAATTCTCAACTCAGCCAGCACCATGTTGGGTTTACCACGTGGCTGCTATGTGCCAGGAATCCTTACAGTACAAATATGTGCTGATGCTCTCTCTTTATTCATTGCCTCCTCTACCACCCTCTCACTATCCTACCCATCTTCCCTTTAAATAGACCTCTATTGCCCTCTCTTTCTCCCTCTTCCCACCCTTTCTTAATCACTCGCCCTTCTCCTTTATGATCTGCAATGCTCACGTGGTCTTTGTCTGAGTATGGCTTATTTCACTTAACAGTGATCACTAGTTCCATACATTTTCCTGCACAAGTCATGATTTCACTTTTCTTTATGGCTGTATACAAGTCCACTGCATGCATGTGTGTGTGTGTGTGTGTGTGTGTGTGTGTGTGTGTGTGTGTATGTGTGTGTGTCTATATATATATACATATATATTATGTATGTATATTATATATAACATTTTATTAGCTCCTTCATTTGTTTATGGGTATAGTTAATATTAGTTCAATCTTCTTGTCATGGATTTGTTTGAGTTAATAATATATCTTCTTGATTTAATTTTGGCTGGTTGATGTTTCTAGGAATGCAGGATCTTTTAATGTTTTTAAAACATTCCCTAAAGATATTCCAGATGTCATTAGAATCTATTGTAACACCCCCTTGTCCCCTCTAATTTTATTACATTTGGTCTTTTCTCTTCCCTTTGGTTAGTTGGCTAGAGGTTTTTCAGTCTTACTGATCTTTTCCAAAGAACAAACTTTTTATTTGATTGATCCTTTATATTGCCCCTTTGGTCTCTATTTTATTCATTTATACCCTGATATTAATTTTTAAAAGGCTTATTTACTTTTATTTAATGTGTATGGATACTTTACTTGCATATATATATTTACATACCACAATCATGTCTAGTGCCTGTGAAGGCCAGAAGAGTGTGTTGGATCCCCTGAAGCTGGAGTTAATGTTGCCTATGAGATGCCATGTGGATGCTGAGAATTGAACCTGGGTCTTCTGGAAGAGCAGCAAGTACTCTTAACTAATGAGCCATCTCTTCATTTCTTCTTTACTTCTACTGCTTTTGGGTTTGGATTATCATTGTTTTTAAGACCTTGAGGTCTCCTCCCTCCCTCGCCCTCCACCCCCATGGCTGTAAACTTCTCTCTTAGCAGTCAACCTCATTGCTCCAAGAGATCTTATAAATTGTTCTGGTATTTTCATTTATTTCTAGGAATTCCATGATCCTCTCGCTGACTCTGGCTATTCATTCTTCTGCCTTCAAGTATTTGTGTCCTTTCTATGACTTGCTTTGCTGTTGGTTTTGAGTTTTCTTCCAATATGACCGTATAGCACATAGTAAATTATTTTAATTGTTTTATATTTGTTAAGACTTGCTTTTTGGCTAGAATGTGGTCTATTTCAAAGAGTGTGTCATGAGTTTGTCGCACTTTCTCCTGTGTATTTTTTTAGTAGTATTCTGTTAAGTGCCTTCTTTGCTGGCTTTTGATGGTCATGAATGTTGACATTTGTACTTATTTTGACATATTCTTCTTTCTCCATCAATTTTATAAGATAACTTTACTGCATGTAACAAATTTGGTTGGTAGTTATTTACTTTCAGGGTTTGAAATGTATTATTTCATTCTTTACTGACTTTTAAGAATGCTGTGAGGAGATTTGATTTATTCTGATATGTACTTTTCTGTTGAGCTGGTGTCTTCCCCTTGCATCTTTATAGTTTTAACATCCCGACTAATATATCACAGAGAGGTTCCTCTATGCCTGCCTATTTTGGATCCTAAATGCCTTGTGAGAGTGGATATTCATTTCTTTCTCTATATTGAAATTTCTCTGCTATGATGTCTTTAGTCTATATTTCTGATCCCCCTTTTATCTCACAGACCCTCAGGTTTGATCTCTTGATTTTATTTAATAGTTCTTATAAACTGTGGCCATGCTCACTTCTTATTGCTGTTTGGATGTAGTATTTTATCACCCTTATGTTTCATTCCTGATATCCTTCCTTCTACCTGGGTTCAGTCTACTGGTGATGTTTATTTGGTTTACTGAGTGTTCCATTTCCCAATTTTCCATTTTTTTTTATCACAATTTCCTTGTTGAATTTTCTTTTATGTTACTGATATTTTAAAAATCCAAATTGCTTCTATTTTTTCCCATCACTTTGCTGACACTTTTATGTTGCTGATGTGTCTCTCCAAGCCTTGATTTGAATTCATTGTCTTGTTTGTGTCATCCAGTGATCGTTTTTACTTTGAAATTTTCATCCAGCTTTTAGCCTATTTTGATATAAGAAAATTCAGTAGTTGGGGAGTCTTTTGGATTAGTCAACTTGCCTCGTTTTTTTTCAGGCCTCTTGTGTTTCTATGATGCAATTTGTGAGTGTGCTTGCTTCTGATACATCCCAGCCTTATCTGCAGATGTTAGCAGCAGCCTGCTCAGTGAGTCAGAGCTGAGGCAACAGACGTTGATGTGGCAACAAACAAAATCCACTCCAAGTCAGTTAGTGCCCCTAATATATCACTGGTGGCCATGAGCTAGAACATGGAAATGGTACTGTAGGATATACTATGAAGCTGAGAACCATTTAAAGTAAATACCAAAGTGGCAAATGAGTAGGATACAGGAATAGAGTAAGGTAAAGGAGAGGGGAGGGTAGACTGGAGAAGAGTGTTAACAAGGGAAGGAAAACAGTCAAGAATACAGGAACAAAGGAAGCGATTTTGAATAAGGAGAAGGTAAACAAAAATAGGTGAATGTAAGAAGAATGATAAAATGGGGGAAATACGAGCTGTTTCTTGATGGATTAAAAGCAATACATTGAAATTAAAAAAGGTCTTGGGGCTGGAATGGTGGCCCAGCAGTTGAGTACTTTAAAAAAGATTAATTCTCTCTCTCTCTCTCTCTCTCTCTCTCTCTCTCTCTCTCTCTCTCTCTCTCTCTCTCTCTCTCTCTCTCTCTCTGTGTGTGTGTGTGTGTGTGTGTGTACATCTGTGAGTGCAAGTGACCATGGAGTCCAGAAGAGGCCATCAGAGCCCCTAGTGTTGAGGTTACAGGCAGTTATGAGTGCTAGGCATTCACAGTACTCACCTGGCTGGTGTTGAAGCCCTATACTGAGCAAGTGTCTTGTGTCTGGTAGATCTAGCTCTACTTTGGTACCTTCGGGCGGATGTAACGGAGAAGCTACCTGGTCACACTTAACTGTCCACTATATGGACTAATCAAGTTCTCTAACTCTCCAGAGCTCACCTGCCTTGGATGCCCTCAATAATGTTGCAAGTTGGGAAATGCAAGAATCAACTCTAACACTGCATTCTGCACTGTGTTCCAAATCCCTAAGTATGGATCTTGCTAGATGTTACCGCTATGGAAGTCAAATGTTCCACCATGGCTTCAGAGGGGCTTGGACTCCTCATCAGTGAATGGTAGATGGATGATTCCAAAGGTTGGTCCATCCTTTGATCTCATGCTCAGAGCAAGCAAACTTTGAGCTAATTTCAGATGAGGTCTGTTCCTGGCCACTGAGGGTAGAACTGTCTTTCCTCACATGTTTCGCCAGAATCAAACCTCCTGCAGGCTGAGGTGCTTGTTCTTTCCCAACGCATGGCCCTCCTGCCCTCCACAGCTACCTCCCTGGGCTCTGTCTACTTGGGGACTATGACCAGTTACACTCCAGATCCCTGACTATGGTTGTTTTCTGTTCTCATGTCTCTGTGGTAGCTCAAGCTTAAGTTTAAAAGGTTCAGACTTATTTTATCCATATAAATGTTCACCTACATGTACGTATGTGTACCATGTGTGCTCCTGGTGCCCATGGGGGTCATAAAAAGGAAATGGTTCACCTAAAACTGCAGTTATAGATGGTTGTGAGGCACTGTGTGGGTGATGGGAACCAAACCTAGGTCCTTTATAAGAACAGTGCTAACTGCTGAACCATCTCACCAGCTTCTGGTAGCTCAATTTTCAACAATATATTCCCTCTTAAGATGGTGACTGGCCACTGTCCTCTGAGTCATATACAATGACAAAAGTGGGATTCCTATTCGTTACTGACTTGCCCACCAGAGAAGTTACTGTCCAACCAAACATGGCATTTGAGGCTTGTGAGGACTGGAGGCTTGTCCTGAGTGCAGAACTCAGCTCAACTTTCAAGGATGCCTGCCTTATATTTGTTTGAGAATCCCTCGCTACCAGGAGCCAGGTCACTGTATCTCTGGCCTTTCCAGTTTCTCTTTGGAACTGAGTATGTTTGTTCTTATGCTGACTCTTCTCCTTAGCCAGGTCATATAAAGGTAACACTCACCATCTTATTGACCTCCTGATTTCTAACTACTCAAAAGGGAGACAAACAGCTTAAAATTGTTTCTTGAGCTCATTCCTCCTGTGAATGTGACCAGTGTTCAGGCACTTGTTATCTGTGGTCTTCTGCGCTGTCTGAACAGCATCCCATTCGAAATTTGCAAGACACCAAAGCTGTGTATCAGCCTGAATGGAGTGCTTCCTGACTCATGGCTTTGCTTAGCACCAGTACTGAGCAGTGTAATATCCATCTCATTTTGAAATGAGTAAACCCTTAAGGATGACTTTGACCACCTCATTGTCACAGCTCTCTGGAGGACCAGTGACTGAAGAGCTTTATCTACTCTAACCTCCTCTTCCCATTATCTATAAGAAAACCAAGCCTGGAGGGAAATGTTTTGCTAAACACCACATGACCTGTATTTCAGCCTCATGAGTTCTCATTTTAAGAGAGAACAATGTGTGAGCAAGTCTATATTCTACCATTTGGGGGCCATGTGAAGAGAAGTCTGAGATGGTGGGTCTAGGAAGAATTATCTTGCTTGAAGTCTCCTTCTGTGGACTCTGGTCCATGCTGAGCTTAAAGCCCTAGAGCTAGCAGGAATTTAGACTTGGTCATGGTCCCAGGTTTGTGTTTGCTTTATTTCCTCTGAGCAAGTTCTTTCTTGTTTTTCCACGTGGCTCCAAATACCCCATTGAGACGTGTAGCCCAAGACTGCCTTCTAACAGTTTATCATGTAGTTGCTTGTTCTACACTGTGATGGATGAAATAAGTGATCTAGAGTTCATGACTCATAGCACCCTGTCTCCACTCCTCCAACCCCAACTCACTAACCAATGATTTCTCCATGTTTTCATACTGACATATGCCAGGGGCCTTAATATAAAGCTGGGCCTAAATCAGTGACCTCGATTTCAATTCCCAGATTCATTTGACACAATCATTTGGTGCAATAGCCTCTGTTTTCCTATCTGTAAAATGAGTTTAATGTTGGCAACAGTGTTCTCAATGCAAGGTGGCTTTAAGTAAATTGCTGTGAAACAGGACTTTGTGAATTATTATTTTATAGTGGAAAATTTTACCAACTTATGGGCAGCCCAAGGCATTGCTGGCAATTTATTATTAATGATTACTAAAAACTCCAGCCCTACAGGAAGCTTCAGACATCATTACAGCATTACATTTTGCTTTTGGTTAATGGACAGCTATATTTCATTGTCATTTCCATGGCTAGCAAGATAGCACAGCTGAATAATTTTTACAAATATAAGATGAGAGATGACACATTCCAGTCTCTGTCACCCGTATTAATTAGATGATCAAATTCGGCATCACTAGAACCAAGTTTCTTGAACACATCTGTGTCCCCTGTGTGTCCTCCAGCACTCTCTCAACATCCAGTTCTTGGGAGCAAGGGTCAGAAAACACTGGACATGGTACTTTCAAGCTTAAAAAAAAGAAAACAGAATCAACCATGTGTTTCTTGTGTAACTGAAAGAAAAACATCATGATAGGTGTTCAGATGAAGACTGGTCATAGTGGAACATCTCTCAACCAAGCACTTGGGAGACAGGGACAGTAGGATCTCTGTGAGTTCAAGGCCAGCCAGAACTACATAATGAAATCCTGAATAAACAAAACCGCCACCACCACCACCATTACCAACAACAGCAGCAGCCACATCTTAATGGAGCTGTAGAGGCTTATTACTTAAGAGCATGTACTGCTTTTGCAGAGGACCTGAGTTTGATTCCAAGAGCTCAGATCTGACAGATCATGAACACATGTAACTCCAGCTCCTGGACTTTGAAAGGCCTCTTTTGGCCTCCATGGACACCTTCACTCACATACATACACACACACACTCCTCAACATACATATCCATATAATTTTTAAAAACAACAAAAATAAATCTTTAAAAAGCTCAGGTAATAGTAGGGGCATCTCTTTACATGAGAACAACACCCTTAAGGATTAAGATGAGGAAGCTCTTTTGATATCATCAAAGAAGTCTTTTTTCTAGAAGGTTTTAGTAAGAAAAGGTCATGTCTTAGAAATGTTGTACCACAGTTCTTGGATATAAGAACCGTGTTAGCCAGTGCTCTAGGATAACCTAGGCCAACCCCAGCTGTACACGTAGATGCCCCTTGGCCTGTGATTGGGTTACTGCCCCCTTTTAATTGGAAACACTCTAAGTTGGAATTCATCTAATATGCCTGGCCAAACAATATAGCTTGGCACAGAATCTAAGTACAGCATCAGCAGTTTGCACTCAGCATGGCTGACTTTGAGCTACAGCTTTCTGCCTCTGCCAAACACCAGGAGAGAATATCAATATTTTACTATTGCTAGCCCTGGTAAAGATTGAAACTCAAAATCTAGAATATGATTTGTACTGTGTGCACACAGCTCTTGCATCATCACAGAATAACCAACTCAGAAGTCAAACTTTGTTTTAAGAAAGGGATTATCTATGCTACAGAGGCAAAAAATCCTGTAACCCCCAACGGTACAAATAGAAGATCCTCTCCACAATGTCACAAGGTAGCACCCCATCTCTCTAGATTTTAAATCTCCTTATCCAGCCATCCATAACAAATATGTCTGTTTCCTGGGAATGACTGTACCTAAGATACTAACGGCAGGAATTTGGGCACTGTGGGTATGTCTGACCTAATCTCACCTCTTTTCCATGTCTGCTCTCAGACTGGCTGAGGTTGACAGTAAACTGCATTTTCAAAGGCTGAAGAAAACCAAGACAACAGTTCCTTAAAAACATGGTGTGATGGCGAGATGTAGACTGTAAAGGAAGGCTCGAGTCAGCATAGCGCATTGTTCAGTATTTAATAGCTTACAGCTAGTGAAGCACACATTTTGTTTTTATGTCTTCTGGCCTAGCTGAGTTTCCCTTTGTGCAGGCCAAGCACGCGTGGCAAACGGTTTTCCATCCAATTACAGAAGGCAGGGCATGTTTCCTGACCAGCAGGCTCCTTGCTTGTGTGGTAACAATCAGCGGGAGCAGGGACTTCAGGGCTTTTTATTCTTGTCTGCTCCATTTTCCAAGGCTGCCCCTTTGTTGTTTGCTTTTAGGTTATTCGATGCCAGGAAACAGCTCTAGATGCATCATATTTTCCACCCATTCATCAGTTTTGACCCAAAGAAGTATTCTGTCTGCAGACACAGAAAGGGAAGGTCTCTTGCCTTCTCTTACAAAAGAAGCCAGTGATTAGACTTGGAGTCTATTCTAGGCCAATGAAAGAACAGGAAAGAATGCATTCTCCATTAGACACCATGAAGACCTAAAGACAACTTAATCAGCGTCGATAAATAGCTATTGTGGTGTCTGCCGTATGTAGTATGGTCTAGAAAGTACTTCTTAAAAAGAGTTTCTCAGAAAGGAAGTCCCTAGAGACATCTAAGAGCAAAGATTCTAAAGTTCAAAAAAGCTGCCAGTGTTTCTTCCCAGAATTATGTGTTGCAGGTCCTTGCTGCACCACAGGACTACAATGCCCTGATGGCCCCAGCCAGGGGACAAAGCCACACACCTGCTTTTGTGCAGCCCAGGATGCCAAAATGTTTTTGATGACAGGCTCTTTGCTTTAGTCAGCCCATCCGTATCCAATGGGGCAAGTGTAGCAAGCAGTCTGGGAGTTACAGTTTGGGATGAGATCAGTGCCTTTGATCAAAAGACAAAGTTTCAATCTGACACTTGCTACTGGTGCATTGGCCCCCCGTGCAACGACACAGCAAGCTGTACTCCACCAATCAGCAGCCTTCAAACAACAGTAAGAGTAAATTGTAAATAAACAAAACTATTAAACCTTTCTGTCAGGCACTGGGTGGGTGGGAAGAGCTTCATATAGCCCATCTAATTGATGCCCCAATCTTGTGATTATTTTTAAGTGAATTCAAATTAATCTGGAATATATTCCTATTTTAAAAATAGAAAGTCTATACAATTCCTTTAACTTACAAATATAATCTTATGAGCTGCTGCTCTTCCAGAGGACTCAGGTTCAGTTCCCAGACCCATGCTGGGTAGTTTCCAACCACTATGACTTTAGATCCAGGGGATCTGAGTTCTTCTTTGGCCTCTAAGGGTTCGTTCCTTCCCCATCCCCCCATGACTATCTCTCACAGAAAAAGAACATTAAAGTGTGCTTTAAGATATTTCTGTGCCAGTACATATGCACCTGCCACATTGCTCTGCATATCATGTCAACTTATGATATATAGATTTATAAATATTTAGATAGATAGACAGATAGATAGAGAGAGAGAGATAGATAGATAGATAGATAGATAGATAGATAGATAGATAGAGATCGATGCTGTAGAACTTTATTGGTAGATATTCAGATTTAAAAAAAAAAAAAACTTTTCCTCCATGTGCCAAAAGCTCATATTTTTGTTTCTTAGCAACACCGTTTATACATAACTTCTAATGCTATGCTAATTGAAACAATCAGAATCTTGGCGACAACTTTTATCTGGCACATAAGTAGTCCTTAGAGACAAAAACCAAAGTGAAAGCAGATCTTGTAGAGAAAGAGGTCACTCTTCTTTTTTATTTTTCTTTATTTTTTTCCTTCTTTCTTTCTTTTTGGTGGGAGTCAATGTTGAACTCCGGACATTCCGAGCTAATTCTTGCAGCACGAAGCTGGCGCCAACAGGCTGGGCTTTAATATACCAGTTACAAGACTCATTCATGAGGGGCAAGAACAGACCACGAGGGGGAGGGGACAAGGGGAGGGGAGGGGGGGGACATGAGGGAATGGGATGGTCAGGTTGGGGGAGGGACAGAGAGTGAGGAAAATAAAAGAGATATCTTGACAGAGGGGGCCACTGTGGAGTTAGAAAAAACCCTGGCGCTAGGGAAACACCCCAGAACCCACAAAGATGACCCCAGCTAAGACTCCAAGTAGAGAGGATTTCTGAACTGTAATCAAATTGATGACCATCCTAATTGTCATCATAGAGCCTTCATCCAGCAACTGATGGAGGCAGATGCAGAGATCCACAGCTAAGCACTGTGTTGAGATTCTAGTCCAAACAAAGAGAGGGGGAAGAGATTATAAGAACAAAGTGATCAAGGTCATGAGGAGGAAACCCAAAGATGGCTGACCTGAGCTATTGGGAGCTCACCGACTCTGAGCTGACAGCTGGGAACCTGCATTGGACTGAACTAGGCCCTTTGAATGTGGATGGTAGTGGAATGGTGTAGGCAGTTTATGGGGCCTCTGCAGTGGGACAGGAACTCACTCCTAGTTCATGAACTGGCTTCTTGGAGTCCGTTCCCTACGTAGGAACATCTTGCTCAGCCTTGATACTGGGGGGAAGGGCTTTGTCCTACCTCAACTGGATATGCCAGACCAAATTGACTCACCTTGGGAGTCCTTGTCCTCTATTAGGAGTGGATGGGGATGGGGTGAGGAGAAGCTGAAGACTGACTTGGAAGAGGGGAGGGAGGGGAAACAGTGGTGGATATGTTAAAAAGAACTTTAAAAATGAAGTAGAGTATATTGAAGGAATGGCTTTTATTTTGTGTTTGGTAATCTAATATAGAGTTAAATATATTTAAATCCATGTATTAGTAGTCAAATAATAGTTTTAAAATATATTCTCTATTAAAATTATGTTAAATAATAAAAAAAAAGTTTTGGATTGGATTTGACTCTGTTCTTATTTCTATGATGCCACTTAAATGAACATTCTAGTCCGTTAAAAACTGATGCTTAGGTAGGGCAGTGGTGGCACAGGCCTTTAATCCCAGCACTCAGGAGGGAGAGACAGACAGATCTGTGTGAGTCTGAGGCCAGTCTGGTCTACAGAGTGAGTTCCAGGACAGCCAGAGCTCTTATGCAAAGAAACTCTGTCTTGAAAAAGGAAAAAAAAAATGATGCTTAGATAAAAGTGTCTATTCTGTGTCTTTGTCTCCTGGCACACAACCCCATCCCCTGATTATTCCGGTTCCCATGATACTGTCAAGCGCATCTGTGTTGGCTTCATAGTTACTGATGAATTTGTTGACTTGTATACTCAGTGTGAAATGAAACTATAGGAGTCGACATATTTTTTGTAAGCTTACACCTGTATATGATAACTTGAAATCACTTGGTATAGAAGGTTACAATCTGTGAAGGTTTGACTGATAATTGCCGTGCTATATCTCCTGAAATAACTATGACACAATGCACCTTCCTAATCTTTATTTCTGTTTTGGATATAAAATTCATACTTAACTTGTTTAAGTTACGTGCATGCAGAAGTAGCCGAAGAAAAGCAAACACTGGTCTTAATGGCCAAACCCAAAAAATAGAGTATTGGTATGTTTCAAATAAAAACTTTTCAATTAAACCAACTCCCCATAGCTCACTAAAGTCCATCTCAATCAAATTTGATGTTAGTAGTTCTGAACTGTAATAAATGACGGTAAATAAACAATCTAATTTGTGATGCCAGCAAAATGAAATATAATTAACCTAGTACAAGGTTCATTATAATATCCTGTCGCATTTGGAGTTAAGGTTATTAAAATGGCCATTATTTAGAGGAGGCAGAAGTTGCCTTATTATTGGCATTTGTTCTGAAACAGTTGTCTACCTTCTATACAGGAATTAATATAAAACTCAATTAAACAAAGTAAGACGTCGCAGTTAACTGTATTACAGGATCTGGAAGACATTGTACACAAGGGGAATCTAAGGAGAATATCCACCAAGGACCCATTCATGAAATCCTCTTATTATTCACTCAGCATCAGATTTGCATCAATCCTTTGGTCACCAAGGAATTTTTCTATTTTAAGCAATAAATTGTGAATAAGATAAGTATATTTGCACATGCATAAATGAAGCATATTGGCATTACAGCAATACCATTTCAGTTGTCTTTCTGGATTAGATATTTTTCTGTTGCTGTGATAAATATTAAAACAAAACCAAAAACACCATAACCAATGCATCTTATAGACGAAGGATTATTTGGCTCAACGCTCCAGAGGGATAAGAGCCCATCCTGGTAGGCAATGGTGGCGGTAAGCAGCCTCTGAGAGTTTAAATCTAACTGCAAACTGGGAGCAGAGAGTAGAGGGAATAACACACTGGAAACAATTCAAGGCTCGAAACCTCTCCCTGCCCTCTGTTGTGACATATTTCCTCCAGCCAGTTCACACCTCCTAAATCTACCCAGCAAAGGGGAGGAGTATTCTATGCCCTAGTCAATGGGGGGACATCTCAGGCAAACCACACATTCACTTAATAGTCAAATAAGCATTTTTTTTTTCTTCCTTGAAAGAGAAAAATTTACAAGTGATGTTGGAAGGTGATCTTTCTATTTAAAAGGTGGGATAAAAGGTGTGGTTTATTTAAAAGGTAGAATTAACACCAACTTTGCATGTTCAAAGATTGTTTTCAATTCCAGTTTTCTAAATGTGACAGTGACTCTTTAGAATAGTGGATGTCAGTTGGATGTGGAAATTGGGATTGATCACTGGACACCAAGCCCTCGTTACTTTAGGAAGTGAATTTGGGGGCACCACACTAATTCTTACAGGGAGTTAAAATCAGGACCACATGGCAACTATAAAACATTGTGGTGCATATCAAACTCAGTTTTGTTTTTCTGTTTGCTTGGCTTTTTGGTTTGTTTATTTTGTGTTCTGACACAGAAGATCTCACTAAGTATCCCAGGTAGTGCCAGCTTGAACTTGAAGCAATGCTCCTGTCTCAGCTTCCCATATGCTGGGACTTACAGGGGTGGGCCTGCTCAAGTTTGGGCTTTTGTTGTTGTTTCTTATTTGAGGCGGGGTCTTACTATGTACTCTTGGCTGTCTTAGAACTCATTTATTTCTACCAGGCTGGCCTTTAACTGAGAGAGCCACTTGGGATTAGAGGTGTGTACCATTGTGCCCGGCCTGGACTTGGGTTTTTAAACACAAATTTAAAGAGACATTTCTAGACTTTTTTAGTCTATCCCATGTTTAATACAACATAACTTCAACCCTCCTGAATTACAAACACCTATCTTAAGATGTTATAGTAAAGAAATGTCTGGACAATCAGAATGCCAATAGAAGAAACACTCATAAAATTTTCGGTGGCAAGAATTCCTTGAGTCTTGGCCCTTATGTCTAATATGGGGTGTTCATTCAAATATTTTGATTGTTCAATTACATGTAAATTTATTTTAT
Source organism: Phyllotis vaccarum (assembly GCA_033318265.1). Lineage (NCBI taxonomy): Eukaryota > Metazoa > Chordata > Mammalia > Rodentia > Cricetidae > Phyllotis > Phyllotis vaccarum. The sequence continues at coordinate 45,567,741 of JARWLC010000005.1, read as the reverse complement.
GCACTGTGGGTTTATATAATGTGCTTGTATTATGTCCAAATATAATAACCTTTGAAAGGTGGATGGTAGATAAATATTAAGTTTTTGATGAATATTGTCTAAATGGAAAAGAGCCCATTGGTTTTACTATAACCGTTATTACTGAATACACTTTTATACCAGTCAGACCTCACCGTATAGCAGAACACACCCAAGAGTTAATAGTTAAGACAACTATTGCTCGCTACCTCTCGATTCTTTGAGTAACAGGCAAGGCTCATCCATCTGCCATAGGGCTCCTGTTCTCAGTAGCATTTCACGTCATCAGTTAGTTGTGTTTCAGCTACCCCTGTAGGCACTAGCTTCTGATTGATGCTTGAATTTCTGTCAGCATATTCTTAAAGCTGACTGTGTGATGTTGGTAGCATTTTCTCACAGGAAGCAAGAACACAACCCAGCTCCACACCTTCAGTTTGGGAGATAATGTAGAAAGCATGGATAGTGAGAAGGATTTATGTAGCCACTGTAGAAAAACCATCTGCCACAACTTTAGTTTCATCTTATTTTATTTTCTTTGTGATTTTTAAAAATTTTACTTTTGTCCTTTATGACTCAGTTCCAAGTTCTAATTGTAACTGAATGGGAACTCAGTGTTACTGTCTTAAGTGACGATCTAGATAAATGACAGCTTACAGATATGACTGAACATTCTTCACTGAGTTTACATTTCTCTTCAGACCTGCTCAGAATTACATGAAGATATTACGTACTTCACCTTCTTTGGTATCAATCCGCTTTTTTCCTCACAAAATAATTTGGAAAGTTCTGCACTTTCTACATTTCAAAATGGATATAAAATTCACTAGACCCCTGTCAGAAATACATTTAGTATATTTAAAAGTTGTCTCTGGTATTCATTGTTGTGTTGGTAAGAGAGTTCTAGTTGGTTGTTTGTATCATTCTCAGTATTGCAATCACGTAACAAAGGAGTGTTTCCAAATATCTTTTTAGAAACCTCTCTTTATAGCACATGCATATTTCAAAAGTAACTTATTTTACTCAACATTTTAAAAACGTGTGCCTGAATTTCAAATATCATCTGGTGTACTATCCGTCTTTTGTGCTGGTAAAAATGGTAAGAAATTTTGTGCCACTTGGTGTTTTAATTAATAAAAGGAAACAATTAGTTTTAAAACAGCAGCTGTTTAAAATCCCTTGACATAGTAAGACAACCAGGGGACTTCCCTGCACACTGTGATCGAGTTGCATGGTCACAAAGCACAAACATGAATAATCCAAAAAATGCTGGCACCTATAGAACACAACCTGGTCCTGAAAGGGACAACTACTTACATCTGCCCTTTGTAGACTCTGTGGTGCATGGGTTACACAAACCTCTGAGCCTTGGACCAAGTGTCCATGAGAGGTTTTTGTCCCTTACGAGCTGTTTGAGATAAATAAGCCAAAGTCCGCTATACTCGCTTCCTGGAATGCCCAGCTTTGGAAGCCATTGTCCCGCATACTCACTGACTTTAAGGCGAATGGGGAATGGACCTTTGAAAGAGGGCTTCTTGCTACAATGGTCTTCTCAGTCTCAGAGAATTTTGGACTGGTGTCATATTTGACTTGGAATACACTTTATCTGTGCCATAATGCTCAAAGAGTTATTTCTCAAGTTTATTTCTTTTTATAGAGGTTTTTTTTTTTTTATTGCATGTATGTGTCTGGGTGGTCTCATATGTGCAGCTGTCCGTAGAAGCCAGAAGAGGGTATCAGCTACATGGAACTGTCTTTATAGGCAGTTGTGAGCAGCTTGATGTGGGTGCTGGAATCAAATCAAAGTTCTATTCCAAGAAAAGTTCATGTCCTTAAACCTCTAAGCCATCTGTCTGGCACACCAGGTTTACTTTACAGCTATACAGTGGCTATTAATTTGTAATCTATAGTAATTACAACAATACTTTGGCTACAGGAACTAGCTTCCAAAATCGAGCCTATAGTCTGCATCATTTTGAAAGTAGACCATTAATAACTTTTACTCCTTTTGTGCTTTCCTATGTCACCATCTCCTAGGTTCTGAGTGGGCTGGGCACAGGGTGAAGTAATCAGGAACATAAAACATATCTTCCAAGTGCTTGTTTCAACAACTATGGGGTCTTCCCGAAAGCATTTATCTTCCTCCTGTGAAAACGTTACTCACGAGATGTGGAGAGGGGCCATGGCAGCTCTTCACTCAAGGCTTTAGCTGATGTAAAAAGCAGGACTTTTTCTCCTTGTGAAGTAGTTATCAGTTACATCTCTAACCTCATCTACACAGCACACGGCTTCTTCCAGTTATAATTTGTCAAATGCCCTCATCTGCTAGAAACCATTGACCAGATGAGAGGCCCAAGGGAAGGCTTGGGCATTGCTACATCTAGGGGTTGTCTGGATTTTTAGGGGTTTTCCATGTGAATTTTTTTTCTGTTCTTTCCAAAATTCCCATTCCCTTATCTTGTCTTCATTTCTCACACACACGCCCACGACCGCCATCTTTACTTTCTGGGTGTCCCTTGGCATAGTTGTCGATCCTGTAAAGATGGTGGCCTCCAAGGCCACTCCTGTATCACTGCCATTACCACCACCATTATGTGATGAGATAAGTTTCTGCTGGTGTCCTTTCTCGGTGTTGACGGTCCTCAGGGTGGAATGGAGCAGACGGAGGCTTCTCAGAGGTTAGGCTTTCCCATTCTAAACATAAGAACACGCCATTCTTTGCTCAAAACCTTGGAAAGGCTCTTCAGTTTTGTTCATAATAAAACCCTTCAAGATCTGGTTCTTGTGTTTGTGTCTGGTCTCAGACCCTGTGCTTCCTTTCAGCTCCCAAAGATCCCTTGTGGTTCCTTGACACAGTAAGTATGCTGTCTAAATATTTGCACAGGTTCTTCATGAATGCATACCTGCTCTGAACTCAGGCATACTTCGGAGTGGGCCCCTCCTCACCTTCTTCAGGTTTCACCAACCTGAGCTAATCCATGAGAATGCCCTGTGTATCCCCAACTGACATCTCAACACTTAATATTTCCTGCCACAGCTTTCCTGGAGCGCCTAATTCACTCTCCCTTCGTATCTCATATCATTTACAAATAGCCTGCGCTTGTTGCTTTATATTGCATGCTGTGTCATAAAGCAGCTAGCTCAGTAGTTAGAACATGACGGGTTATGGTTTGGATGTGGTTGTCCCTGTAAAAATAAATTTGGTCACTACTGTAACCACCCACTCAATTGAGATCTTTGAGAGACAATCCATAAAGGGATTAATCATTCATATCTCTGGAAAATGGACAATTCATTTATGAACATTGAGGCTTGGTTAATATTCCCCTCTCCACACACATACATTGCTTTGGCATGCTGGTCCACTCTAGCACACTTGTCCTGATCCTCTATGTTACCACACAGTTTAAATTCATGCTGTTAGATCCAGCCTCCAGAACTAGAAAATACACTCCATCATTTTCTATAAATAATCTAGTTTGTGATATTCTGTTATAGCAGCAAGATATACAGATTAGCACATTGGTATTTGTTAAATTTTGTCTTGGACTTTTCATTCATCACTGTATTCAGTGTCTAAAATGTTACCTAGTCCCATAGGAAATATTTCAAAGGTATCTTTCAATGGTTTAGCAGATGAAGGCTGAATTCTGGTCCCATGGAAGGGCTCTCCATTTTGACTTAGTTTCTCATACAGATACTTCAGACATGGAGCTACTTATAATTAGGGCCAGATAAATCTTTGTTGCAAGGTATATGCATTATGTACTCTTCTTAGAAGCATACTTTAATCTCTGTGCACATGTGGGCTCATACAAAAGCATTTTTATCTTCTTACTCCAGTATGAGGCAGATCTTCAGGGCTCAAACTTTTCTAGAAGCTGTGGTGATATTTATATTTATTTATATATGTGGTGATTATTATATTTAATAAAAATAGTCTGAAATATCAGAGGACAGAGCCACCCACAGAGCCAAGCCATTAAGGTCAGGGAGTGGTGACCTATGCCTTTATTCCCATCACTCAGGAGACAGAGATTCATCTGGATCTCTATGAGTTCAAGGCCTAACAGAGCCAGGCAGTGCAGGCACACACCTGTAATCCAGCACTTGGGATGCCAGGATTCTGCTCCAGTACTTGGGAAATGTACATCTTTAATCCCAGAACTAGAAAAGTTGATCCAGGAAGTGAGGTAGCTGGGTGGAGAAAGAAAGATAAGGCAGGAGGAGGCAGAGCTGCTTCTCTTGGTCTGTTACTTCCCTTTTTGGCTAAGGACAGAGAGGCTTGGAGTCAGAGGATTCATGAAGACAGGCCTGAGGAGTTGGCTGGGTGAGAAGTGGCTGTGGTTTATTTCTCTATCTCTCTGATTTTTCTGCTTTTCCCCATTAATTTTTCTATTAATTTCCACTAAAATTTTCTGTTTTTCTTTCTAGATTTAAAGTAAATGTAAAGTAAATGCTAAGCACAGTGAAATGTATTAATTTTTCCTAGTAAGTATTTAATAATTCTATCAGAGGCTAAACCTGGCCTAAGTTACTTACATAGAAATAATTTATTGATTAAGATACAAGAATTCAAATAAATTGTCAAAATATTTGTACAAGGAAGGTATTTTCAAATATATCTTACTCCCTTTGAATTACTGATTTTATTCTCTACCTGGAGGCAAGGAGATAATTTAGTGTCTTCGCTGGAGTTCAATGCAAAATGGTTGTTTAACAGATACCAGTTGACAGACAAAAAAATAAATTCATACGCTAAAAAATTCATATGCCGAAATCTACTTATGCAATAAAATCCTTAAAGAGCATTTTGCTTGGCAAGTTACTCCATTTTTACTATTGCATTTATGTGAAAGTGATGAAAAGGTTTATCATTAGAAATATTCCCTAAACTTGAAACTATTTGACAGTATTCCCAAAGAATTTAAAATGGAAATAAGTGTTAACTTATTACACCTCCAGTGTCCACCCCAGCAAATGCAGCAATAACCATTTACTGTAACTTAAAAGCAAAGCATGTTAGGCAGTCTAGAATGACCAATAGCAGAAAGTAGAGGACGGGCCTCCCTAGCCACGGACAAAGCATTAAGCTTTTTCTAACATGGAATGTTCTAGAATACATTAAAAAATAGACATTATAAACGGCACCAGCTCAAAACATGTAGATGAGCAGTTACTGGAAACAACTTGATATCGCCTGCAGCTGTGTGTGTTTACTGCAACTCTGAGACTTTCTTCTTTGTCTTCCTGTGTTTATTCGTTGCTGGTTTTTATCATAGTATATTTTCCAAACTGCCATCATCTCTTGCACAGCAGCAGCTCTAGGTCAATCTCCCCAGCTTCATTATTGTTTTGATTTTCACTACCCAAATGGCACACAGTGATCTCAAATACACTGTCTTCTTATTGGCAAATTGACGTCCAGTTGCAAATAACGATAAAGCCCCCAAATCTTTAATTGATTGACTATAGCTGCGATAACATGTTCGATCTGATTTTAATATAGGTTTTGAATTTATTAGCTACATCTTAAAAAGCATTTCCCACTTCTTCTGAAATTCATAATCTTCCTGAAAAAAGATGAATGATATAGACAGTATTTATGTTCTTCAGTTCACTCAACTTCTCTTAAATCATTAACTATGAGTTACATTTCATGCTCATTTCAGCAACTTTTATTAATAGGTCATTGTGCATTTTACCTTCTCTTCATAAAGTACAGCACAAATAAAATAAATGGAAATGCTGATAGTACCACCCTTTGATGCAAGGGAACATGGATGAATGATGGACAAAATGAATCCAAGGTGAGCAGTACCTCTTCACTGATCTGGGCAAGGTCCCTATTTGTGTGAAATCTAGTGCTGGATGAGAGAAATTATAGTGACATTTATTGAGTTCTTACTTGTGTGACTGATCATACTTGTTATCATTTAAAACCAGGAATATTGGTAGATCTGTGCCAAAAATAAAGCAGAAAATATTGTCAAAGAACAGACTAAAATAAAGCTCAGCTCAGTAAGTTTCCCTGTGTGAAAAGAAAATCAAGGTGCTGCCTAAGTACTGTCTAATACAAAATAACACAAACCACATTGGTAATACTGAGTTCCTAAGAGATACACATATAAAGTTTAAAGTATAAAAATAAGAGGTAAAAAAATGTATCTTAATAACCTAGTTTATTTCAACCCTATCTAAAACATCACGATTTTGAAATAAATATATTCAATAAGAAATTCATTAATGACAAGCTTTACACTTTTTGTACCATCTTCTAAATCCAGTACTCATTTTCCATCTTGAGTGCATCTCAGTTTGCATTAGCCACATTTCAAGCGCTTGCTATAGCCCTGCAGACCACACAGGTGGGTGTGGCACAGAGCAGCACAGGCCTTGATAACAAGAGCTGAGAATCAACCAAATAGTCCAAGACAGCTTCTCTCAGATCGTTGGATAACTTGTAAACACTTTGGTTGCCTTTAGATTTTACACCACCAGAGCTGAAAAGTCTGGTTTAGAATTGCCTGGTATAGTTTGTCCAAGACTCCAGCTGGCAGATCAATCAGGGAACCAGCTTGGTTGCACATGGATGGCCATTGGCAAGATGCATCGTATTCATGTCAAATGACAGTTCAATGCACAACATTTTTTTTATTGCTTCATCAGCTCTTCTGATGTCTAATTAGGATGGCCATAAAATCCGTTATCCAAGCCAGGACATCTTTGAGAGACAAAGAGGAACTGTTAATAAGGAACCCAGGACAATAGGCATAATATAGGCCTGTCTTCTACTGGCCAGTCAGGACATATGACCATGCTGCTTTTAGCATTTCCTTCCCAGGATACCTTGGGTTACTTCCAGTGGGCTCATGAATCTCTAGGATGTAACTCAGTGAACAGTCACTTTCCACTAGGCCATTCACCAAAGCCCACATTTCCTCCTTCAGATTCTAGTCTAGTGGTTCTAAACCTGTGGATTGGGACCTCATTGAGGGATACATATCAGATATCTACATTATGATTCATAACAGTAGCAAAGTTACAGTTATGAAGTAGCAGCAAAATAGTTGTATGGTTGGGATCACCACAACATCAAAAAAAAGTAAGACGTATTGCACAAACTAGAGTTAGCAAATAATGAAAACCCAGAGCCAGTTATTGGGGAAAAGCTGGAATATCAGAGAGAGAAAACAGACCACAGTCAGTTCTCACCCAGCCAACTTCTCAGTGCTGTCTTCAAGGGTCTTCAGCCAGACTGGTTTTTTCTATAGAATGAATGAATCTCTGCCTCCTCCGGCCTTATATTCTTCCCTGCCCAGCTGTTTCACTTCTGGTTCAACTCTGCATCATAATCCTAGAGTTAGGATTAAAGGTGTGAGCTACTACTGTTAGGCCTTGAACTCACAGAAACACAGACAAATCTGTCTCTTGAGTGATGGGATTAAAGGTGTGGGTCACCACTCTCTGACCTTCATGACTTGACTGTGGGTGATTCTGTCCTCTGATATTCCAGGCTCATTCTATTAAATATACAATATATCACCACAAAGAGGGTGCAGCATTAGGAAGGTTGAGAATCACTGCTCTAGACTCATTCCAAAAGGCTGCATCAGAAAAAGCTTTTTCTCCCAAATCTAAGAATATTGTTTTTGATGCAATTCTCTCTCTCCCTCTCCAACTCCCTCCCCCTCCCCTCCCCCTCTCCCTCTTTCTTTCTTTCATGTGCATTGGTGTAAAGGTATCAGGTTCCCTGGAACAGGAGTTACAGACAGTTGTGAGCTGCTATGTGGGTGCTAGAATTTGAACCCAGGTCCTATAGGAGACCAGCCAGTGCTCCTAACTACTGAGCCATCTCTCCAGCACCACTGATGCAATTTCCAAGCTTCCTGCTTTGTGATTTTCTGTTCTGGGTCTTGTTTAAATTGGGAGTTTAATGACACATGGCTGGTGTCAGCTAAATGGAGCTGCTTCATGGCAGGTCTCTCAAGGAAAGTGAAGGACTGGTAAACAAAGCTCGTTATGTGTGCAATCACCAGAGACAGCATGGGAAATATCTCACTGGATGTAACAAAAGCCATCGTCAGCTCTGAGTGTGAAAAAGCAGGCATGGAAAATTGGAGGTTTGACAACTAATTTATTTATGTCTTTAACGTTCTTCAATAGGACCCTCCTCCCCATCCCTGGAAGATTAAACGGTTTTTACTTTTGCTATTTTCCAGCTGAGAAAGGTAAAGATCATGTGAAGAAAATGGGAAGAAACTGAAAGCAAAGGGGACTTCTTCACTAGCCTGAGGGCTCAAGGAAAGTCTCAGCCTGGATTCTGTTGTGCTTTGTATAAAGGCTTCGAATTTTACAAGATGACAAGGCACTGGGTACCATGGGGCTCTATGTCGTGTAGAAACTACAGTCAGAAATTGGCTTGTTTTTCTAGTATTCATTTTTAATTCATCCATAATTCTTTTGTTTTCCATTTCTTGCATTTTTCTGTAGTCAAGTATCTATATTTGTGATTTTAATTCTCCTGTTAATGTATTAGTTATTATATGAGTGATTTAGGAATCTCTATATTATCTTTGTTACTGTCATTAATATAGTTCCGAGGCAATGCAAGGGCCTTCGAACATTCCAAATCTGTCTATTCACTAGAGTCTGCTGTGCTATTGTAGGTATATATAGAGTCTACATGTATTTCATATTATTTTCACATTATTATTTTATTATAGTCGATATGTTTGCACACATGCTTGTCTTTTTCAGAGCTGTTCACTTCCTGTACATTTTGATTTTATTTTTTTTAAAAAAATCTTTGCTTCTTCAGTTATTTAAATATACTATTGTATAGTTTTGTGGTTAATTTTTTTGTTTCTGTGAAAACATCTTTCTTGTTCTTTGATGTTTGAAAAATATTCTGAACAAATAAAGAATTCTATGTTGACATTTATTTTACCCCAGCACCTTATATCCTTTTATTCCAGTGCCATGTTATTTTTATTGACTGCTTCTTTGACAACTTCACAATGTACATATCGTATACTGATTACTCTAATCCTTCACCTTCTCTTAACTCTCTTCCACTTCTGTCTGTCTCTCCCTCTTCTCTACAAACATCCCTCTCACATTCCTATCTATTTATGTTGTGACCCGCTGAACTTAAATAGAACAACCCATGGGACCCTAGGTTTGCCGCTATCCATTGTAGCCTGGTGGGCTTGGCACTCGGTGCAGAACTGAAGACAGTGATTTTCTCATTATATGATCTATCAGTGACCAACAGGTCAGCAGGAAGAGGTAGGGCACCATGAGCACTACCTCCATGTAACCTGTTGATAAACCAGTCTTGTGCAAATAACCGAAGCTCCTGGGATTCCATGATTACATTGGTTGTGTTGTGCTCAGGGAATGGCATTTTATGACTTGTCTCCCATCTTCTAGTCTTTAATTCCTCTGGATCCCTCTTCCATGACATTCCCTGAGCCCTGGTGTAAAAATGTATTGTATGGGGACAGGTCCTCAACAGTTTCTTATTCTCATTGGAAACTTGTAAATTTCTGCACTTAATACTGCTCATTGCAAAGAGGCTTTTCTGATTAAAACCTTGTTGTGGCAACTATAAACACAGACACTTTATAGGCATATTGATGCTATGTCAATTCAGCTAAATAACAGCTTTCCTTCTTGAGCCTACAACTTCTCCAGACATGGGTTGTTGACCAGGCTGAAATGACAAACTGTTTCATGGATTTCATGTCATTGTCATTCTTGAGCACAGCTAACCTACTCTTTCGGTTATCCTTTCAAAGTTAGGAACTGCACTCCTGGAGAATGCAAACTCAGGGTTTTCTTCTTTGTTTTTTGGTTTTTTTTTTTTTTTTATTGCCACTATGTTGCATAGTTTTAAATTCTGTGACAGTTACTTGCAACGTGATATTTTTTTCTTCTAGTTGCTTTTCAATTAATATCTTTATCTTTGAGCTATATATTGTTTTTTTTTGTATTAAGTCTTCATGAGTTTTTAGAGTTTTTCAAATGTGTGAATTCATCTGTTCCACTGGATTTTGGGAATCCTCAATCCTTACATCTTCTAGACCTGTTCTTGAGGCATTTCCTCACCTCCTTATTTCTGTACTTCCAAATGCAACCGTTGCTTTTATTTTGGCTGCATTTTATACACACTCTTCTGTAGTGGGATTCAGGTGTTAGCTGATAAGGTTGGAAGGCACATATCCAGAGCCCCGGGCACCTGAAGGGGGTGTGGTCAGCCCTGTTCAGAAGGGGCTGTTGGAATCTTGAGTGGCCCATTTTATTCCTGCCTCCTTGAGAGATGGGATCACTATCCATCACCTGGACCATCCAATTGCTCAAGTATCTTCCTAAGGTGTAACCTATGATTATGAGTGTTAAATTACTTCCCAATAAATATTAATCCTGTATTTGGTATATTGCAAATGAGATTTATCATATATTATGCCATATCTTGCATCCAATGTGGGGCGCCATATGTTTCAATAAGGTTTCTTGACCCTGAGAGACAAGAGGTCCCAGACCCACAGACCTGCAGCCCCAGACCACTTAGGCACCCGCTGCTGCTTTTCCTCCCCAAAATGATTCAGACACTTATATTAACTTCATGCTGGTTGGCCTATGGCTCAGGCACATTGCTAACTAGCTCCTTCATCTTAACTCAACCCATTTTCATTAATCTGTCTGCCATGTGGCCCGTGGTTCACCTGTGTTCCTTACATGTTTCTTCTTGGCCAGCTGGCTCCATCCGTCTGACTCCGCCCTTCTCCTACCTATGCTCTGATTTCCTCTCCTACTTTTTCTATGGTGCCTGTCATGGGCCAAAACAGCTCACTGACACACCTTCTCCACAAAGAATCTGCTGTCCTTTTTGTTGGTAATTAGATTAGGAGACTGTGACCTTCATTCCCAAGTGCATTTCAGTGTGAAGACTTGCTGGTTGTCTGCTTGCTCCTACCTAATCTGTAGTTTTTTGAGGACATTGACACGGTAAGTAGAATGTTCACTATTTTCTCTCTTGTCTGGCTGGACTTTGAACAATAATTTATCTCTCTGGGCCTCATGACAACAAGAGTTGACTAACTTTTGTGTCCTCCTGTCTGTCCCCTCATAGTCCCACCCTGTACATTTTAGTAAGACTATTTCAAGGGGAAAAGCACCAGATAATGCCAACTTCCCTCCCTGTGTTCTCTTTCTTCAAGATATTGACCCACCTCTTGTCAACCTTTATTGTCCTTTTAGCCTTCAAATTGCTAAATCTTTGTATTTGTATAGATTTCATCTATGTTATTAGAGGACAGAGGTGACTTGATGAAAAGCTGCTCTGTGTTTCATGGGAAAGTAGGTGAACTGCCTTTGCACTCCTCTCAATTCTAAATACAACTTGCATAAAAATACATTTAAGGATCAAATCATCGTTGAACTTAGACCAAGTAAAACAATAAACTGAAGTTATTATTCCTATGACTTGGCAACCATATTTTAAATAAATGACGACACTGTGTCCACACCAGAAATCAAGTAACAGGAACAAATCAAAGGATCGTATTACCAGCAAGGTGTTGGCTGAAACCAAAAGTCCTGGAGAGAAAGTGCAGCAATGTCCGTGTGAACAGGCAGAGGAGAAAAAGAACCATTCGGAGGTCACTTATCCCTAGAAAGAGTCTTTGTCATTCTAAAAATATGACCAGCTACTGGAAGTACGGTCAGTGGTTCCTCACTTCAGTAAGATAAAATGCTGATGAAGAGTCTAGTGACATCAGTTATTCTGTTCATGCTGAGGTTCAGAGAGTAAAGTGGGAGAGCTGAGCAATGCCTATTCCTTAGTGTAAGAAAAAAATCCAAGTAATATCCGTTGTGGTCAAAAACATGTGAGGTGTATTACTCATGTTTCTCACCACTGTGATAAAATATCCAGGAAACCCATTGAGACAGAAAGCCCATGTGTGTGCATGTATATGTGTGTGTGTGTATATATATATATATATATATATGCATATATATATATGTTTGTATATGTATATATTGACACATATTCATGTATACATAATACATATATATGTGTACACACATATGGATAGACAGACAGATGAACAGACTGACGGACTGATGAATGGATGGATAGGTGGGTGGGTGGATGTATAGTTTGGTTCATGATTTGAGAGCATCCTACTCTTGCAAGGAAAGCATGGTAAAAGATGCCGCAAGCTGTGGTAGATGATGTGTAAGGTGATTTGCTTACATCTCTGTGGACCAGAAAGGCCTGCACTGGGAACAGGACAGGGCTATAATCCTTAATGCCCTGAGACTTACCTCCTCCAGCTAGGCCAGAGTTCTCAAAGACTCTGCCAACAGCCCTAGATGGCAGCACCAGCTGGGGAAACAAGTGTTTTGAACCCATGAGCACTAGTGGCAAGTGCCATTCTGTGCCCAGCATGTAAGAGCAGTTGTGTGAAATGAGGAAAGTCAAACACGGCCTCTGGGACAGTCACTGGGTTGGCAGTTTACAGAAAACCACTAGATTATCATGCCACAACAAACCCATTGGTGAGAAACAGAAATAGCAGTTCACAGAGCCACTGTAGGGAAGAAATCCAGAGGGACACCAGGAGCAGGGCAATGGAGCTCTGTCACTCCTAAATGGTGTATGTGACGTGGGGGAAGCCTTGCTGCATTTATAAAGTGAGAATAATAAATCGGACCTTGTAACGCTGTCCCACAGACTAGGCATTACCTAGCAGGATGACATGAATAAACAGCCAATGAATCCCTGGTGTTTTGTCATTTCTTCCTCAAAACTTATAGCGTAATAAGACATTTCTAGTTATTGTCTATTATTTAATAGTCCACTCAGGAGACAGTTTGCCTCATTTTTTCTAAATGAACTTTCAGTCGTTATAGTAGAAGATTCATACGAAACCAACAAAGAGTAAGATAATGATTCCATTAAAAGAATTCATAATAATCACATCAGAGTTATTAGTAATTTCTCACGGGGAAATGAAACAATTAAAAGCTGTAAGGCTGAGGGAAGAAATCAATTAAACATAGACGTTCTTCGTCATTCTGATCTGTATTTCACTTACATTTGAACAATGAGACCTTGGTGTAGGCTCAGTGTTTAGTCATCAGTGAGTAGCAGGAACACGAAGATTACTATTTGGCAGTGACCTTGGCACTGACCAGAACACCATTCCTTATATTATACCTTTAACGATTAGCTGGAAGAACGTTTGCTTTGTAAATTCACTATGAAAAGGTGTCTGCCATTTCCTTTATATCTTCTGTTTACCTTTCGCCTTTGTATGTCTCCCTCACTACTCTGCTCTCTCATCTTCCATCATGAAGTCTCCCATTCTCACCATCCATCTCTCTTTGTGGGGGAAATCTGAGATTTCTACACTTGTATTCCTACCCTCTCATTCTCCCATAAGCCTGTGTGCACATAGCTCCTCCTTGGTTAGTCTTATCAGGGCACCACTTCTGCTTTTGGACTTAAAAGCCTTAGCTTACTAAGCAGGAGTTGATGAGGTGATTGATAATCACTACTCATTGAAGGGCCTTTTCTGGCTATGGAGACTCTGGTTGCCTAGACTGCCTCTAATTTCACAGACCTACACCCTGCAGCCTCTGTCCAATGGACATCCTCTCTTCATTATTCTGAGTCCGAGAGTAGAGATCACATTCCCCACACCTATAGTCGCCACCTAATGACCTCACTCAGTGACTTTACTTGAAATTTGCCTATTTCTTTATATCTAATATGCTATGATAGACTGAATAATGAATCTCAACGATGCCCAAATCCAAATCCTTAGCCCCTGTAAGCAAATGTTACTAGAGATACAAGAAAAACAACTTTTGTCAACTTAGGTTTAGGATATTAAGATGCCCACAATAGTCAAGGGGACAGTAAACCTACCAAGACAGTGTTGATGTGAGGAAGGTGGAGCTTATTTGAATACTGGGAAAGAGGCAAAATGATGGCTGAGGTTAAATGTGTTGTCACTAGCTATGAAGGTAGAGGATGCACTCATGGGTTAATGATGTAAGACTTGAAGTACTAAGAGCTTGGAAAAATCAAAGAGCTAAAACTTAAAACCTTTAAATGGAGCATGGATTCAGTTACTGAGATCATGTGGACACTGGCCCCCAAACCCTAAGACGAACAAGCATGTGGCAATTTGTTGTGTAGGAAATGGCTAAGTGTGCATTTTTCTTTACATTTCAATGTCTCTGTGATTAGGGTGTTTAACAATCACAGTATTTCAGAAAGTCTGTCAGCCAGATGAAGATGTGACCTGGCTGTTTGTTACTCATGCTTCCTGAAAACCAGAAGTTGTATCTGCTGAAGTAACTGCACAGTGCAGCCCCGGCACCTCAGCAAACACTGCATTTAAAGACTAAGGCATGAGAGCTCTAGCTGGTTTTTTTTAAAAGCCTGCCCTTGTTGTTTGCCGAGATCATAAATTAAAATCCCAGGGAATAAGTATCAGGAACTTGAAATAGATCCTGGAGAAAATAGGGAAGCATTTTTTTTTTAAGAATGTCTTGATGGTTGCTAACTAGATCAACATAGACAAAGTGACTCTCTTTAGGGATGACCCCAATCAAATGTCCCCTTCTAACCACAGCGCACATGGACCACCATGCCTAAAACAGCCTGCTTTAAACAAGGGATTCAGCTACTCACTGTGATGACCCATCTTGGTCTGTAGCCTTCTTTGCCTGAATTATTTCCTATTTTTATTATCTGTTCCCAGCCAGAACTAAAGTCCAGGGGGCTGGAAGGCTTTGCCTCATCCATTTTTGAATCCTAAATGCCCCAAACAGGGAATAACGCATACAACGTCCGAGAATATTAAATGGAAGAATGAGATTGAGTTATGTGGTTAACTCTGGCCTTTTTAACCTTTTCTTAATGAATAGACTGCTTTTCTTACCACACTCTTAGGTTTCCAGAGAAGTGAGAAGAAAGGACAGGGTCGTCCTCACTCCCCACCCCTGTTCTCCTCCTAGATCCCTCCATTATTAGTACTTTGTATTGATGAGGTGTGTTTCTTACCATGGGTGAATTGCTGGTAATATTTTATCACATAGAGTTCCCAGTTTACATTGGCTTTTACTATTTGTGTTTTATGGATGCATAACACGTGCCCATCATTGCAGAACCACATAGAATGGTTTTAGGGCTTTAAATCCTGTTTCTACTTATTTACACACACACACCACAATCCACAGCATTGTTTTAATTTTTATGCAAATAAATAGCTGGGTTTTCTCTCAAGGAAAAAAGCCTAAGCTCCAAGTTTCCAGTGTTCCCGACACACTGACTGCACACCCAATGTTCTGGCTTTTCAAAAGGATTAAGAAACAGCAGTACAGGAGGGAGGAAGGAAGAGAAGAGGAGAGAGAGAAAGAGAGAGAGAGAGAGAGAGAGAGAGAGAGAGAGAGAGAGAGAGAGAGAGAGAGAGATCTAGAAACTATTTTACCCGATGTTCCTTCTTGTACCACTTTTAGAAAGATTGCTTGGTGCCCAATTACCGCTCAGCTGTGGTCTCCAGTACTGATGTCTGAAAGCTGTGATTAATACAGGGAGTCACTGGGAAACTGTTTCTCGATAGATTCATTTCCCCTTTCTAGGATTCTCTCGAGTCCCACTATTCTCTCTTCTTGTCTTTATTTTCAATCAGGCACTATTGAGGTTTGGAGATTTTTTTTTAATTATTATTTTCAATGTCTGCTTTTATGCAATCCCATTTTAATTAAGAAACACCCAAAGATGGATAGATTTTTTTTCAGTCCTGGAGGGAAGGCTATTCTTGAGGGGATCCAAAAGACAGAGGCTTCGTTACTGGTGAGTGAGTTAACGGGACCGGAATATTAGAGTTGCTGGTGAGCCAGTGTCTTTCTCTAAGTGGCTTGCCTCTGTGCTTCCTGGGAAGGGGATGGAAGCAAGACCTGTGGGAGCCAAGGTCTTCAACCTTAAACTTGGTTCCTAGAGGTTCCCTCTTCTCCAGATAGGACCACTAGATCGTTTGTACTGATCTTCAGTGCTGGAGAAGCTCCATAAAGAATCAGGTTGGGCTGGATGTTCCTCTATAGGGAATGGGCTCCACGGTGCCAGCCCATGATCAGGACACAGTCTGATCCCACCCCTTGTAACTCCAGTCATGGCAGTAGAAAGTGGATGTGTAGCCCTGCCTGGGTCGGCTCACCTTGGGACTTCTCGCCCTTTTCTGGGAGGGGATGGGTGGATGGGAGGGGCGAGGCTAAGGGCTGCCTGGGAGGGATTGGGGGGAGAGGAACAGGGAGATACATTGAGATGACATTTTTAAATGAAAAGTACATATATATAAAGAAAGAAAAAAAGAAAGGAACAGGTTGGTTACAAAAATCACACCTATCACCAAATACAGGAGTCCTCGCACAGTCAAAGAATCCACAGACCCCAGAAAGAATATGGTTCGAGTTTCATGAATAAACTTAGTTCATTAGTATAATTCTCCTTCCTCCAAATGCTTGCCATTTTCCAAACACATGTTATTCTGTCTCTTTGTCTCCCTTCATCCTTTGAAGTGTCTCCTCTGTGGTCCAGGGCAAGTCCATCCCTCCTTATTTATTCTCCCGATCTTTCTTAATATATGATTTTCCTGTAATGCCCTTGAACACTCTGGGAGTGACGAATCCTTCTGAAGTCAAGAAGTTCATCCAGGACCCTGTGGTCCATAAGAAGGTGCTCTGGGATAGAAAGAATAAACTAAAAACTTTTAGACTCAATAGCAAAAGCTTTGGCCGGAGTGTGAGCTGGGATTGCGGTTGGCTACTCCAGCATGTCTGGACGACCATTGGAACCAGCCCAATAGCAGGAATTTCACAAGAACAAGGCTCTCCTGGGAAATAATTAGTTCTATTTCCATAGATTCCTGGAAAGACCTGACCTCTCCTGCCCCCAGGCTCCACACATGTTCCACACGTGTTCTGCCTGCAGCTCTTCCCCCACTTTTCCACCAAGCTAACTGCTTTGGATTTCAGGGCTGAATTTAAATGTTTCTTCCTAAGAAAACCTTCAGTCACCAACAAGACTGTCAGCCCTCCCAGTCCTCTGTTTTCTCGTCATTGTCACAGCATCCTAGTTCTTTGTATTCCTCCTGCCTGTGTGGCTGTAAATGTCACAAGGCTAAGGTCCTGCTCTCTCCCATTACTGCATGTTAGGTTCAGTTCCTAAAAATATTTCAATTAATAAAGGAGCACGATAAATGCTAATGCTCTGCTTAGATGAATGTCTTGCCAGCACATTTACCTTCGTGTGTTAAATGTGTGATTTCATCATTAGAAATGTCTATTTTCTATTCTCCTGATTGTATATGCATACCGTTATCCATTCAGCTGTCCAATCAGGTCTTGGTGATTATTCCTTCCTTACACACCTCCAGATTGAATCCATCAGCAAATCCTACCTGTGCTCCAATGCGTCCTTTGCCTACTTTTTACTTTTATTGAAAATTAATTTTCATACAATTCTCTGATGATGGTTCCCCCTCCCCAGCTTCTCCAAGTTTCTCTTCATCTCATTTCCCATCCAGATCCAAATTTTTTCTATTTCTCCTTGGAAATAAAGAGGCATCTAAGAAATAATAATAAAATAAAACACCATAAACAAAACAAAATAAAAAATCCAAACCAGAATAAGACAAAACAAAAAACAGATGAAAAAGAGCCAAAGAAAAAGCATCAGAAGCACATAGAGATGCAGAGACAGACATGCTCCCCCACGGGAATACCATTAAAACACAAAATTGGAAGCCATAGTATATACATGGGAGTCCTGAAAGGTTGAAAGAACACCTGACAGTATATAATGAGACAAAGAACCTCCAAAGATTCCACTGGATTTGTGTGTGTGTGTGTGTGTGTGTGTGTGTGTGTGTGTGTGTGCGCGCGCGCGCGCGCGCGCACACGCGCACGCGCGTGTTGGCTATTTACGGCTGAGCATGGAGCCTGCTTTTAAAAGTGGTTTATTTTCCCACTGAAACTCCACTAAAGAGATCTAATATTTTAATTTGCAAGTGGCTAAAAACTGGAGACAGCTTCTGGGTTTTGATACCCTGATTACAGCCCCCCCCCCCACTTCCCCTTCCTAAGAAGATACTGCTTCTAGTCTCTTGCTCTATACCTAACCTCTGTGGTTCTACAGATAATAGCTTGCTTACCAATGACTTAGCAGCTAACACACACACACACACACACACACACACACACACACACACACACACACACACACTCACATATATATATGTGAATACATACCACATTTATCTTTTCAGGTCTGGAATATCTTACTCAAGATGATTTTCCTGCCATATATATTCTGATAGATGAGCCACATTTTCTTTACCCATTTGTTTGCTGATAGACATCTAAGTATCTTCCAACTTCTGGCTGTTATAAAGAGAGCAGTAATAAATATGGTTGAGCAGCTGTCTTTGTAATAGGATGAAGGATTCTTTGACCATATACTCAGAGTAATAGAGCTGGGCCTTCAGGTAAGTCTGTTCCTAGCGTCCTAAGGAACCAGCAGCTTGGTTTTCATAGTGGCTGTTCAAGTTTGCACTCCCAACAGCAATGAATGAGTGTTCCCCTTACTCCACATTCTCCCAGCTTGAGCTGTCATCTGTTTTAATGATCTTAGCTATAGCTATTATGATCTCTTATGGTCTCTTCTCAGTCACTGCTAATTCCTTAGCTCCAACTGACCAGTATCAATTGTCCCAGGAAAGCAAAAGTTTTACTTCAGTGGTTCTGGTCTCTTGTTAATCACAGCTGATCCTTCTGTCCCAGCTAACCAGAACCACAGATTCTAAACTCAAAATAGCAAACAGACCTGCTAGAGTCTTTAAGCAACCCTCAAACTTCCCCTCCAAGGTCAGAATCGAGTCTTCCACAGTCTGTATTATTTTTTATGTAAGGTAAAAATCTCAGAGTAGTTTTGATTTGCATTTTCCTGATGACTAGGGAGGTTGAATACATTTTTTAAGTATGTCTTTCTCTTTTGAGAATTTTCTGTATTCCACTTGCTTGTTTCTTTGATGTTTAATAAAAATGATGATTGGTCGAAGGCAGACAGGAAGTGTGGGCAGGACTCCCAGACTAAGAAAATTCTGGGAACAGGAAGAACAGGGAGAAAATGCCACAGAAACACCAGAGAAGCCAGAAGACACAGAGGACAGCTATGCTTCTCTGAGAAAAGGTGCCAAGCTGCATGGCTGAGCAGGATAGGACTCCTGGGTTAGCTTCAGAGCAAGAGCTAGCTAGAGATATGCCAGAGCCCTAGGCTGATCAACATAAAATTAATACAAGCAACTGTGTGTTCCTGTGGGACTGTAGGTCTGGGACATGGGGCCAGGCAGGAAGTCCAGGCCAGAAACATAATACTACACTAGATGATCTGTTTACTGCTGAGAGTAGTGAAATTAAGTCTCCCACTATCACTGTGTATAGGTCAATATGCAGTTTGTAGTAATGTTTCCTTTATTAACGTGGTTACCCTTGTGTTTGGTTCATAGATATCAAGAATTGCAATATCATCTTGGTAAATTTGTCCTATCATGAGTATGTAGGCCCTTCTCTATCTCTTCTAATTAGTTTTTGTTTGAAGTCTATTTTGTTTGATATTTAACAGGCTGCCATGGCTTCCTTCTTAGGTTCATTTGCTTGGAATGTCTTTTCCAACCTTTTTTCTCTGCGGTCATGTTTATCCTTAATGTTAAGGCATGTTTCTTAGATGCAGGTGGTGGGTGGATTCATTTTTCACATCCATTCTGTTAGTCTGTGTCATTGTGTTGGGGAATTTAAACTACTGATCTTGAGAGTTATCGATGAGCAGCTGTCCTGGGCAGTTTTATGTCAACTTGATACCAGATAAAGTCATCTGAGAGGAGGGACCTCAACTGAGAAAATGTCTCCACATATCCAGCTATAAGGCATTTTCTTAACAAGCAATTGATGGGCAAGGGCCCAGCACTTTGTGGGTGGTGCCATCTTTGCGTTGGTGATTCTGAGTTCTAAAAGAAAGCAGGTTAAGCAAACCATGAGGAGCAAGCCAGTGAGCTGCACTCCTCCATGGCTTCTGCCTCCGGGTTCCTGTCCTGTTTGAGTTCCTGTCCCAACTTCCTTCATTGATCAATAATAATATGGAAGGATAAGCCAAATATACCCAATCTTCCCCAAGCTGCTTTTGGTCATGGCGTTTTGTCACAGCAACAGTAACACTGAGACAAATTGGTAATGGGATTATGGAGTATTCTGGTAACAGACCTGGCCATGTTCTTTTGGGGAGGATTGCAGAAGGACTTTGGAACTTCCAGCTAGAAAAGCCATTGAGTATTCAAAGCATGGTGAATTTTTCAACGGTAGCTTGGAAGATAATGAAAGTAATACAGACTATGGAAGACTGGATTCTGATGTTGGAGGGGAAGTTTGAGGGTTGCTTAAAGACTCTAGCAGGTCTGTTTGCTATTTTGAGTTTAGAATCTGTGGTTCTGGTTAGCTGGGACAGAAGGATCAGCTGTGATTAACAAGAGACCAGAACCACTGAAGTAAAACTTTTGCTTTCCTGGGACAATTGATACTGGTCAGCTGAAGCTAAGGAATTAGCAGTGACTGAGCAGAGACCGGCATCAGTGAGGTGAAATCTTTGGGATGTCTTTCCTCAGAGTCAGTACACAGAAGCTGTGCTCCAGAGGTGGCTGAGCTTCTACCTCATGCTTGCATCTTAACTTGGTAGTGTGAGAGTTAGTCAAGTGGTCCTGGTTTTTAAGACTTGAAGGGATCGTAGAGAGCAGCTGAGGCTGGCTTGGTGCTGTTCAGCAAAACTAGAGTACCTAAGAGAGCATAGGAGAGGCTAATTGTGAAAGTGACACCCAGGTTCACCAGAGACCCCATAATTTTGGAGATGCCAGTACCATGGGATGACCAGCAAGAACAGCTGCAGAGCTGGAATGGAGCATCCCAGAGCTTAGAAGACAAGCTGTGTGTGTGTGTATGTGTGTGTGTGTGTGTGTGTGTGTGTGTGTGTGTGTGTGTGTGTGTGTGTGTGTGTGATACAAGCCCTTTGGAGGAGCCAAGATCATAAGTAAATCCCAGATTTTGGACATTTACAACACTGTTGGAGTTTGGTTTTGCTTTGACCTGATTGTAATTGTGCCCTGGTATTCCTTTTGAAGTATTTAACTTATTTTATTTTTATTTCACAAGTACTCATAGTTGAAAGACTAATTTTTAAAGGAGATTTTAGGTTTCAAAAGAGACTTTAGATTTTTAAAGGGGTTGAATTTTAAAGTGGTTACCCATCTTCAGGCTGAAGTTTTCCTTCTAACACTGTGTGTCGGGCTGTATTTGTAGGATGATTCTGCTTGGATTTGGTTTTATAGTAGGATTTCTTTCTTTCTTTATCTATTGTGATTGAAAGTTTTGCTGGGTATAATAACCTTTGCTAACATCTGTGGTCTCTTAGAGTTGGTAGAACATCTGCCCATGCCCTTCTGGCTTTTAGAGTCTCCACTGAAAAGTCAAGTGTTAGTCAGGTGGCGGTGGCACACGCCTTTAATCCCACCACTCAGGAGGCAGAGGCAGGGGGATCTTGTGAGTTCAAGGCCAGCTTGGTCTACAAGTTTCAGAACTGCCAGAACTATCTCACAGAGAACCCCTATAGAAAAGTATATCAGAAGAAGAAGAAAAGGAAGAAGAGGAGGAGAAAAGAAAGGAAATCAGGTATAATTCTTATAGATCTGCCTTTATATATCCTTGTTCTTTTTTCCTTGCAGTTTTTAATTGTTTTTCTGTTTTGTGCATTGAGCATTTTGATTATTGTGTCAGGGGACTATGGTGGCTAAGACAAAGGGACCAGGGTGGTGAAGGCTATAGAAGGTCTGTATGATCTACTGGAGATGAGGACTGAAGGAGAGGTAGGTGGCTTGCTACAGAGCTGGGGATGAGGCTGAGGGTGGGAATGGATTTAAAGAAGGGGAGTGAGGAAGAAGATGGCCTACTTCCTTCCTTGGTCAACACCAACATTTATTTTTAAATTTTTGATGATTTTACATATGTATGAAATATGTTGTGAAGATATTCACTCTACCTTCATATCTTCCAACCTTCCCCATCCCCAGACCCCACATTCTCAGCTACTCCTTCCTACTCTCAGGGTGTGTGTGTGTGTGTGTGTGTGTGTGTGTGTGCATGTGTGCACATGTGTGTGCGTGTATGCTTGGGCATGTGCATGTATGCATGTGTGTATAGTAAGAGGTTTCTGTCCTGGACTTTTGGGCCTAGCCTCAAGGTTTAGGCCCACAGACCCATAGACCCGCAGAGACACACAGATGTTTATAATAGTTTTAGGCTGATCAGCCTAAGGCCCAGGCAGACAAATTGCTAACTCTTTACCCTTCATCTAACCCATGACTCTTATCCTGTTCAATCATGGGGCTCAGTACCTTTTCTCAGAGCAGCATCATTGTCCTCTGTTTCTTCTGGCTTCTCTCTGGCGTTCTGCTCTGTTCTGCCTGTTCCTAGAGTTTTCTTATTCTGGTAGCCCTGCTCACACTTCCTGTCTGCCTTTGGCCGATCAGCACTTTTTATTAAACCAGTGGGTTGGATAATTATTTACAACGGAACAACATAATCCCCCTACCTGTGTGCATGTGTATGTGTGTATGTGTGTGTGTGTGTGTGTGTGTGTGTGTGTGTGTGTGTGTGTGCACGTGCACACAGGTCTTGTGCACTTAGTCATGGCTGCTGTGTAGTCATGATTACCTTGGCCATGTCATATCCAGAAGTCAGGGTTTCACAGGCTCAATCCCTAACTTCTAGCTCTTACAATAAATCTTTTCTGTGGTGTCCCACGGCCCTCAGCATGAGCTAGATGTCCAGTTAGGGCTGAGGCCAGCAGCAATCTTCTGTGAGCATTTTGATGGCTTTTGAATCTTGGTATAACCGTCATCCCTGGAAAAAGAAGCCATGGCCAAGGCAGGTGACGGTTCTGGTCCTTTTTCTCAGTTTGTCACCTGGGTGACCACAGCTAATTTATAAAATGGTTCACTTTCCTCCTCGGTTCTCTCTAATGTGTTCACACAAGCAGGGTCTTCCAAGTTGAGAGGAGCCAATACTCTTCTTCCACTCTTCTGTCTCTTCAGTCACTGCCCGCAAAACTCAAGCAGAACCTGGCTCTTCCTTGTGGTTCTGATCCCATCTCCTATTTGGCCTCTGTTTCCTTCATCTCGGGCTGTGCACGCTCCAGCTTAGGTTAGGTCCTTGAAAATCCCTTGCCTTTTCTTTCCCAAGCCTGTTCTCTTTGCCTACAAGACTCCTCATCTACTCCTTAAGGGTTGCTTCCTTCCTGCTCTTCTCATTTAATTTATTGATGAACTGATTAAATGGCTATAGTGCTGAGAATAAGCCCAGGGCCTTGTATGCCAGGCAAGCACTCATTCATGGAGATGCAGTTCTAACCTGCAATCTTAATTTGAAAACACTTCCTGAAGGAAGCTACCTGCTAACCACTCCCTGCTAACCACAGATGACCACAGCACCTCGGCCACCTTCTTCTTAGCATCCACGAGTGTAATTCCCCATTTGCTAATTTGTCTTTCTGTCACTGTCAGGCTTTCACACTGTAATATAAGATCCATTATATGCTCTCTCTCTCTCTCTCTCTCTCTCTCTCTCTCTCTCTCTCTCTCTCTCTCTGTGTGTGTGTGTGTGTGTGTGTGTGTGTGTGTGTGTGTGTGTGTGTGTGGAGGGGCAGGGTGAGTAGTATTATGTATGACCATATAGTATATGGGCATACATGAGTATGGGTGGGTTTGATGGGTGAGTGAGTGTTCACTCACACCTGTGAACATGCATGGAGAACAGTGGAAAGCATCAAATATCCTTCTTTATCAGCTTCACATTAATTCCCTTGATGCAAGGTCTTTCTCTAAACCTGGAGTTAGGCTTGTGGCCAACAGACCCAACCACTACCACACTGGGACTAGAGGTGTTTGCAGCCACATTAGCTTTTTAGGTGGGGGCTAGGATCTGAACTCTGGCCCTCAAACTTTTGTAATAAGCAATCTTATCTACTGAAACATCTTTCCAGCTCTCATGCTATGTACAACGAGCCCATCTTAATATCAACACATAATATGTTTAATAAACATGGGTTGAACGGATAAGCAGATAACTGGGCAGAATTCAAGGAGTACTGATGGGAAAGGATGTTCACTCTTCGTCACTCACGGCCTGGAGTTACTCAAACACTGGTCTCTCTGCCTTCATCAGCACAGCTTGGCGTGGACACTGCCACCAGCAACCTGTCTGGTTAGCATAGAGGCTCTCACGTCAGTCTCAGCCAAAGCAGATACAGCCTTGGTGGCCAGCACAGGTAATGTCCCATCCTGGCAAAGAAGGGAGATGTCTGAAACTTTGGATGCCACACGGGTAAAATTTCAACCTTGATCAGACTCATCTTGGGAGAATTTGAAGGTTCTACAAAGTGAGGATAGAAACAGGGAAAAAAAAAAAAAAAGACATCTTGGGAGAGATGTGGGCTTTGTATCCCAGCAGGTCTGAGTTTGAGGCCAGCTTGGTTTATGAGGGAGTTCCAGGATCCCAGGTAGGCAATGGGGATGCCAGGCCTTTAATCCCATAACTCCAGAGACAGAGATCTTTCTCTGCTTCTGTGAGTTCAAGGCCTAACTACCAAATAGTAGTAGCTCACACCTTTAATCTTAACCTGGATATGAAACAACTGAGTGAAGAGGGTATTTAAGGCAGGCATAGAAAGACAGAGGAGGTGGTAAAAGCCACGAGGAGCAAGGCTGAGGAAGCTGGAAGACAGCTGGGTGAAAGTTGACTGTGGTGTTTTCTCCCTTTGATATCTCAGACTTTTCCCAATATCTGGTTCTGCGTTTCCTTTATTACAATTGGAACTCGTGTTATGTATCTGAATTTGCCTTTGACCTTCACAACATTTGGAGCAGTCGTGGCAACCAGTCAACAGTGGCCGGTGACACTGGGAGGCCACCAAAGCCTCAGTCCCACTGGTGTCAGTGGTTGCAAGTTTATGGAGTCAGTTTGGAAGTACATTAAAAAGTGGATACAACGGAGCCTTGAGCCCGGTCCAGCTGCTGCAGAAACCCTTATGTAGTTATGTCAATGACCACATCAGCAGTCTTAATGTGTCACAGGTGGCTGCCTTCTATTTTTTTTTTTAAAGCATTCTCACAAGGCAATCCAATTTAAGTATACATTTGGGCCAAATTCTAATCCTTTGTGGCTCTATGGGGGATGCAAATTCATTAGTGGAAAGGCACAGTGTTCTCTGAAAGGAAGAATTATCTACTAATAAAGAAGTGAACCTGTCTGTGAGTCCTACATCCTGTTTCTGCTCTGTTTGTTTTTGCATTTTTTTTTTCTCCATGGAAGCTTGGTTTCTTCAAGCTTGATACACCTTGTCAATGGGAGTCGTGGGCGGTGAAAATGGGCCCGTGGAAAACCTCATGCGTGAGTCTCACCTGACACCCAGCCCCGTTGGGTTCCCATAGCCTCATCCTCAAAGCAGTTGAAGCTGTTTCCCAGGTGTAAGCAGCAAGAAGATGTTTCTGGCACATTCCTTCCATCTCTGTATAGACTCAGCCCTACCCTCTGCTTTCAACTTAGCTGCACACACAGCCCAGCCCGTTCCAGCATAACACCCGCAGTGCAGAGTTGTTTCTGTGCTGTCCTAGGCATTGTCTCTCCTTTGTTCCCAGCACCCGAGTTTCTGTTTTAAAACCATGATGTCTCTTTTCAAGAATATATTTCTTATTTTCTTTTTAAGTGGGTAAACCTCATTCTTGTCATCTTACACTGGAACCCTTTACCCATGAGTCAGGAACCCTGTTCTAGAAAAGACGTTGCTCACTTTCTGGCCATTGCCACGGTTTCATAGAGTACATCTTGGCTTGCCTGCCTGCTCAGCTTTCTGTTGTCTGGGCACAAGAACCAGGCAGGGACTAGAATCTTAGTTTTGAGCCTCAAACTAGGAGGTGAAACCCAGCTAGTTGCCCTTAAAATGCTTCTGTCCTCTGCCTGCCTTGCTTCTGTTAGTCTTCAATGCATTGTTCTGTCTGTCTGTCTGTCTGCCTGTCTCTTTTTCTCTTTGTGTGTCTCTGTGTGTGATGAGTATGTTTAGAGTATGCACATGGGTGCTCCTGATACCTCCTGTGTGTATATGACTGGGAGCCAGATAAGGACATTTGGTTTTCTCCTGTAGAACTCTGCCTTATTCCCTAAGAGTCTCCCACTGAACCTGGAGCTCATTGTGTTTCAGCTAGGCTGGAAGCCAGCAAGCATTAACGATCTCCCCCTCTACTCCCCTCCACCTCCACTGCTATGTGAATATGGCCACACTTGGCTTTTCACTTTGGGACTAAGGGTCTAGCTCAGGTCCCCAGACTTGTTCAGCACGTACTCCTCCCATTGAGCCAGCCTCCCAGCCCTTCACCATCTTTTCCTGGTTCCTAATTTTTCTGCCACAATGCTTTGAGATCTCTGTCACAACTGTTCTTATGATTGCCAACTCTTCCCCCCATATATGCCTTATTTCCACACCCTGAGATAGTGTTCTGTTTGTAGACGGCACTCCTCATCCTCTGTAGCTGGAGCTTTACCTTTGCTCTTTTCCAGACCTCCTTCTTCCCAGTAGGCTTCAAGTCATTGCTTTTTCAGACTCTCTAGATGTCCCTTCCGACACCTGATATAGTCAAGTGATTCTGCAATCCTTGGAAGCTTACATATTATATTAGTTACTCTTCTGTTGCTATGATAAAATAACATTACCAGGGCAACTTATAGAAGAAGGTTCTGGAAAGAGGAGTCCATCATGACATCACCAAAACTGTCTGGCAGAATAGCAGGAACAGGAAGCTGAGAGCTCACATCTTCAACAAGAAGCAGGAAGAGAGAAATAGGAATAGAAAAAGACTATATACTCTCAAAGTCCACTGCACCCAGAGAAAGCCCCCCAAACCTCCTCAACAGCACCCCAACTGGGGACCAAACCTTCAAATGCCTGAGGCTATCGGGGAACATTTCTCATTCTAATCACCACATGGATCTCAATCTATTGACGTAATCTAGGCTCAAATTCAGAGTTATTATCAGAGGGCCATGAGAATTAGCAAAGCCCCAGGAAAATAGTTGGGTTTTCATTGGCTGAGTGACCCAAGTGAAATTTTTTATATATGGGTTTAAAAACTGATTTCACATTATCAGAGCCACTTTGATCCTCTTGTATGAAATGAGATCACCTTTTCAACAATATCCCCAAATAGGGTAGCCTAACTATTCTCTCTGGTCTTTGGAACTCCATTTGAATCTTAGGTGTCTCACTGGCTGGTTGCTTAGAGCCTATGATGTAATTCTGAAGGGACCATTGTTCTTTGGACTTATTTTCCTTGCCTTATTCAGGTCCAAATCGTACTTAAGGATTTATTTCTTCTCCTCTTAATAAGAGACATTTTTAGAGGTCAATGAAATAGTACTGTGAAATTGGATATCGTGACCTAATTTAGTAGAAGTCATACATCTTAAAACCGATTTCTCTCAGAATAGAGATGAGGTAGAATTAGATACTTGTAAGAACTCTAAATTCTCAACTATTCCATGTTCCTGGGGAAATTTTGGACATAGTGAAGGTGGCTTTATTTCTTAAATAGTTGAAGTAGCTTTGTATGTGGGCAGAACCAAGCAACATCAAGTCAGGAGCCCGGGTCTCTGGGTTGGCCAGTTGAGCAGGAAGATTAAAGCTGGATTGCAGGGTGGAAGGAGACTCAAGTGAGACCCAGAGCATCTTCCACCAGCTGAGGAGGTATCAGTGTTGTCAAACTCATGAGCAGAATCATGCAGAAGCAGCAGAAGAATGTGAGGTGCAAACTGGAGAAAGAATTAATCGTCCAACAGGGAGGTAATGTTGCTTAGGAAGACTTTCACAGTGTTTTAGTGGTGGGTAGTATCTGCTTGGAAGGTCAAAGGTGAGAAGGTGTCATTTTTATTCTAAATATCTGGCATCCTTAGAATGAGCCTATCAACAGGACTAAACCACCCCCCCCACACCCATTACATTTAGACATTGAAGAGGCATTAGACTCTGGTTTGCAAGACCTGGGTTTCAGTTTCACTGCTTATTTAGATGTGTTTGGAGGGATCAAGCCATCCTCTCAGAGCCTGATTCCTCTTAAGAAATAACAAAACACAGTTCATGAAGGCAGAGGATGAATTTAAGTGTCTCTGAGCATTGGGTGAGCATGCTATAGCAATTAAAGTTAGAGCTTCCTAAAACAGGAAGTCTTAGAAACCCCAAAAGGAAAATTTAGTGATTTGCTCCCCAGAAGTTGTCAGCTGCACAGAGGGCAGAGCAGGAAGAGGCTGTGTCTTCCTGTGCAGAGCTGTTTAAGGGTTTTGTACCATGTTTTGTCAGCTGCTAATAATGGAAGTTCCTGCCAAATATGAATTAATAATAACACTAAGTCTCAACTTTTCCTGGCTGCCCTTTTGGCAGTAAAGCCGCAGAGCCTAACAGGGATCTGCTTTTCTAAAACTTGCTTTGTGCTTCCCTTCGACCCATCACACAGCTTTACAAGTCTATAGGCTTTCCCTGACCTGTTACTAGGGAAGAGAGATTATTTCTTATTTTTTAAATGATCTTTGCATTTAGAACAGTTTTAGATCTACAAAAGCCTTAAAAAGTCAGTTCAGTGGATTCTCATAGGCAAGGACCCCACTTCTGGTCCTACTTAGTTTGTTAGTATTTGTACAGTGAGTGATCCAAGATGCATTATTATTAATGAAAGTTCCTACTTGACTTAGATTTGCATTATTTTCACTTTAAGTCTCTATCATGTTCCAAAATCCCATCTAGGGTCACATACTGTCACCCTCCTGCATTTATGCTGACTTAGGCCCCCGCTTAGGTGTGACAGATTCTCACTGTTATGGTTTGAATGTGATATGTCCCTCACAAGCTCATGTTTGAACACTTGGTTCACAGCTGGTGATGCTCTTTGGGGATGCTGTGAAATTTGTGGGATGTAGAACATAGCTGGCAGACAGCTTGAGGGTTAGAGCACAGCTTCATTTATGGTCCCATGCCCTGTTTCCTGTTCAGCCCTTGGATGCAACTGACCAGCACCAGCTCCCGTGCTTGCCCAGCCTCAATATGCCCTCTAAAACTGTGAACCAACATAAACTCTCTTATGTTGCATTGGTCAGGATTTTTCACGAATACCCTAAACTTTTGCCTTGAATAACTTTGACCATCCTGAGGCACTGTATACAATGTGCCTTTTGTGGACTCTGTCTGATGTCTTCCTCATGATTGTCTGGGGATTTGAATCAGAGAAGACTGCAATAGTAAGGAGCCATTCTCTTCATGGCTTATCAAGGTTCGTGCTGCAGCAGGACTTGTCTCTACTGGTAACTCTGGTCACTTGTCCCAAGCAGTGCTTTCTCTGAGGTGGGTTTCTCCATGGTAAAGGTGTTCTGTGTTCCCGTGCTGTATTCTTCTGAAGGAAGCCATTTATGTGCAGACAGTGGTGCCACCTGTAAGGGGATGGGGATGTGTGTTCTGCTACATCAAACAGAAAGTAGAGATTGTGTCAACTGTTTAGAATTTTTTTTTTGTTTGAGCATTTTGTCCCATTTACCTCCTTCCTTCTGTCCTTTGTTTTCATTAAGAGTCCACTTACAGTTATTGTATATTTTAGATTGCCATCAAACAGGCTTTGTTCTGTCTGATGTTATCATGGAAAAAGCTACTATAAACATTGACAAAAATTCACTTTAGCATTTCTCTAGGAACTGGAGAAGCCTGCTTTAACCCTTTGCAGTCAGCCCTGCTCCCCTGCTGAGCCCTGGCCAATTTTGACATTTTTAGAACTTTTATATGAACACAGTACTCACAGTCTTATGCGTGTGGCTTCTTTTGCTTAGCCTTTTATGCGGTCCATTCATGTTTCATACATAGTTTCTGTTCACTGCTGTTTGGTGTTCTGTAAGGACTTGGAGCCCACCAATCGTGCATTCCTTTGCCTGTCCGCAGGCTATCTGGTTGTTGCTGCTTTGACTGTTGTATGAGCTTCTTATTGTGCTGTAACAAAACAACTGGCAAGGACAACTTGAGAGGAAGGGGTTATTTTTGTCTCTTGTTCAGGGTACAGTCCATCACAGTGGGGAAGGCATGGCAGCAGGAGCTTGGAGACACTGGTCACTTTGTCTAGTTTTGTCTGCAGCCAGGAAGCAGAGCAACAAATGTTAGTGCCATTTTCCTTTTTTATCTTGTTGTCTCTCAGCTAGAGTAAGTCCTCCCGTATCCATTAACCTAGTCTACACAGTCCTTCATAGACTGCACAGAGGATACTCAGCCCCACACTCCTTCACATACGTGATGAGATGCTCTTTTCTTCAGTGAGTCTAGACCTTGTCAAGTTGACCATCAACATAAGCCGCCATAACTATTGCAAACAATGCTAGGTTGGGCACGCACGTGTGAGGTTTTATGTATACCCATTCTCTCATTCTTCTCTATATACCCACATTTTTCTATAGATGGCTACACCAGGATAAACTCGCTTATGGCTGTTGATCACCAACTGTAGGCTGCCACATAAAGGTACAGGTATATATGGGATTCTTACTACTGGTGAAGAATATCTTTTTGCATTGTTAGAACAATCAAACAGAAAATACAAGATGAGTACTGAGAAGAGAATCATGTTAATGTGTATGTGTGGTGGGGTTGTTAATGGTGATGGTGGTGATTTGCTATGTGCCCCCCAGCTAGGTCTCTCGAAAGAGTCCAATACTGTCTGATCAGGCAAAGGAGCAGTATTTCCTTTGGGATATGGGTTAGCACCTATCACTAATCATTTTCAATAGTTACTAGAGTCCAAATGGATGATGAAATCTAGAAAAAAACCTAGAGTTAAATGGCAGTAAAATCCTTGTGCTCATAGCTAAGGAATATCCATGAGAAAGAGGAATTATCAATGTAGATTAGTTTATCTGTATAACCATCACATACATGCACAATTGTTTCTATCTGTGCATTAATATGGATGGATCTTCATTGCTCTGGGCTAAAGTGGCAATTCCTTCTTCAGAATGAAGTGCCTCATGACAAGGATCCCATCAAAGAAATCAGACAGATACCAACAAAGAGTTTCAAAGCTATGCTTCCTGTTGTGATCTGGGTCAGGAGAGAGAAACACACAAAGGAAAAACTGAACTTTAAACACCACAGTCTTGAAGGACTGGGTAAAGTTTGTAAATGCCATGAGTGGCATGGTGTTACTTCATTTTAATACTTTCCTGATGACACGATCCTCTTTTGAGTCTTCAAAGGGATTTAATTTTGATCTTTTAGCAATGTTCTTTTCTTCTGAAAAGAAAAATTGTCATGGAAACAGAAGCAAAAGTAAAATTGTGTGGGCATCAACAGTTCCCCGGACTAGTTATAATTTTCAAGTTCTGTCCTTATTTTATTTTATTTTATTTTGTGGTAGTTATGACGAAGACATGAAGACCGGGTCAAGAATACAGGGGAGGTTTAGAAGTGAGTTGTATGAATTTCATCCCTCAATCTGTGTTTCAGTGTGTGTGTGTGTCTCCTAGAGAGGGATTAAAAGTAAGATGCAGTTTGCATACATACAGTTTGCATAATGCACAGTATCTACATATGTGTACATTTACAGTCGTACATACAAATTTTCATTGGAACAGTCTTGGCAATTAGAGTTGAATAATCTTAATTGAGGCTTATTCTCTCTCTTTCATTCAGTTCTGATTTGGTCTGGATGTGGTTTGTTGCCACCAAAATTCTTGTTGGAATTTAACTGTGGATGTTACAAACTAGAGTTTTGGGGGAGGCACAAGGTACCCAAGCGATGAAGCCAGTATTGGAAGCCAAACCAATGCTGGCACCAGCAGCCAAACCAAAGCCCAAAACAGGCATCTTTACTTCATGATGTGCCCAGACTTAGCTTATCATCATCACAGATAAAGGACTAACACTGAAGGAATCCATTTGTTATGCCCCGCTCCCAAGTGTTCTTTCTCTATCGTCCCCCATACTGTCCAGCGGTCACACCCCTCTGCATGGTTCAGTTGCTGTCCATCTTGAGTGGTTCATCTGGCCTGGAGTATAGAGAAATGGGTGGCATTTCTCCAAAGCGGTTGCCTCCTCTCTTCCCCATGTTAGGCCCATGTTTCTAGTGATACAAAATGTGCTGACTTGTATTCTAATTTCTCAGACTCAACTGGAAAATATGATTATAAATATCTTTCCCTTTCTCAAGATTTATCCTCAGGGTTATCTGAGAAAGTCAAAAGTTAAATGGACCTCCTCAGGGGGAACAAAGACCTCTTAATCCTCTACAGGATAATAAAATATATCAGATGGGAGATGGTTCAGACTAGCATCTTAATTTTTCAGATGAGAAGATTGTTCTGTCTCACAGCTGGCCTGTGCCCAGCTGGGGCATGAATTCATCCCTCTGGTCCCTCAGGCCAGCAATCTTTCCATTCTTCTGTATCTCCTTGAAGAACACTGTAGTGAAAAGGGCCCCTATAGTTCTACATCTGCTGCTTGCATTCCTTCGGGAACCATGCGATCTTAGGAACATAAATAACATCGCTTGTTATTTATTTAATATTTCATTCATGTTAGACCACATAAAACTGAAGTACTGAGTAAGGATACCCATCATTGCAAAGGCGCTCGGTGAGGCTGTGCTTCTTACTGGGCAGGGCCTCTTAGTACAGGCATCTGAGGGAGAGATGGGGTCCGCTGGAGAGGAGCATCCTAACCCAGTTCCTCCCCTCAGCTAGCATGGCTGCCCTGCTCACATCAAGCATAAGGGCACAGTATCTACCCAGCCCCCAACCCCTCCCCCTGTTAACAAGCAAGCAAACACCAAAACCAAGAGGAAAGCAAAACAGGTGTAGTGACCGTGGTCAATGCTCGTCTGTCAATTTAGCATCTGTGTGTGCTGCCTCTCTTTTTGTCTAGCCTCCCCAGGCTTCTTTTCAGTTCTTCATTCCTACTCAAGAAAGTGGCTTTTGCCTCAGGAATCCCGATATCCCCATGTCCCTTTTAAGGTTCTTCCCCAGATGTTACCCAGGGCACAAGACTGAACTCTAGGGATGGGTCCAGACTTCATTCCCCAGTCGAATCCACTCTTGCTTTCTGGGGATGCTGAGGGAGGACCACCTTGGTCAGGAATCAGGTCATAGCCATAGCTGGCTTCTTTGAAAATGCAGAGTGAACATACACGGATTTTAGCAGAGCCTATTTAGTGCAGCCAGTAATTGAAAATGATGAAGTGTTTTCAAGATCAGCATCTCAGATTACAGGTTTACGACTGGCCTAGAAATGAATCATTTATTTTAAGCTTGGACCTTAAAGGGAAGCAAAATTAAAGCTTGGATGATGTGTTTTTCCAGTTTTCCCCGGTTCTCTTTCCATCAGCAAAGGAGAAGAAGGAGGGCACAATGGGTTTTTAACGAGCATGGCAATCCAACATTATTTTCTTTTCTTCATTGTTACATTTTCCTAACTGCATCCACTTCCATTTTATGGCTCACTCAGACAATCCACTGTGTTTAAAACTACACTGCATTCTTTCTGCAATGCTTAGGTCAACTATACATACTATGTATACAATGAGAAATTCTTCCTCACAGATCTGGAGAATGCTATTGACTTTGTATTTGTGTCCTTGTTGCCATGGCGACTACAAAAGGTTAAAGCCAGGGCCTCAAATAATGGAGTGGCTGTGCAAATAAGATATTATGGCTCTATGTGTGCCTCAAGACATGCATTGAAACATCTTAGAACCATGGTCATAAAATCTACTTTCCATTTCTATCATGTGGGTTATTGCCTAATATACATGTTCTCAAAATGATCTCTCTCCACTTACTCTTTTCTCTGTAAATTACAGTCTCGTGACCATTCCTCTCCGATGCTAGTCTCTGCAAATCCAGGAGAAAGGCTTTGATTTTCACAGATGAACAAGACAGCCAATGAGAATATTTAACAAAGCAGGCTATATTCTTGAACCTCTCCCCTTTAAATCTGTTTGGATGAAAATAATAAAGCATTCTCTCTTGTTTGTTGAAGACTTGGCTAAATAAACTTGGGCAATACTTTCCAACACTGACATGTTAAACATTCACCAGCAGCAAGCATGCAGACTCTTCTTTATGTTGGCTCATGGCTCCCAGCTCCATGACTCAACGCATCCATATACACCTTAACTGCCCCTTGAGTTGAAGTTCAAGGGATTGTCCTTAAAAGTAACATTGGATAGGGATAAAGAATGCCAGGCTTGCCAGACCTAGGACCATCACAGCAATGGAGAAAAGAGGATATTCCATGTCCTCGCCTGTGATTCTATTTTCAGATTCAAAATTAGGCTGGGTAAAAATCCTTCATCAAATACTTGCCTGTTTCTTCTGCCCACTGCACAGAGACTACAGAATATAATCAGGGCTTCAGATCCATGGCTGAACTCTAAACTTCTAACCTTGTGCCTATGTTTTCCACAATGTTTATTTCCAAGATATTTTCATGTAAACACATAATGACCGTCAAGCCATAGGACTACTTTTCAGTGTTTATTTCCTCCACTCAATATAATTTCATAGTTAATATATTAGTGAATAAAAAAAAAAAAATTCAGCCTATATCCCGGTCTCTCTTCTGCCATCTGGTGGAGAAATGAAGAAGCAGTGAAATTAAATAATAGACCAAGTAGGTTTTGGTTTTTGTTTTATGGAATCCATACATGCATTACCAGCAGTGTTTGGGGGGCATTATTTACCAAACAGTGCTCATCCAGGCATGTAATAAAAATAACCTTCTAAAGAATGACCAAATACAGGCTGTCCCTAGGAAAACTATTCAATGTTGTGGAAAATCTCTTAGTTAGGGCAACAGAACAATCAATAAAATGCTTGCCTTGCAAAGAGGGACCAGAGTTTAATCCCCACAACCAATTAAAAATAAGCTGGATGTGGTGACTCAGATGCCCAGCACTGGGAAGGAGACATAGACCGGCGGCTCCCTGAGGCTCACTGACGAGCCAGCCTAGCACACTTGGTGTGGTCCAGGTCAGAAAGACTTCCTGTATTTAAAACGAAACGACAACAAAGCCCACCTTTTAAAAGTATAAGATGGATGGTGCCTGAGTAATAACTCTGAATGTCATCCTCTGATCTCAACGTAGAACTTTGCACATACGTGTATACACTCAGCACAAACACGCATGAAGAAAGATTGATTCCTACAGCAGAGCCATAAAGGTACCACCTTTATTCATTTTAGTGGTGGTCTAATGATATTATGCACCCAGAATGCAGATGCTTCTCTGAGCAATGAGAGAGAGAGAGAGAGAGAGAGAGAGAGAGAGAGAGAGAGAGAGAGAGAAGAAGAAGAAGAAGAAGAAGAAGAAGAAGAATATTTCGTGTTAAGAAGAAAAAAACTGAGCAGAGTTTTTCCTAAATAATTTTAAAGTCAACCTCTCTTTCTCTCATTGAACTCAGAGCCTTGGACATGCTAAGGAAGCAGTCTACCATTGTGAAAATTCTCTTTATGAGAAAAGTATCCCTGTGTGCAGTTACATTTTATCAAACTTATCATGTGATAGATAATGTCCAAACTATTACCCTTTGAGGAGAGTGGTTGCCTTCTCAAGTGAGTTTGAATAAGCCCAGTGAATTGCCCCGTGGGTAACCAAATCTGAATCTCTATCTTCTTCACAAATTTATATAAAAAGAAAAATCCAGAAGTCACCTAGGAG
Organism: Phyllotis vaccarum; assembly: GCA_033318265.1. NCBI lineage: Eukaryota > Metazoa > Chordata > Mammalia > Rodentia > Cricetidae > Phyllotis > Phyllotis vaccarum. The sequence goes on along the minus strand of JARWLC010000005.1, from coordinate 45,531,820 downwards.
CAGTGTGGTTGTTGCTAACTATCATATATATTCCATGTGAGTATACTGCATACAGATGGAGTTTGGCAGAAAGCGCACCAGGACAAAGGACATGCTTTGAGAGTAACCTGTAACTTGGTTTGGTCTACTGCCACATGCTCTTAAATTTTACAGAGACACTGGAATCTGATGAAGGTGCATCATAGAATTCCAGAACCAATGTACATAGGATAGAAAAAAAAACCAAAAAAACAAAAACAATAAAAATGAATAGTGTTGGTGATATAACTGGTGCACTCCAATGAGGCCCTTGAAATTCCACCCCTGCTTCCTGACTCCTCCACTCAGCACCCTTTTGGCCATAGCTAGGGTGAACATTTGGCCAGAAATAACCTAGGCTTAAAGAGTGGGTGGGAACTCCATCTTTAACATTGCTGATTATAATAATCAATGGGGGACATTTTGACTACCTTGATATGCGATGCTTTTCTAAACAACATGAACATTTCTATTGGCCAAAAATAGACTTTAAAATTATACCCTCTAGGCTTTGCAGTGGTTTCTCAACACCCCCCCCCCACACACACACAACATATTCTCCCCACACATTCTCATTCACTGGGACAATGACAAAAATCAATGTTTTTTCATAGTTGACTCAAAAAAACCCTTTTTGTTTTTTGTTTTGTGTTTTTTTGTTGTTGTTGTGTTTGTTTCGGTTTTTGGATGCATAGAGGTATCATGGAGCATTCTGCTCATTCATTGTTTGCTTTGAGCCTGGAGCCAGAAGACATTTCTTAATATTGTACAAACTTTTTTTTTAATTGATGTTGATACATACAGTAATTAAAACACTCCTAAATAGTGGCGTAACACTTGAAAGATGAAGTTATTACAAATGGGCTGAATCCAAATCATTTGTAATGGTGCATGTTGAGAGATAGGAACCCAAACCAGAGCTATTCTAAAGGAAACAAAGTATCCTGTCCCTGTTTACAGTTTTAATGGCATAAAATATCAAACCATGCCTTAGAAATCTGTCCAATAGCCATTTGAGCAAGTATTACTGTCTATAGATGGGACTGGGGGTCACAGTAGGTGATAAAGGGCATTGACTCCCTAATGGTCCCATCTCTCCTGCTCCCTTAGTCCATGTTTCTACCCAGGATAGTTTTCTTTTGTATTAATTTATATTCCCATTGGTCCACCAAATGAATTTCAGCCAATCTGCCTCAACTTCTCTATCTTCTTGCCAGGTAACTGGACAAAACTCCAGCTAACCTGAACTATGGCTCCCAACATAACCATTGCATGCTTCCAGACACTATCCCATTGACCCTCCCTTCCACCAGGTCACTAATATCAACATCTCAAGAGGTGATAAAAAGGAGAAAAGAATAAAAAAGCAGATATTCCTTCAGGTCCTGCCCAGATAATAAATACATTTTGAAAGGCAATTTTTGAATGAAAGCTCCATGGTTTTCTCCCTAAATCAAGTTGTGATTCATGGTGAGAATTCCGGGCTCCATCACAGTTGAAAGACTCATTCAAGGAACACTGGAAGAGAGGGAGAATAGGTCACCTTCTCTGGTATTCTCTGCCCACGCCAGTGAGATGGGTCCCAGGTGTGTGTGAAGCATCGGGCATCGCAATGTGCTATGGCTGACAGGTTCTTGTTTCTTTCCAACTGGGTGGTTATGTGAAGCAAGACAAGTGAATAGGGACCTTGTAAAGGTGACCTGATTCTCTGCCATTGGGCATTTGCAGTCTAGGTCTGTGTGTGTTTTAATTATACCCGGACACAGGAGTTCTCACTCAGACACAACTGAAGTCCCCAGTGG